>CM041782.1:82352492-82812272 GCA_023374045.1 Limonium bicolor
TTGGGTGAAGATGGGCGAGGGTACAACATCAATGAGTCAGAAAATTGTGAACAAAGGGATGGGGAGGAATTGACATCCCACGAAGGAAAAATTCTCGATAAACAAAAAACCCTAGACCAAAGTCATCGAAAGGGTGATCATCTTCAGAGGGGAGGAAAATACGGGTACTAAATGGAACTTGAGTATCCTTAAGTACATCTTTAAGGATGCTTGCAGGAAGAACCAAAGAAGAAGGTTTACGACACTCTTGATAGGGGTGACTTAGAGCAAGAAGAGTAGGAATAAAATATTTATCTACTGCAACGCCTTGAACACAGTCAGAGGCAGCACATAACTATTTAATTTTCGAAGCACGAGAATTGGGAGCCATTTTTAAAAAAGCCTGGGACAAAAGATGACAAGAGTAGCACAACAAGAGTGGCACGACAAAACACAAAGAGGATGAAAACTAAAAAAGAAAAGAAGAGAGAACAGGAACGCTAAAGACGGAGTTTAAAAGAAAAAAGAGCAGTAAGGTTTTCTTATTTCCAATAAAAGTATAATTACAAAACTTTACAGGAAAGTTAAAATATGGACTATACGACTTCCGCGCACGCGTGGTCTACAACGTAGGGGGTAACAAAGGAATAAAAAAAGGCTTAGACAAGGACGTGCACACTCAAATCGTCAAGAAAGCCCCAAAGCCGAAGAAAAGTTCTTGTCCTTGGATTACACCAAAGAAAGAACTTATGGCTTTGAGAAATAGGAAAGGAGCAACTAAAAGATTTTTTACCTTCTTTTTATAAGTTCCACTTTTAGCACTAAAATGTAGAACTGATGAAGAGGATAAGAAGTTTGGTTCTAGACTGGGCGCAAGAATAAAGGCAAAGACCGGGCACATAGGACCGGACATACGAAGAAAGGCAAAGACCAGACGCGTAGGCCCAGGAAAGAGAAGAAAAGACAAGGCCAGACATGTAGGACTGAGCATGTAGGCTCGGGATTAGGAGGACCGGACACAGAATGATAAGGCTGGCTTGGGTGGATTAACATAAAATCAAATTAGGAAATGTAGTAAAGTAAAGTGATGTGTTTTAGTTAGTATGTGAGTTTGACATGAAAGGGAAGTATTATAAGAATCTAAAATTAGGGGTTCACCCCACATAATAAAGGATTATTGTCTGATTCTCCAAAGAAACTCTATAAGTCTCTTTCTATCCGTTACTCTACCATACTCTGTGTTTGAACTTAATTTGACGAGGCTCGTACCGACGTCCAGGTAACAGTCGTACTCGATCATGTGATGGTTTAGGATAAGATAGGGAGAGTCGAGGGTATTTGAAAGAGGTTGTGAACTTGCATTAACAACTAAAGGAGTGATAAAGTCCGGTACTTATTGATATGAATTTAAGACTGATTTTGGTAATCAAAAGTCAACATTAACATAGGTACAAGTTAGCTAATGTCAATACACACTTCAACATACAAACATACATTATAACACAATGAACCTAGGAAATCATCTCATCACATATAAGATTCCTATAATCACCTCTATAACTATAATAGATGGATGAATGAGATACACAGGCATCGCATCATCTTACATAATTGACTTTGGTATATTGTAAAAATGCACGATCTTCCACATGAAGATCCCATAAAGATGGAATATGGGAAACTTGTTGAGATTAATCAAATTCGCTCTCACGCACCTGCGCACTTTATGTTGACCTTTAGTTGTTTTTTAGTTACCATGGAGATAATACCTAGAGTTTCAATGGAATCTTTTTTAGAACCTTTATAGGCTTAGAATTAAAGGTTATTCCCATTCATTCAATATTCATATTATCTTATTATTTAGTCAATATATTCTTGATCAATATTATAATGGATGATTAACCCACATGATAGAAGCGTGGGATCATTTACCAAGTTTCCTAGCTTCATCAGAAGTCTTGTAGTTGGTAATAGGATCTTTCTTCTTCAAGCATGTTTTTTACTTTCATGGTGGTTGCTTCACATCCGTGAGTTAATTCTATGTTGTCTTATGTGAGAATGCAATAAATTACCTGATATGCCTAGTTGTTGAGCTCACATTATTAGAAAATTGATTGTCGAACTTCTGATCTACTTGGGTTGACGAATCTTCAACCTAAGAGGGACCTTATAAGCAATGTTACATAATTGATCATGAATGTAAGTAGCTAAGGTGTGAGCGCATCTCATTCTTTCATTTGTTATAGTTTTTTGGAAGTGGGTTTTGGGATCTCAAAAAGATTTCTTTTTTACGGAGACCATTTATAGGTGTGTATAGTTTTTTTTATGTGTTTGAATTACTCGTCATCTGAACCATCCACTGATACATTGTTGGAACATTATCAGTGATGGCTAAGTTCATGTTAGAGATCTTATATGAGATTAAAAATTGAATATGTCTAGATGAAGATCAATAGATACAAAATGATTAGTAAAATTTTAATTTTATATTAACCTTAGTAAACCAATCACAAAAACCCACAAGTCACGGTGTGACCCATGTGGGATTCATCAACACTTTTACACCCACATAAAGACACTCTTGTTGACTCACATTAAAATTTCTAGTATGAAAGGATAAACTAAAAGGAAATTTTAATGACTGCACTCTCACATACATTAACTCTTGATTTTTTTTGAATCCAAGAAAAACACGATCCAGTAAAAAAAGAAGACTGTTGCCTTGGAGTACGCGCCCCACGCGCGACTCCCCCTTCCCCACCCCCTGTTTCTTCTTCTCCATCGATTCCCTCCCCATTCCCGTCCTACTGCTTCTCGTCTCCGACATCCATGGGGTGGCGGTGCCTGTTGCTCATCTCCTCAGTTCTGGCTCCCTTTCCCGTTGCGCTTCCCCCCTGCTCGTCGTCGTCCCCGCAACTAGTTGATTATTGCTTGATGGATGCAGATCCAGTCTCTCATGCGCGAAGTGGAGTCGTCCCTCTTCCTTGCCCAGTCCAGACGGTGGAGGCTCCTTCTTCCTCGTTGTCTTGGCAGCTAGTTGAGACTGGCTTGGTTCTGCTGGTCCATTCAAGGGCGCGCCAATCCCGTGCTCCCCTGTAAGTGGCGACTCTTCTAGTTGTGGTGGAGGCCCTGTTCAGATGGTGGAGGCTGCTCCCTTTCCCCCACTCCTGCTCTGCACATGGTGGAGATGACCTGTGCTCTTTGGGGTCTGTCTCGGAAGAAGGGCAGCAGCGAGAGCTGCTGAGGCGTCCAGGCATATCACTCTCGCTTCAGTTGTCAAGCCCCGTTAGCCGTGCTTCTTCCTCGGTGTCAAGGCCTAGTTGACTCAGTCAACTCCGTTGACCTAGATTAGTCCTCCTTGCTCTAGTGCCGCTAAAATTGGGGTTTCTGGCTCCAGCTTGGATGTTAGCCCTGCTTCTCTTTCCAAAACATGATGCAATACTCCTGTTGGGGGGTTGTCAATGGTAGCTCCGATTAAGTCGGTGGTTGATTTATCTGCCCAGTCCCTTGCCTAGTGATTCTGCTTCTGTCAGTGGGGATATGACCCCCTTAGCTGGTACTGCCAAGGTTCCCTTCGCGGTCCATTCTAGTGTCGGTGCTCTAGTGATTGTGGGTCTTGCAGTTGAGGATCCATAGGTTGTATTTCATTATAACGGGAGTGTCCAGACGGTCTCGGAAGGGCGCCCCTCTGCCACCCCCGCCCTCGACTTATTTGTTGACCTCACGGGCCCCCTATTGACTTGGCTCTTCAGGAGTACCTGCCTGCCCCTCATCCTCCGTGGTTGTGGACAAGGTTTTTCCACCCCTCCCCAAGGCCCCGAGATCCTCAGTGCCTTCCCTGGGAGGCAAAGCTCCACCTGGACAGCGGATTGCTATGGCCAAGAGAACTCCTCGGCCCAACCTATCTAGAAAAGCCACCTCAGGAACGAAATCTACCCTTTCTTACCTGGACATGCTACTTGCTAAACAAAAATCAAATTGTGGCATGTCTTTGCGCTTGTATAATAATGACATTATAGATGCTGATAGCGCTTATGTAACAATTGAGGAGAATGATCTATTGCCTGAAATTGACTACTAGAAGAATGCTTTAGTTGGTCACATCTGGGGTAAAAAATTCAGCTTGAATATTGTCAAAGAATTTGTGAAAAGAGCCTGGAGCTTTATGGCTTCCCCTCAAATCCTCCTCCACGACGAGGGTTGGTTCTTATTCCACTTTGATAAAGAGGAGGACCTCCAACAAGTGTTAGACAAGGGCCCCTAGCTGCTTTATTCATCCCCTTTGGTTCTTAAAAAATGATTTCCCGATTTTTCCTTTAATATGAAAGACCTCAATCGCAACCCGGTCTTTCAACTCCTAGGCCTCCATACTAGTCTTTGGTCTCAATCTAGCCTTAGAAAGATCTGCTCTAAGCTGGGCTCTCCTCTTTATACCGACCAATCTATGGCCACCAAAACTAGAATCTCTTATGCTAGAGTCCTCGTCGAAGTTGACTTCAATCTTTATCTAGTTAGAGAAATTGAGATCCGCGCCCCTAGTGGCTCTATGGTTCAGCATGTAGTTTATGAATGGGAACCAATTACCTGCTCCTCCTGCAACCAGCTTGGACACTCCTCTGCCCCTTGTCCGAGCCTTGTCCGCCCTGGACCCATCCGATCAAGGGGTACTCAGGTATATATTCCACCCACCTCCCACTCTTCCCCTCCTCATCTGGACCCTGCTCCAAAGTTGAACTCTTTGTCTGTGTTAGGCCTTCCCAACCAAGCTTCTAGGCCCATCCTTCATTCCACTTTAGTCCAGCCCGCTGATAAGTGTCTAAATGAGCATGTTTTATAGGTGTATTTCATATATTATATCAGCACTTTTCTGCTCATTTCTCACTTATCTTATGGTTTTCCTCTAGTTTATGTTTTATTGATTATCTCACAATTTATTGGTTTTAACATGAGGAACAACCAAGCTAGGAGCAAAGTACACGAAGAGACGAACACATAGACGCAAACGGCTCAGAAAACGGAGCCCAAACGAAGAATATAGAGCCAGTCGAACAGAGCCAGCGAGAAGCACGCGACATGCACGTACCATGCAACCGCCTTCAATTGAGGCGGTCTTCTCTGTGGGCAACCGCCCAAAGTTGAGGCGGTCTTCTCTGTGGGCAACCGCCCAAAGTTGAGGCGGTCTTCTCTGTGGGCAACCGCCCAAAGTTGAGGCGGTCTTCTCTGTGGGCAACCGCCCAAAGTTGAGGCGGTCTAGACATGAGGGAACCGCCTGTAATTGAGGCGGTCAAGAACAACAGAACCGCCCATTTAGAGGCGGTCAGCACAAGGAAACGAGGCGGTTCTGATTAATATCAGTCGCGAGCTATCTTCTTCGCCCGTCTTCGTCTGCAACTCGCGCTGCAACTTGTCCACTGTCGCCGCCGCCTACCTTATTTCGCTCGCCGTCTCCAACTCCTGTCCCCTACAATCAATGCTTCAATCAGTGAGCAATCAATGAGCTCAATTCCTTCACGCGTCGTTCTTCTTCATCTGCAATCGTACGGATCCAAACCTCTATATAAACCCACGCCCTCTGCTCAATAAAATAACTCCCTTCCTCCGAATCCAAATTGTTAGTCGATTAGTGTTATTGTTATTAGACCACAGTTTCCACACCTACGTTCCATTCCATCCTCTAATCCTCCACTTCTCCATTTTAGTTTAATTCTACATTTCACCACGAAGCAGAAACACGATAAAAAAACAGAAGAAAGGGAGCTGGAACAGAGCGAATCGCAGTCCAGTCTCCGCCGGCAGTCTCCAAATTAATGGCTATTTCTGTTTCCTTTTTATTTCTGTTAATGTCTGAGTGATTTTATTCGTATCCTAGGATGTGGTTTGACCCTAAATAATTCAGACTTATTATTAATACCAAGTTTGCTTATAATATTTGTTTTGTCTCTCTAAATTATTAAATGCTTAATAACTGATCATTTTTATGCATTTACGGTTTCTCTTATTTCAATGATTTTGTAAATCTGAGAATAGACCACAAAGAGATAAACGTTAGATTTTATACTCCTTGATTAGCAGATAAAATCCATCGCTGTTATAAAAAGAATTCTCACTTAAAGCTAATTAATGATTTTAGACTTTTTCTGATTGTAAGAAGTTTAATGAATTAATTAAGAGCTGTCCTTATCTATGATTTAGAAAGGTCACAAGATAAATTCTTAACAGACAAATAAGAGCAAATTAGGATTATAATTATTGTTTGAACTTAAATAAATATTTATCACCTGTTTCACTTATTAAACTTGTTTAATTCCTTTCAGCAATTATTGTTAAATGCTTATTCTGACAAAATACTGCATTTATTTGGTAGCTATCAATATATGATTTTGAGATAGTTAAAGTACCACAAAGGAATTAATCTTGGTATTTACACTCCGGATTGAGCAGGAAAATACTAAGGCTATTAATAGGAGTTAGTAACTGACAATTATTAACTCTAATAGACAATAAATATTTGAGACAGGATTATAAAATTGTTTAAGTAGTTTAGGAAATTTCCCCGATATCCTAGGATACCTTTCTCCATCCATCCATTAATTTTATTTTACTGTTTTTATTATTTCTGCACTGTTCCTAAAAATCAAGCTTGCCTCCGGCTAAACCCCTTTTTACATTTTATGCATTTTTATTTGCCTTTTGTACATTTACTAAACTGGATAATTAATTAGACAGTTGCGAAGTCTCTGTGGATACGACCTTGTTGTACTACAAAGATTGGGTTCACTGCCCATAGTAAGCAGGATAGTTTAACTACTATTTTGCCCAACAAGTTTTTGGCGCCGTTGCCGGGGACTTCGGTCCAACTATCTGATTTATTATCTGTTTAGTTTTTCGTTATTTTCGTTATTTTGTCACTTTTTGTGTATAAATTTTGTTTTGTTTTTAAAGGTACTTAATTCTGATGGATGGTCACTACGATCAAGCAGAAGATTGGTATGGTTACCCCTATAGCGCAGAGGACTACAGTCAATGGAGTGTCTGCCAAGAGTGTGGAGGAGACCATGAAAGTTCCCATTGTCCTATGGTTGCAATCGAAAGAGACAACGCCATTTTACGGGAAATGATGGCAAATTTTACCTCAACCATTGAAATGATCCGGCAAAGAACGCTAGATCAGGTAGAACGCATGGAACAACCCGTTCCACAACTGAATACAGTGGTTCACGAGGAAGAACAACCTGCTGAGGACATAAGCTACTCTCCACCTCCTCCCCTATTCGAATTAGAGAATCCATCACCAAACAACTATCAGCTTGATTTTGGAGACAACCCCTCAGAAGAGAGTTTCTCCTTGGACTTCATGGAGTCCCCTCCCTCTGAAATCGACTACTACTTCCCCTCCTTCACCGTGCTTTACCCAGAAGATGAGGGTGGATACATCCTCAATCTTGAGAAGGAGGAGATGCCGCCTCCCTCCGAGCCATCAGAAGAGAGTGCTATAGTAAATTTCAAGGAGCCACTTCCCTCTGAAGATCCCTATCAAGGTTCTTACCATAAGCCTCAACAACAAGAGGAGGTTTTTTACATCCTCCAATTTGAGGAAGAAAAGTCGTTTCCACCGGGTCTTCTGTTAGAACTACGTTCCCGGCAGTACCTCCTCAAACACCAGATTTTGAGGAGTATTAATTTTATTATTTTATATGCCGAGGTAACATTTTGTTTTGATCCAGGATAACGACAAAGCGTCTAGCCAAAGACGTTAAAGAAGGGCAGCTTCCTGGGAGGCAACCCGGGTGTACTTTTATTTATTTTGCCTTTATGTTCTTTTTAATTTTCAGGTTCTCTTTAAATTTTATTTTTGCTAACTTTTAACCCCGTTTTCAGTATGGTTGCTTCTAGTGTCTTCTGCAGGTGCACCTCCATGTGGACACCGCAACCAAGCTACGCTACTTGAGGCTGAAGCTCAAGTGTGGGGGAAGTCCAATACACGCTAGCAAAAATAAAATCAGGGGAGTACCAGTTTCTTTAATTTTGCTTTTATTTAAATAAAAATTGCAGAGGAGCGTTTATGTGCTTAAATGATTATTTGTGATCTGTGTTATCTCTGTTTCGTCTACTTAACCGAAAAGGTCTTCTGAAACCTTCCCTTGTTTTTCTGGTGAACAATGGGGACATTGTTCAACTTAAGTGTGGGGGAGTGTACCCTTTCGGTGATATTTTGTGCTTAAATGTTTAATCTCTCTCCTTATCATGCGTTTGTCCAATTCAAATATTATGGACCCTGCTAATATAGGTTGTTCTCTTTAAAAATAAATATTGTTATGAATTGTGGGATAAATACAAATTTTAAAATTTTGATTACTTTTGAGGAGCATTTTATATGCGGTGTGACCAAATAATCTGCAAATGGTTGGATTTTATTGCTCAGGGTTTCTTTCTGTCTTCTCTCTTAGGGATTGCTAAGGGGTACTTTTCTGTTAAAAAAAAAGAAAAAAATAAGAATACAAAAGGGACTTGCGAGACACCATTGGTAACCAACAAAAGAGAATTGAGTGTTCTTAAATACAAAGGCGTTATGCCTATATTTTTCTCATCTCTTATGCAAAAGTGAAACAAATGCATAAATCTATTTTTCCTTTTGTTTTCTCCTCAATGCCCATTCTTGAGAGAAGTTGGCCATGGTAAAAGTTCTCAGTCACCTAAAAAGAAACATTGGAGTACCTTAGATCATACCCCGAAACTCTATGTTTTATTTTACCCTGAGCACACCTATGCCACCAGCAGTTAATTTTTCACACTCCTCAATAAGTTAAAAGATCATGTTTATCCTACCCTTCATAATAATATTTGTTAGTATTGAGCATTCCCTACTTGGGTACGTAGTTTTGCTTGAGGACAAGCAAAAGGTAAGTGTGGGGGTGTGATAAGTGTCTAAATGAGCATGTTTTATAGGTGTATTTCATATATTATATCAGCACTTTTCTGCTCATTTCTCACTTATCTTATGGTTTTCCTCTAGTTTATGTTTTATTGATTATCTCACAATTTATTGGTTTTAACATGAGGAACAACCAAGCTAGGAGCAAAGTACACGAAGAGACGAACACATAGACGCAAACGGCTCAGAAAACGGAGCCCAAACGAAGAATATAGAGCCAGTCGAACAGAGCCAGCGAGAAGCACGCGACATGCACGTACCATGCAACCGCCTTCAATTGAGGCGGTCTTCTCTGTGGGCAACCGCCCAAAGTTGAGGCGGTCTTCTCTGTGGGCAACCGCCCAAAGTTGAGGCGGTCTTCTCTGTGGGCAACCGCCCAAAGTTGAGGCGGTCTTCTCTGTGGGCAACCGCCCAAAGTTGAGGCGGTCTAGACATGAGGGAACCGCCTGTAATTGAGGCGGTCAAGAACAACAGAACCGCCCATTTAGAGGCGGTCAGCACAAGGAAACGAGGCGGTTCTGATTAATATCAGTCGCGAGCTATCTTCTTCGCCCGTCTTCGTCTGCAACTCGCGCTGCAACTTGTCCACTGTCGCCGCCGCCTACCTTATTTCGCTCGCCGTCTCCAACTCCTGTCCCCTACAATCAATGCTTCAATCAGTGAGCAATCAATGAGCTCAATTCCTTCACGCGTCGTTCTTCTTCATCTGCAATCGTACGGATCCAAACCTCTATATAAACCCACGCCCTCTGCTCAATAAAATAACTCCCTTCCTCCGAATCCAAATTGTTAGTCGATTAGTGTTATTGTTATTAGACCACAGTTTCCACACCTACGTTCCATTCCATCCTCTAATCCTCCACTTCTCCATTTTAGTTTAATTCTACATTTCACCACGAAGCAGAAACACGATAAAAAGAACAGAAGAAAAGGGAGCTGGAACAGAGCGAATCGCAGTCCAGTCTCCGCCGGCAGTCTCCAAATTAATGGCTATTTCTGTTTCCTTTTTATTTCTGTTAATGTCTGAGTGATTTTATTCGTATCCTAGGATGTGGGTTTGACCCTAAATAATTCAGACTTATTATTAATACCAAGTTTGCTTATAAATATTTGTTTTGTCTCTCTAAATTATTAAATGCTTAATAACTGATCATTTTTATGCATTTACGGTTCTCTTATTTCAATGATTTTGTAAATCTGAGAATAGACCACAAAGAGAGATAAACGTTAGATTTTATACTCCTTGATTAGCAGATAAAATCCATCGCTGTTATAAAAAGAATTCTCACTTAAAGCTAATTAATGATTTTAGACTTTTTCTGATTGTAAGAAGTTTAATGAATTAATTAAGAGCTGTCCTTATCTATGATTTAGAAAGGTCACAAGATAAATTCTTAACAGACAAATAAGAGCAAATTAGGATTATAATTATTGTTTGAACTTAAATAAATATTTATCACCTGTTTCACTTATAAACTTGTTTTAATTCCTTTCAGCAATTATTGTTAATGCTTATTCTGACAAAATACTGCATTTATTTGGTAGCTATCAATATATGATTTTGAGATAGTTAAAGTACCACAAAGGAATTAATCTTGGTATTTACACTCCGGATTGAGCAGGAAAATACTAAGGCTATTAATAGGAGTTAGTAACTGACAATTATTAACTCTAATAGACAATAATATTTGAGACAGGATTATAAATTGTTTAAGTAGTTTAGGAAATTTCCCCGATATCCTAGGATACCTTTCCCATCCATCCATTAATTTTATTTTACTGTTTTTATTATTTCTGCACTGTTCCTAAAAATCAAGCTTGCCTCCGGCTAAACCCCTTTTTACATTTTATGCATTTTTATTTGCCTTTTTGTACATTTACTAAACTGGATAATTAATTAGACAGTTGCGAAGTCTCTGTGGATACGACCTTGTTGTACTACAAAGATTGGGTTCACTGCCCATAGTAAGCAGGATAGTTTAACTACTATTTTGCCCAACACCCGCCCAAGTTAAAAGGGTGACCTCTCAGCCGGCCTTAGCTTCCAGTGTCCATTCTCTGAGGTTGACCCCTCTCCCTGCTCTAGCCCAGCCTGACATTCAGCCACCTAGCCCCCCTCCTTCAATTGTTAAGTCCGTTCAGCCTGGCGTTGTCTAGCCTTTTGGCCCCCCTCTTTTACCCAGGCTCCTTTTCGTGCAAGTGATGCCAGTCCCTCTTCCCCCAGTGTGGTGATGTCGCCCTCCCTTTAGCTGGTGCTTGCACCAAACCTCGAGGCAGCTTGGCAGATGGTCCCCCTAGTGGTAGGAGCCCTGCTGATAAGGCCCAAAGCCCGTTCTTGAGAACCTCTCTCTTGAGCTAACTAACTCCTTTGATGTCTTAGATAAGGGCAATGCTCCCCCCGCCCCTCCCTCTCTCAATACCCCCTCTCTATGAATTTTGCAGTATAGAATGTTAGGGGTTGTAATGATCACCCCAAGCTCCTTGAGATCCAAAAGTTTATGGCCAACAATAATTTATATGTGTTTGGCCTCCTTAAACTCATGTTTCATTTAACAATCATCAATCTATTCTAGCTCGCTTCTTTCCCACTTGGAGTTTTGTTCATAATTATGGGGCGCATCATAATGGTCGCATCTGGGTTCTGTTCAGCCCTTCCATTATTGTCCCCTCCCTATCCATTGCTCTGATCAAATCCTCTCCTGCAAGGCTTTTATCCTTGGCACCTTGGACTTTACCATGTCGGTAGTATACGGGAGGAACAACCCTGCTCTTAGGATTCATCTGTGGGAGGATATTACCAATCTTAGCCAAAGCATCACTGGCCCATGGTGGTGGTGGGGCTTTCAATAATATCCTCTATGCTCAAGATAGACTTAGCAGCCACAACCTTCACCCTAGAGACTACCAGAACTTTTCTGATCGTGTCTCCATAGCCGAGCTGCAGGACCTCCGCTTTTATGGGCGTTTTTTCACCTAGTGGAACAATCAATTTGATCACATTCACGTTGTAGGGAAAATTTACTGGGTTTTAGTTAACGACGATTGGATTCTGGCTTTCCCACCAGTTTTGCCTCCTTTCTTCTTCCTTTGTTTTCGGACCATAGCCGAATGATCATATCCCTTCCCACGCTTGCCCCTCGTAGGAGAAGCTTTAAATTCCTCAATCTTTGGACCAAAGACCCCTCCTTTCTCGCCCTCATTCATGACGCGTGGGATCTCCCTCTTCAGGGGATTCATGTTTTCACTATTGTTCATAGGCTGCGTCATCTCAGATCCGGGCTCACTGACCTTCATAAATCTGAGTTTGGGTCTCTCGGGGCCAAAGCCAAATCATCATAAATGAGCTTAGTGACATTAAAAGAAGACTGGACCTTGACCCTTGGAACCCGACCCTAATCTCCCAGAAAAAATCCTTTTGGCTCAACCTCCTTGTTAGGGACTCCCAAGTGCTTCTTTTTCTGCCAGCTCTCAAAGACCCACTGGCTTAAGCTGGCGGACTCTAATACCTACTTTCATAGAGCCATAAAAGCGAGAAGGAATAAAAACTCCATTGCGTTCGTTACAAATGAGCTTGGGGAAGTCCTCAATGCCCCTTCAGACATAGAGAATTATCTGGTCGTTCATTTCCGTCACTCTAGGCTCTAGTGCTCCCCCCGGTGCTCCCTTGCTGATCTCAACCTGGACATGTATAACCCTTGACCAGTCCTCTTGGACTCACCTAATTCATCCGGTAGATAATAATGACATTAAATCAGCCCTCATCTCCTTGGGTGATGATAAAGCCCCGAGCTCGGATGGCTACGCTGCCAAAATTTTCAAAGCGGCCTGGGCCATTATCGGTGAAGACATTTGTGATG
Organism: Limonium bicolor; assembly: GCA_023374045.1. Classification (NCBI taxonomy): domain Eukaryota; kingdom Viridiplantae; phylum Streptophyta; class Magnoliopsida; order Caryophyllales; family Plumbaginaceae; genus Limonium; species Limonium bicolor. Next base: position 82,365,261 of record CM041782.1, read on the forward strand.
CTATTAAGAGCTTCTTCCATAGAGGTATGCTTCTCAAAGAAATTAATACCACTCTCATCACTCTTATTCCCAAAATGGACAATGCCTCGTCCCCTGAGGACTATAGGCCTATCTCCTGCTGTAATACTCTGTACAAAATCATTAGCAAAATTATAGCAGAGAGGCTAAAGAATGTCCTTCCCACTCTTGTGAATGCTAGCCAAGGTGCCTTCATCAAAGGCTGCCTTATCTTAGATAACATCCAGCTCTGCTCGCGCCTTATGAAAAACTACCAAAGAGCTCATGTTTCTCATAGGTGCACAATGAAGATGGATATTAGGAAGGCTTTCGACACCGTTGACTGGAATTTCCTCCAGGACACTCTCTCTTTCTTAAACTTCCCCCCAGAACTTAGTAACTAGATTTTACAATGTGTCACCACCATCTTCTTCAAGATCAACATTAATGGCTCACCCTCTTAATCCTTCAAAGGAAAGTGAGGACTGTGCTAGGGAGACCCCTTTTCTTCCTTCCTCTTTGCGCTTGTCATGGATATGCTCTCCCGGTTGCTCGGTCAGCTCCTCACAGCTTCAGGCTTTCACTATCACCCATCATGCAAAAATATCCGTATCTCCCATCTTTTCTTCGCTGATGATGCTTTCTTATTCTGTAGAGGTGATCGAAGCTCCATTACCCTCATTCTTATCAAAGTCAACCTCTTCTTTAAAGCTTCTAGGCTCATGCTTAACCTTTCTAAATCTGACTTATTCCTGGGGGGGGGGGGGGGTTAGCCCTAACCTTGCTGATTCATTTGTCCAACTTACAGGGTTTAACTAGGGGTCCTTTCCATTTCGCTATTGGGGCATCCCGATCACTGCTAGGATGCCTAGAGCTGCTGATTTTAACCCCCTTATAGACAGCTTCCATAAAGCTATCACATCTTGGGGAAGTAAATCCCTCTTATTCGCGGGCCAACTTTCTCTCATTCAAAGTACCCTTTTTGGTATCATTGGATTTTGGGCCTCTTGCATCACTATTCCTAAGAACGTTATCAAAAGAGTCATCAAATGCCTCTGTTTGTTCATATGGTCTGGAGAGGCTGATAACAACACCGTTCCTCATGTAGCATGGTGCTCTCTCATGAACTCTAAGAAAAATGGTGGCCTTCGGCTTAAGGGCATCCATAAACGGAATAAGTGCTTCATGCTCAAAACCATATCAGCCATCACCCATGACTCGGAGCGCCTTTGGATCCTTAAACTCATTCTGCTTGACCTTAGTAGCATTTGGACGACTACTGCTAAAAGTAATGATCCCTAGACCTGGAAAGCTATTCTTCAGGCCAGGGACTGGTGGATTGAGCAATGTGGGTCATCCAATGATGCCATTTCACTATTAAGCTCCTACCCTACCCGTCCTAGGGTGAGCTTGTTTTATAATGATGTCTCCATCCCTTCCCAGCTCTTCCACTTGTACAATGTCTGCTGGAAAACTTGGTCCATCCCCAAAGCCAAATTTATCTTATGGATTACCCTTAAAGGTAGACTTAAAACTTATGATAAGCTCCAATCATGGTGTATGTGTCTTGCTAACAGATGCTGGCTCTGTGAGCATGCTCAAGAGACTAGCAGCCATCTCTTTTTCCATTGCAGGTACTCTAACAGGGTTTGGTGGACTAACTGTGACTGGTTGAGAATTCCTACTAACAGGATAAGTCTTCGTAGCTATTCATCCTGGATCAACCGCTACTGCAAGAGGCACCGTCCAATTGACTTAGTGAAAAGAGCGACTGTAGCTAACGTTGTCTATCATATCTGGATAGAAAGATGCAAAGAAGCCATGGCCAACCAAGCCAAAGACCCTTCCCTCGTAATTTCTGACATCAAAGCGGCCATGAAAGCTATCATTTTGACAAAGATGAAAAGATCCAGCATAAACTTTGATTGGCTTGACAGGATACTTTGCTCCTAGGAGCGCTGTGTATGGGCAGAATTATGTATATCCTTGTGATTTGTATTTCTTTTTGGTTGGGGTTCTTTTTGTAAGCTCTAGGCTGTTTTGTTCACTGCTACGAAGGCTTTTGTATATCCACTCTCCTCTTAGCAGTGATGCCCCCTCTTTAGTTATAAGATATATAGATCTTCTATGTATCTAACTTTTCCCTAACTCTTTACCAATATATATATATACATCACTTTATTAAAAAAACTTTTGATTTTATTAAAAAAGTAACACAATCAAAGCTTTGGAAATAGATTTACAACGAATGAACGCACTACCTATTTTTAGAGCCCTAACTATTAAACAACTACCTAACTAACTCCGAGGTAAGGCAACTAACGACCTAAATATAAAACAGCTACCGAATTTCTATTGTGGATCCGGCGGCTACAAGGTTAAGGAAGACTCATGATTCGATGGTCGAAGAGATTCTCAGCCAAGATCAGGAGATAGAGGTTCATTATGGGTTGTTTAGTAGGAATGTTATTAACCTTGACGCATGTTTTGTAAGGACATGTGCTATCCATTCTCATGTTGACCTGTTGAAGGAAGAGAGGGATGGGGTAGACATGAGGAACTTATTTGAGGAGTTGAATTCCAACCAGGTTTTGAACCAATAGGTGTTGAAGAGAGCATGAAGCAAGACCCGAATGAAGCCTATGTGCAGGTAGAAGCAAGGCATACGCTTCGGGTAGCGAAGGAGCTTGGATGTCCTATTTCTAACGAGAGTAGTGCACTTAGAAACCTCGAAATGATCATTTGGGAGTCCACCAAGAGATCCACCCAAGAACCTCATGTAGTTGTGGACAGAGTCAAAGTAGATGCCCCAAGGCAAAAAGAAAGACACACATAAAAATATATACTATAAGGGTGGTATTCACTTATCAATAAAAAACTTGGCCAACATAATTGTAGAATCCACTTAATTTTTTTCCTTTTAAGTACGAACATCATCATTTTGAATTTAACATCCCTCATCTAAGTTGGTGATTTTTTTACTTAGTAAGTTCAAATTACAAAATAAATCAACTATTACCAGTAAAATTAAATATAAAATCTCAATACTTTCTAATACAAACTTAAGAAAAAACAACAATAAATTACTAACAAAACCATATTTAACAGTTCACTTGTCTTTCCTTAGTGAGAGGATCCATCCTTCACATGGGTGAGCAAACAGTTAGAGCGGATAACCGTTAGCCGGAGTTTGAAATAAAGTACGGTGTTTGTTTATTTATGTTATATAATAATATTCATTTTAACCGATAACCGTTTTATATATTACACTGGTAACCGTTAACCGTCCTATAACCAAAATTCCTGAAGTAACCGAAATAACCGAACTTACTGAAATAATCGAAGTTTTTGAAATAATAAAAATAATCAAACTTCATGAAATAAACAAAAAAAAGTGAACTAACAAATCAAAATAAAGAGATGATTGAAATCTTTATATACAGATCAATAAAACAACATCAATTTGAAAAAAAAAAGAACAGAAATAACCCAACTTCCTCCAAGACCGAGTAAGTTTAGATGAAAGTATTGTGTTATTTTTTTTGTAAAAAAATGTTGATCAAATTTTGGTTATTACAGATAACTGAATTGTATATTATTAAGGGCAACCAAAATAACCTAAATTTAGTATAACAACTAAAAAATATGGTGATCAAGCCCGAAAAAGCCCAGTTATTTTGGTTAGCTCACCCCATTCACATCCCTTTGGATTCCATTCCTTAGTTTCCTCTGCAGGCTCATCAAGCTCTTTAACATGAATTTATTACTTTTGTTCATCTTCCACTTTCTCGAAACTCAAAAGCCTAAGCTTCTTTTGGATGTTTGATCCTAAGCGGCACCCTTGGGATATGAACATCGAAGTAATCATTATAGTTTGCATGAAAGAGTAGGCTAAGAGATTCTTTTTCCTATTTTTGGGTTTCTCTGAAACCCTTTCATCTTCCAACCTCATGTTCCCTTTCTCTCATCTTCTTTTTCATTTCCATTTGTACTATATGGGAATCATCTATGCACGGTTCGGTAGATGTTATCTCTTCAAGGTGTGCTAGTTTGTCCCTAACAAGAAGGGGTTATTACTAGACTGAATGATTTGGCAAATGAAGAACAAGGCTTACCTCTTGGTAGATGCTTACTATGTAAGTTTTTCACACCTAAGACCACTGGTATGCGAGGCATGGAGAACACATTTAGACGACTTTGGTAGATGGATGGTGAGTTCAAAGTCAAGGATGTTGGTAAATACTTATGTCCTTTGAGTTCGACAATGTGGACATGCCACATGCATGAGCCTCTAGTTTTATGAACCTTATCCTATGTTGATCAGGTTAATTACGACCTGTTCAAGTTCTTTGCCCGCTTATAACCTAAGTCTAAAAGCTATGTTATAAAACAAAAGTCTTTATGACCTAAGGATAGCCACTAGAACCTATTTAGAGTCGCTACCTAATTTTAACCTATAGTAAACTAGAAAAGGTTGAGATTGGGCTCGAGGGCTTGGTATAGGTTCTTCTCCCGCCACCGCCTGTGGGTTGTTCGTGGCTTCAAACAGGCGTCCATAACCCCGGATTGGACGTCCGTGGATAAGGAAAGCCACCAGCGATGACGTTTGTGGTGTTTCTGGTGGTGTTTTTAGCTTAAATTTTATGGGTATAGGTAGCTTAAAAGATCTTAAAGCTATTGGTGAGTGAAAGTTTTCAATTTGACTTTGAATTTATGACAAAATTTAGTTAACAAGTTAAACACATAGAAAGTTGTAAAAGTTGAATAAATACACCAAAAACCCTTGATTCGTCTGGAAATTCACACAAAAGATAAGTAAAGATCCAAGGTTTAAGAAAACCATATTTTCTAACCTGCTTTGATGGCTACGACATATTGTTTCTTCACGATGGGATTCTTTGATTGCTTTGTCTGGAGTCGATTCGGTGGGACTTCGACTTCGGGTTCTGGATATTCTTCCCTGGAGTGTTTACCACGTTTTGGTTCTGATTTGGTGGTGTTTTGATGATCGGAAGTTTGATGGGAGAAGAAAAATTGTGTTTTTGGTGGGTTTTAGGATGATTTTGGTAAAATTCTGGTATCTAGATTGTTGGAAACGTGGGAGGCTAGGCTTGGAGAGTGGTTTCCGACCTTAAGAGACTTCTGGATGATGTTTAGGTCGTTTGGGGAGAGTCTATTTATAGTAAAATGCTGATCAAAAGATAAAAGGAAGATTTTTATCGAAAATCTAAAGATAATCTGAAATAATTAAATAGGTTGGAGGTCAATGAAAATTATGAAAATTTAACCATAGGTAAATGAAAATTTTGAATTTTAAGACTTAAATCGAGTCATTTTGATAAATAACCGATTTGATAAAAATGTTACAATCTGGAAGCTCTCATAATTCATAACTAATAATTCAAAATTCAAAATTTGAAAATTCCAACTGGGTTATTTCTTAAATGTCATCCTCTATCACGTGTTAAAATTTCATGACATTTTGACTTGGTTCAGGTATTTTTCAGAGGAGAGAGAATATTGTAAGAATGTTTGAATTTCTCTTTAAAATTTTGGGTTAAGGTTCTAGATATCAGGTTTATGACCGCGTGCAGTCATGTTAACCATGCTACAATTTTATTTTAATGTTTGAATACTTTTTCTTTCTATTTCAAGGGTATTTCAAGTGTTAATTATTAAGGAACTTAGTTTATAATATAAATTAAAAGCTATATTTCTGAAATAAAATATGAAGATTATGAAATGTCTTTCATAATGACTATGGTGTTTGAAAGTATTTTGAGATAGTGAACAAGTCATATGAAAATAGAAAGTCTTGAGTACATCCTTGGAAAATCCCGACTTGGTGTATTTTGACCATTTGACCATTTTGTCATTGCCTTCAAGTTTGCACACTAGGGCCCTTTCCGAGGGTCAAGATTTTAGGTATAAGACATGTAGTCTTAAGCAGAGGACCTTGGCCCTTTAATGGCTCCCTTTTAGTTTTCCAGAAAATCAGCAAAAGTAAGCACCGAACGACCACAACTTCTAGTGGACCCAATTTGGGTTAGAATTCTTGATGTTCCCTATCTTTTTCAACACAAGGATTTTGAAAAAGGTTTAGGTGATTGTCTTAGAATATTTGTTGAGTATATGGTGAGGATGACGGGAGGATAGATGGATGAGAATAAATATTATGTTAAACATATATAATATTAATGATAATACATAATTAATTATCTCACCAGTTTTGTTATAGATATAGTTTTGTTATAGATATTAGCGTAGTGACTCATATAATCTCTCACCCACTAATCAACTAACTCCACTCTATTAGTTTTCCTAACTAATAGGATCTATAGTTACTGATATTAATGTTAGATAGTGTGTATATATACTTGTACAACTTTGAATGGAAACACAAGTCGATTAACAACAATCTTACATGGTATAAGCCATTCATGATCCTATCTGCGCTGCACCAATTACCTCTACACTGTCCCCTTTTTGAGCCGTCGGTCACCATACCTCAACAACCACCACCCCAGTTATCCACCTCACTGTGCACACCCAACATTTCAGGTGACCTTCCAAACCCATCACTAGCACCACCACACCAAACCCACGGTTAGTGCCCCCACCCATCTTCCCTTTCGACGCTGCAACCTTTCACAGCCTGTGCCACCACGCAGGTTGCTTTCTGCTGCCACACCCATCGCCAGAACCCTCAAACCCTTGTGCCTCCTTCATCTAGCTGGTCACACCCTCGAGCCATACCACAACTCGTGGCCTCACCCTGAACCTCTCTCTGCACCACCGTCCAACCCTACACTACATTTGGTCGCCAACCCTCCACTGACCATCCCTCCGCACACTACATCCCATCATCTTCATCAGACGTGATTCCTCTGCGCGCACCCACTAGCCCCATTCCAATCTGCGCATCTGATGTGATTCTCCCGCGTGCACCCACTTGCTCCATTCCAATCTGCGCTTCCACCCCACCTTGCGCCCTCTACTATCACTTTTAAATCGTAGTTCGTTTTTCACTCCGTAGCCCACTTCCCAACCATTATCTGCTCTCCTATTCTGCGTGCACCCTTCACCATCCGCTTTACCTATTTCTCTTTATACCAAACTTTCCCTCCTCCTCTATTCCATGATGGCACAACTATCTACCACAATTGTCAACCCGGTCGACGCGAATAACGCCTTCTAGGTTATTAAGTCTTCCAACGTTATTAAACTTACCCTACAGAATTATATCACGTAGAAAATTTAGCTATATACCATTTTAACTGGATATGTTCTTCTCAAATATGTTGACGACACTTTTCCTACAGCGTCCACCCAAAACATCACCGCTGGTGCAAGCGCTCCAAACTCGGCATACAATGCTCGGATGCGTCAAGACAGGTTGTTATCCGACGCTCTAATTGGCACCCTTACACCCAATGTTGCACCCCTTGTGATTCGCGCCACAACCAGCCATGAAGCCTAGCAAATTCTTACCGACACCTGTGCAAATCCCTTCAATGGACGGGTGAATCAGCTAAAAGACAAACTTTGCTCCACTGTCTAGGGTCAGTCTGTGTCTGAATATCTTCAGTCCCTATTTGCCATCACTGACTTGCTCGCGGAATTAGGAAAACCGGTCAACGCCAATGATCTAGCATCGCACATCCTATATAGTCTCAACGATGGCTACAACTTCATTGTCAATGTGATTAAAGCTCGTGACTCCACCATAAAACTGGCTGAACTTCATGATAAACTTCTTGCTCGCGAATTGGAGCTCGCCAAAACCACCGATTCCACCACCGCACCAGCCACGGCTCTCACGGCCCAGACGAAACCTCGCTCTTCCCGTATCGGCACCTCCACTCACAATCCCACTACTGGGCGACCTTACCTTACCCGCGGTCACAACAACAACCCCTACCCCTTCTTGGGAAACTTCCAGTGGTGTCGGGAAACTGGTCATGTCATTGTCGTCTGTCCAGTCTTTCAACGCCTTTATCCAGATGATAAACCACCACCACCCAACACTATGCAGTCCTCAGTGACCTCTAATCCCTCCCCGTAGTCTAATGTCACCACTGCTCACTCTCGTACTTCTGACTACCTCGTCGATAGTGGGGCTTCGCATCATGTCGTCAACTGCTCCATCAACTTAAACCCTGCCTACCCATAAACGGGACCCGACTAGTTATTTATGGGGAGTGGTGAAGGTTTACCGATAACTCACTCAGGAAATTTGTCACTTAGCAACTCAGCATCTTTATTAACTTTACCTAATATGCTGTGTGTTCCTACGATGACCAAAAATATCATTTCTGTTTCCCAACTTGCCAAAGAACATAATTGCTCTATTACATTTTTACCTTATTCCTTCTCTGTGAAGCATTTATAGACAGGTAAACTGCTCACTTCAGGACCGTGCGTTAATGGCGTTTATCTATGGCCACGTCCTCCACCCGCCATTCACACTATCGCACTATCTTTTGGCGCCCATTGGCACCACTGTGTAGGACACCCGTCCACCTTTACTTTCATTTTTTTTGCAACATCATTTCAAATTATGCTCATCTTCATTTACTCAATTTGATTGTTCTTCATGGAACATCAATAAAAGTTATAAACTTCATTTCTCGATTCAACCTTAGCGTCTACCCGCTTTCTTGAAATAATTTTCTCTGACGTATGGACATCTCCTGTGTCGTCGTACAATGGTTTCAAATATTATGTTATTTTTGTTGACCACTTTACATGTTACACCTGGCTATACCAGATCAAACGCAAAAACGATGTCTCACTTATTTTTCCACGGTTTCACAAACTTGTGGAAAACTATTTTGACACGAAATTCAAGGTTTTATATTCGGACAACGATAGCGAATACATTGGCATCCGTCCATATTTAACCTCTCATGGCATTATTCATCTTACATCTCCACCTTACTGTAACACCCCATCCTAAGCCAATCGTGGTTATCGCAAACTTAACAACATAAGTACAACATCGCAGCGGAAATAAACCAACCCCAGGACCTTGCCACGGTCTGAACAACAATATTTCTCAAGTTTAAATATCAACAGATGGGAGCACAGGCGCAACCCGTAATCCAAAATAAAAGTCCCACCTAAGTCTACCCGCTCCTACTCTCATGGTGTGACTTCATGGGCCGCTTACCTGTAAGTGTAAAAACAGCCCCCAAAGGGGGTCAGCACGAATGCTGGTACGACCCTCTCATGACCCCCAAGCTAACGGGGCTACGACGACTAATTGTCGATAGCATGGAAGTTGATTAGAATCACAATCATAATATGAAATGCAATAAATCAACAAACCACAAATGAACATACATAGTTCACACACAATTGAACGACTCAAGCGTTCCCTTAACAAGTGGGTTAGTAATAACCTCCTCCAGATCTGATTCCACTTATCCTCAGTTCACCTTAACTTACCTCAGTCTTATCCTTATCTTAATCTCAGTATACATACCGTTCATAGTTAGAATGGATGTATTTTACCTCAATGTTCATTTGTGTCGGGTCAAAAGCAACCCTAGCCAATGAGCTATTAACTCCATTGGTTGAATAAACAACTTATCTTAGTCTTAGGATTTAGGTGATCCTACCGCACCATCTTAATGCCACCTACCTTGGACGGGAAGTCCAGTGTAGCTGAGCCGGCAACCGACCCTAGGCAACAAGTCCGAAGACAAGTCCTTAAGCGGAGGACGGATCTGATTCAGATACCGACCCCCTTTCCTTAGCATGCATGACCGGAGTCAGTCCCGGGTTCCTCACTCCCACCTTAAGTTCCAGTTAGTGAAAATCTTACAAACCATGTGTTAGTTAAACCTTAACGGGTATTAACCAACGGTTACCGATATATAATTCCTCTCCTTAACTCAGAAAGTACTAAACCTAGTTAGTAACAAATCTCAAGTCCCGTGGGTTAGTGTAAAGAAGACACAATCACAACGAGAACAAGTATAACCGGTTGCATGCCTTATCTTGTCTTAGTCATAGCAAATAAACAAATAGCACACAAGCCGAGGGACACCTCGTTAGCAAGCAGGTCACAAGAAAGACTGTACCGTTCACCATCGACTGTCGTTTGTCTAATCTCCTTCGAGGTCCCAATTCACAAACCTAAAACATTCATTCATTTTTAGGCCATTAGTTATTTGCACCTTACTTAACTCACTTAGTCCCTACAGATTCCCATTCAATACCCTCTTAAGTTCATACAACCTTAACCTTAGATACTTAACTTATTTCCTTAACTTAACTCCTTACTTCCACATATGCTTACCCTCTTAATCATCATTGTCCTCTTAGTGGCATACTCTATTACCATTTATCATCCTTAGGTTTTAAAGTTTTTTTTTATATGTTAAGGGTCGACCGACCCACCGACCAACCCAATCCCTGGGTCGGTCCGTTCCAGTAATTTTCTGGTTCGAGCAATTCTCTTAGACCGACCCACGACCGACCCAAGCTGTAACGCCCCGGTTTACCACCACCATTTACTTAGCCTCTTTTTTTTTCCCCTCTTTTTCTTTTTTGATTCTAGAGAGACATGTTATAACTAAAGTAACTGCTTATATTATACATGCGTCAGTCTTCTTTTTACAAAGGTCCCCTAATACTATCACCGGGGGTTACCGCCACACTTACTAACCACTAGTAAGTGTAAGGCTATTACCACCACCACCCCTACGCTAGCTATCTTACATCGCTGTTACTATCAAAAGAGTGACACAACCAACCTGTCACTTTACACCTTAGTACCAAAAGACCCCTTCCAGCCAACTACTATGTTAGCTCCTACTCCTATTTTACACCAAAAGTAAAGGGGTATCAAAAGGCTATTACATCGCTAGCATCTAACTAGGGACCCTTGCATATACTCGTACACTGTGGAAACATCATGAGTGATGGACTGACTGGTGCCATTTTCCGGGTGCCTAAAACCTTGTATCTTCTTGTTCCACTCCTCATAAATTATCTCGGTGACCCCAGGCTGTAAACTTCTACGATAGGTGACAAACATGAAAATATAGAAAGTATCGGTGGACTCGTCCTCAGTGCAGAGAAGGTGTCCATCCCAGTTACCCTGAATTCACAGAATACATATACACAGGAAAGCACAACCAAATAAAATCAGTAAAAACTGAGTAACACTACCACACCCCGTAAAAACTTATTTTCTCTTTAAAACCTTTGTTCCCATCAAAAATTAACAAATATAACAAATCAGAATAGATCACACACCATTTACCTGTACCATGAATTATCAAGAGATAATTAATATCAAATACAAGATATTTCCAAATGAAGTCCACCACACAAGATATTTCCAAATGAAGTCCACCACACAAGATATTTCCAAATGAAGTCCACCACCACCACAAGAGGTTATCCTTAAACACATTTGCAAACCATGAGTAAGATATCATAACCAAGCTTTACACAAGTAGTAATTCACACATCAAGCTCACCACCTGTAAAATAACCTTAATAACATCATAAAAATACCATTCAAGCTCCAATAAATCAGAGAATCAAATAATTTCCAAGAAACCACCTTAGAAAGCTTAAATTCTTATTTTTAGCCAAAATCACTATTCACCAACTTAAACAACTTCCAAAAGGAGTATCGGCCTAAACTTTTAACCATGATCCAATATCAACAACACAAGTATCTCCTCAAAATTTCAGCTCAAGTTCAATTCGGAAACCCATTCAAACATTCGGAAAGGCTTAAAGCACATTTTCTCATTTTTAGCTTCCTTACCTTGTCTAACCGACTTAAATTTCTCCATTCGACTTGATTTTTCAACCATAACCATATATTCACTATTCAAGACTACCCTCAAAATTTTAGCTCAAACCCATGTCGGAAACCCATCCAAACAATTTCTAAAGCTTAAAGCTCATTTTTCTTCATTTTCAAAGTTCTTTAGTATTTTCCTACTTCCCAACCTTATTTCGACTTGATTTTATAGGATGTTCTCTAACTATTCATCCCTAGTTTACTGTAGAAATTTTAAGAAAATAAGAGATAGGATTCGTAGATAACAAAACAGAATGACTTAAGAAGGAAAATAAGCTTAAAGGGTGAAAGTGATGTGCATAGATGTTACCTGTCCTCTCCTAGCCATTTTGGAGCTTTTCTACCTTGATTATAAGTTGCTTGAGCTCAAAATCTCCAATAACTAAGTCGCCCTCCTTGGATTTTGGCTTCCACTCCTTAAACTTGCCTTTTTCCTTGATTTTAGCTTAATTACTACCTTAGATTTGTGTTTCCAATGGAGGAGTGTTGTTGCCTATGCTCCAATGGTGTTTCTAGCTTAGGAGAAGCAAGGTAGATGAAGAGGAATGGCCACCTTGCTCACCTACCATGGCCGACCTCCACCCCCCCTTTTATACTTGATTTTTCATCCTTATCTTACTATTTGTAATTATGACTTCTAGAATTGTCCATGGCCATAGATTTGTGTTAGGTGACAAAAACCAATCCTAACCACTCATGCCAAACCGCCATTGAATGGATAAGGAGGGGGCAAGTTGATTTTGCAATCATTGGCAAATAGTAAGGAGGTGTGAATAGTAAGGAGGTGTGAATAGTAACCGAGATATTTTTCTCCTCCTTCCTTGATATTTTCGGCCCCATCTTAGGCCATGTTTGGCTTGAGCTTTTTATGGGAATTAAGACTATATGTGTAGGTATGTTAATACTAGTGTGAGTTATCAAGTTTAAGGAATTTCCTCGAGTCACTTTTGAGCTCTCCTTAAGCCCCGTTTGCCCAGAATCACTAAATACTGAAAAACGTAACTAGATTGTCTTATATTAAAAGAAGAAAGATATGATTGTTTCTTTCCTCAAAACACTCTCAAAAGTATCTAACACCCTTCCTAGGGTTGATACCCACTCTCAGTTCCTGAGGAATTCAGTAATTTTCAGGAATTTCAGAAATCCTGCGAAACTAAGGTTTACCGGGTGATACTCCGGGAACTAAAATTTCTAATGTTCACCAAGCACCTCCAACTAATTATAACCTTCTCCATCTTTAGAAATTAGGGTTTCCTAAGGTTTACAATTAAATAAGACCTTAATCACAGCTTAAGAAATTTGGGGTATTACACAAGCCTTATGGGTCGGTCCATTACAGAAATTTTCCCGTCTTCTAAAATTCACCCGACCGACCCAAAGCCCTCTGGGTCGGTCCATTACCGAAACTCGTTTTACCCATTGAATTCTTACCCGACCGACCCGACCGACCCAAAACCCTGTGGGTCGGTCCATTCCAGAGTGATTCGGCTGGCTAGAAACAGCCCGACCGACCCAGAACTGGGTCGGCCCCTGGGTCGGCCCACTACAGATTTTCCTCCTTACTTGCTCTTTCAATACCAAACTCTTCCATAAGTGTCCTAATATGTCTAACACCCCTTTTGGCACATTATTCCCACCTTATAACACCCATCAAACTTATTAACACAACTTCCAAAGATCTCTCAAACATTTACTCAATTCTCTCAAAACTCTTAACACTTAGCATTTATTTCCTACATTTCCAACATGCAATTCACCTAGAATTTCAACTAACCAAATGCTCCCTCCTTAACAATTTAACTACACCATACACATCACCTTCCACTTTTAAATCATCTACCAAACCTCCCCATGACATACTCTCTAGTTCCCTCCTAAGTCATTTCAAAGTTTTACACATTATCCCCATGAAACTTGCACAAGCTTCCTAGTTTCTTTTATCATGGTCTTGGTGCCTAAAATTCACCATTGTAACCCTTAGTTCCTCCTAGTCATACCTAAGTCACCTTAGTTCTCAAGAACAACCTACACTCACCCTTTTCTTCATTAAAACCACTCCTAGAATTCCCTCACACTTCCTTAGTCATAAAATCTCCTTAGAACCTCTTAAACACTTAGGTTCTTCACCAAATTTAGCCATGGATTCTCTAGTATATTGGTACACCTAAACACTTAGTTTTTCACCATCAAACAACCATGAACACTTAAATTCCCATTACACCACCTTAACACACAATATACACCCAAACCACATTACATCACCATATAGTGCATAAACTTAAATTGCTTGGCACTTAGGCCCTTAAATGCATAAATCTTAAACACTGAATTTCCTCAATATATATAGCCTTTGACATGCAAATACACACAAAAAGGCTCCCATTGCAATATAAATGTTCTTATAATTCACCTTGTCATTCTTAAACTATCTCCTTTCTCATTTGCTCCTTAGTCACAAGTTCTCAAATATCATCATTGTTTTTCCTAGGTTTTATTACTCTTTTTCTAATGTAAACTATAAACTAAACTTACTATATATCTAAATCCCATCCCTTAATGCATTAAACACCCTAAGGTGAGAAATTTACCTTGTTCTCTTACAAGCTCACAAACTTTCCTCCTTAGCCTTTTTCCTTGAACAATCTCGGTCACCACTTAAACTTCCCTTGCCAATGTTCTAATCAATATTCAATGGTTCCAATGAGTAATAAACCATGCACTAACCTTAAGGAATAAACCCTAGGTTAAAATGTGCTTTAAGGTATTAAATTGATTGTTTTACCTTGGAGTCTTAGAATAGGCTTGGATATGAAGCAAGAAGGACCTCCTCTAGCCCTTGGAGAATAGAAAACAAGCTAGAACAAGGCATAACAATGAAGCCCCATGAGTAGAGATTTTCGGTAATGGAGAAAAATGGTGGAAACCTAGATTTTCTTACATATTCTTTACCTTAAGAGAATGAAGAAGCTAATGGACTCCTCAAGCTTGTTTTTCCTCCTATAATGGTGGTTTGCCTTGGCTCCAAAATGAGGCTCTTGAAGTTTTGGAAAGATAGAAAGAGAGAGCTTGAGCTAACTAAGAAGAATATGTATTTTGTTTTGGTTTTGGAGCTAAGATGAGTAAGTAGTAGTCAAAGGAAGATGGAGCTAGCATGGGGTTGCTTCTTACGTGAATGGAGAAGGGAAGAAGATGGTGAAACTGGTGGGAAAGAGAAGAGAATGAAGAGATGAGGAGAGAGGTAAGCAAAGGTAAGATATTTATGTTAAAAGCAAATAGTAACCCTTACTTTATCTCTTCTTTTTCAATAAGCTAACTTACTTATATGGTGACTCATCCCCTTAGAAACCGGCCCCCTTATTTATTTAAGGTTGGTCATGGTCTTGTTTGACCATCTAATTAGACTTACTTGATTAAAGACTAAACTAGTCACTATTTGGTTACTATTCACAAACTAGTGCACATAATTGTGAAATTTTTGATTTCGCATTGATTTAGACTTCCTAATGTGATACTAATTAGTACACAAGTTAATTAAGGAGTAATCATGGGCATTTAGCCACTTAAAATCCCTTTCCAAGACAATTTTTCAAAAATGTGCTTTAAGAGTCCTTAAAGCACAATTTGTGTTTTAACTTGTTTTTGAGCTTGGTTTTCTTTGGTAATTGACTTAACATGACCATTAGGATATTACTAAGGTACAAGAATGATATTTGGGTGCTCACCCAAGTCACTCCAAGCTTAGAGCACGTTTTTGCTTAAACTGCTCTTATGGTGTTTCCTTGTGTTTCCTTTGGTTAAAATTGTTTACCAAAGTTTCTAAGGCCTTATTTAGCCTTCTTATACCTTAGTTTATCACTTAAACACCATATCTAAGTTTGGGGTATTTCACTTACACCCCTAAACAAAATGTAATCTCGAAACGTAAACACAGACAAGTCATTGAAACAACCCTTGCCTTGCTATCCGATTCTGGCATGCCCCACACCCTATAGCCCCACACCATGCTCACTACAGTCCACCTCATCAATCGTTTACTAACACCCACCCTTCATATGGACTCACTGTTGTTGGGGTAAAACCTAACGGTAAATTGTTGTTGGGGTAAAACCTAACGACAAGTGTACCGGTCGATTATAGCAAGTTTAAATCTCGGAGTATTCCCTGAGTATCGAATCCAAGGAGGCAGTGGCTAGTTTAATTTCTACTTACACACAAAACAAGAATAATATAAAAATAATAGGAAATTGGGGTTTTTGTATGTGATGGTGAATATTGTAAAGGAGTTCAATAAGCAATAAATAACAGGTAAATAATTGTTTTGATTTTGTTTGATAAAGGAAATTCCGGTTTACTACTTCTCTCTAGGTTTGCTATTTCTTCCCCTAAGTGATTTCTACAGAATTCAGAATAAAACCCTAGAATAAGGATAACTCGTATTCGGTCTCCCGTTCCACGAATTCTAATTAGCAAAGACTGAATCCTAACTCTCATTATGAATCCACTGTTTACTAATTGCTTTAAGTGTAGTCTAGATTAATGGTCAGCTAGTGTTTAGAGGAATTACCATCTATATACTAACTGGTTCTTTCCCTGTAGTCAATTGATAGCCGCAGTTCTCACTTATAAGCTAACAAACTGATAAACTCAATAATTGATCAGATTAACAAGTTTAGGAATTCATAAGGGAAACGAACTTTATTCTATTATATTGCAGAAAATCACAAAGGTTCAGAAATAATTATTCTAGAGATACATAGTAAACCGAAATTAAAGTGACTACTCAGCCATAGACATAATAATAGTGCTCAATATAAACAACATAAGGATAGAGGGATTTAGCAGAAAAACTGATTTTAGAAGCCGTTGATGATTGTGCAAATTCCACTCTCGTCTGTGTCACGTCCGGCTGTCTGGGGTCGGACGCTGATCCGGACGCCTTCTTCGGGGTCTGTCCGGATCCGGACGTCAATCCGGACGCGGGTAAATGAAGCCCGTGAGTAGTTTTCTTGTCTGTGGGTGAGGGTGAAGAGTTACGGAGGAAGATTTGTGAATGGAGATGAAGGGTTTATCGTGAATGAGAGGATATGTAGAGAGGGAGAGAAGGAGAGTGATGTTTAGACTCAGAGAGTCTGGTCGAATTGAAATGAAGCAGGAGCTGGGTTTATATAGGCTTAGAAGAAAAACATAGGCTAGTGGAAGTTTGGTAAGTTGGTGATCAATTGAGCATGGGCGTGTATTAATAAACGTTGCAGTATGGGTTAAACCGCCGCTCGGCTGATAATTGCGCCGAAAGCCCGATTATCAGCGCATGTGTTTTTATTTTTCGTTTCTGTGTGACGTCCGGATCTGTGTCCGGATCCGGACGTGGCACAGAACTTTTAGATCTGAAACTCGGAATATGTCCGGATCGTTGTCCGGATCCGGACAAGACACAGAACTCTCGGATCTGGAGTTTGGGTCACGTCCGGATTGCGTCCGGATCCGGGCATGTGACGTTCGGATTTGTGTCCGGCTATCGTGACCCGGACGTGACCAATCTTTGCCTCTTTTTCCGGATTTGTTCCCCGTTTGTTGTGTTGCAATCCTTATGATGTAAAATCTTCATTTCTCTGGGTTTTTCCTATATTTAGCATATAAAATGCATCGGTTCATATCAAAACATCAATCTTAGGAAAAACACATAATAAGTGGAAAACATTGCCTGAATTGTTACAAATTATAAGGTAATTAAACCCTAAAAAGCCTATATGTTTCACACTTATCAACTTCCTCACACTTAAGCTTTTGCTTGTCCTCAAGCAAAATAAGGAATAAGAATATCTCTAAAACCGTCACATAATCTCAAGATCAAACAAGTGCAGGGTGAAATCAAACAAAGTGATAAATGAAAGAATAATCTTGCTCTTTAGAGGTAGGTTTTCACAAACAGTGAAAGAAGCACAATTTTGTAAAAGAATAGAGAAACTAGATTGTAGAAAACAAATTAACTTAGCTTGGGACTTTCCACCAATTTTCATTCCTCTAACCTTTGGATGACAAGGGGTGTGAAGTAATGTCTTATTCCGCAATACCTTTCAACACCACACACTCATGATCAAAAGAATAAATTTAACTGCAATTATCTCTTCTGTAAGCTAAAGCATTCTTCTTCAAGAATTATGTATAAAACAAGCTAGTGTTGAATTTTTTTTTTGCAGAGTTATTCCGTAACCTAGACTTTTCTCTCTATCCTTGAGATGGTGTTGGGCCAACTATCCCAGATCCCGAGACCTTAGGTAGATAGGTGTTAAAGCACCCTTAAGACTTAATAACCGGATAGACGAGGCCTGCTATTGTTAGGAAAGAATTTTTGATCAGCGGAGTACCTTGCCTTATCCTTTTCATTCCAAACATTCTCTTCATTTCCAAAATCCCAAGCTAAAATAATCTGGTTTCCACAACTAGCTAATCAACCTGGTTTCAGTGAAAATAGAGTATTTTTGAAATAAAATTATTTATCAAACCTCATCAAGCAAAACGATTCTTACGGTTGTCACTTGGTTTCATTTCAAATGCTCCTTTAATTATTTTATTAGTGTGCATAGTCATTAGGCAGCAAAAAGCAAGTGTGGCATTAAAGAACAACTAGCTTTTTCAGGGAAAGGTCTTTCCTTCCCCACACTTAAGAGGAGCAATGTCCTCATTGGCCAGAAAAGAAATGCAGGTAAAAAGAGCTTTCAAAACATGCTATACTCATAATAGATGTATGTGCAATAATTAAACCGCAACGCAAGAAAGGTGGAACATTAATAAGTTAAAGTAGGAACTGAGACTCCCCTGGTGTCACAGATTGAGGAAGATGTCCTTCCTCACACTTGAAGTTTGGCAGGGGTCGAGATATTCCTCATGAGTCATAGACAGTATGCATTTTGTGCAGAGTAAAAATTGCTAATTTCCACTGGCAAGTACGACCACGGAATGAAGTGCATTAACTCGAACAACGGGGAATATTTGAATTGTATGAGTAATGTTAAAGAAAGAGTACTCCCCAGAATGCAAGCTTAGGAGACGTTCAAAAGTAGTGTGGTTCCAGTTCCTGTACTTATAGTCATTCATTTCGCAGTAGATGGGATATGTAAATAAATCAGTGACGAATGCTGTACTGCTCAGAGAAACAAGAAATTTAGCAATTCAGAATTTAAGCACTGCCAAATATAAACACCATCACTTCACCTGTCAGTCTCGTGTTGCATCGTTAGTTTTAACAGACCAAAAGTAAAGCAATTCAGAAAAATAGAAAAGTACAGAAAAACAAATAAAATAAAAGAAAGCAGTGAAGATAGGAGGGCTGTTACTGAGGGGGCGGTGGTGGCGGAGGTCTCGCGCTCAACTGGGCAATGAGCATCTGCATGAGCTGGTTGTTCTGGGCCTGCTGAGCAGCTGCCTCTCTCTGGTGAGCAGATGCCTCTGCCATGAACTGAGCAGTCTCTCGCTGAAAAGCATCACTGCGCTCCAAGCGCTTTGTGAGCATAGTCCGGGTGTCGCGGATAGAGGTCTGCTCTGCCTGGAGGTGCTCCTGTGTCTGGCGGATGTCATCTATGTGTCCCTCCATGCGCACCTGGCGCTGCTGGACATCCCCGAACTGCTGCTGCACATCCCCGGCCTGCTGCTGTACAGTTCCAAACTGCTGCTCCATACCCCCAAATCGCTGCTCCATCCGCTGCTGCTGCTAGAGAATGAAGTCCATCAGAGTCTGCATCTCTGGTGGGATGCTCATCACTGGGGCCGTAGGGGGCGCCATGGTATCAGTAGGCGCTGAAGTAGAGCTGGAGCTCGCAGAGGTGCGTGTGGATCCTAGGCCCAAGCTGCCCTTCACCCAGCTGCCGTCATCGAGGCGTAAGAAGCCCCATCTCCTGAAGGTCCCAAGGGAGATGGGTGTCTCCCCCTCCCTCACCTCAATATCAGTGAAGATCTCCTCAGGGAGTGTGGAGACAAGAAGATGCTGGATAAAAATTGGAAAGATAGGGGTGATCTTCTTCTTCTTCGTCCACAGATAAGTCACCACCTTATGCAGCTGCCTAAACATCACGAAAGGGAGCGAGAGCTGCTGAGCTGGTGGATGTGGTGAGGCCAGGAGGTAGTCGAGGAGGACACAATCCTCGTCAGAAGCATCATTTCCGGCATGAGGCCGGATCTGATGACTGAGGATCTCTGCAAGGGTCCTCTGCAAGGGATTGAGATGTTGTTATTTTTATTTTAGCCCGCGATGGAGCTTTTGTTTTCGTTATCACTGTCTTCTACCGAATGTTGTTGTAGCCCAGTTGGTTAATGCATAGGAGGAGATACCCAGGGGTCTCGAGTTTGATCCCAGCTAAAGGTAGAATCGTATTTTGTTTTTATTTGCTGTCTGGTCTCAACATGGTCCAGTCATGGCCAGCCCACTTGTTATTTAATTCGTCCAAATAAAAGTCAATAGCAAGCCCATGCCCACAAGAAACCCTAACTGGACATCTATCTTCCCCCTTCATTATAAAACAACCTTAAAAAACCTACAGTACAGGGACGTTTTTCACTCAGCAGACACAAATCCCGATTTACATTCTTCCTGCTTGTCCTTCGTTTTCCATTTTCGAAACTGAGAAGCTCCAAACCCAGAAACGTGCGCTCCCAATCTTTCGGCCTTCCTCCTCCCTGCTTTGAATCTCTACGAAGAAACATCGTCTTCCATCATTCACACCACCATCGTTCACCAGAAACCTTGCCCTGCTCTTTCCCGCTTCAACCTTGAGCGAACCAGCGAAAACCACACTCTAAACTCCCGAAATCGCCACGTTCTCCATCAGAGACTACTCTTCCCTATAATCGCCTTCTTTGTCTTCGATTCCAAGCGCAGAGTAAGTAATGTTCCTCGATTTCCCACTGAAGATCTCCCCCCTGTTCTTACTTGGATTTTATCTCTGAGTTACGAAAACTCCTCGTCGGAGAAATCATGTCAATGATGGCGAATGCATGGCTCTATCGAAATTTTTTTTCGAAGGAAAGGCTATCTCAGTTCCTTACTCCTCCTTCCCTCTCGTAAAAATCCGGAGCTAGGACCTCGAAAGCCCATTTCACTGGTTTCTGGTCTCTATGATAAACTTATTCGCTCTATTTTCAGTTCGTGGTGTCTTCTTCTATTTCTTTATGATTTTGAAAGATGAAATGGATGTCTATAACCATCTCGGTTATACGTTCTCATTTTTGCTCACTAAGACATTTTCATTGTTGCTCTTCCCTTTTGGTCGTGTTGTTGTGCTCATACTCTCTCTATTTTCTGCTTCTATTCTCCTTTTGTTGAGGTTCGATCTAAAGGGTACCAGACCTAGTATAGGTTCTAAGGGCCCAAGATGGATGTATATTGCCGAAGCTGTTGTTTCTCATTTACTACCCATTTGGTTAGTTGGTTATGGTTTGAGAGCGTGATTGAAAGTCAGGGTTGAGACTCAGAACCCTGAATCTAGTTCATGGCCTACAGTCGGTTTACCAAAATCGTTCGCCCGGTTCCACGTTTAGATTTCGTTTTACGAAGAGGTTGTTTGTATATGTTACATCTTAATAGATTCTAAAAATTATGTGTTGACTACCATCCACCATTGAGTTTTGGTCAAACTAATCGGAGCAATCCGATTCTATTTACTCCATTCGACTGGGTTATATCTACCTTTGAGTTAAAGTAAAGATAACTGAGCTGAATTGATTTCGATATGCTTCTGCATCTGGAGATAATATGCCTTTTATTTGTTAAAAAGGTGCCTGTGCTACTCCACTGTTTTGCTTGCCTAATTCACCCAGTTTGAAACACAGATTCTTAGTCCCCGTCAATTTGTGTATCATCATATGGGAAGTGCCCAGCCTGTCGTGGGGTGTTGACAGGAATTGATAGTCCCTTGTTCATCTGTCTAAAAAAAAGCAGTTCATAACCTGTTCATTTTGTGTGCTCAGATGCGTAGCTTCGCATAATGGCTTTCGATTTTTATCTAAATATTGAGACAGGAGCACCAACCTTGTTAAATATGTGGGTCTGTCTAGGTAAGATCGTTTCAGCTTGATTCTATTACCCAATGAGTTCCTTTTGTTTCAGACTCAAGGGTAAGCTGCTAGACTTTCTTCTCTCTTATCCAGAATCTCCATTTGTACCCTGGGCTATGTTTTATTTTGCCCATTGCATTCTAATATGTCTTCTGGTGTATTTCTCTCTTTGATCCCTGTGCAGGAATTGTTTCATAACTTACCCTGGTACACATCTCTGAACTTTTTGGGTCTGAAACCCAAAACATGTCTTTGTGCCTAACTGCTTTATGTGTTTGCTTTCCTGATTAACGTCCTAAGCTTATTCTGTCTCTAGTGTTTCTTATGAGTTCGAGGAAAGCTCAGACCATGTTCTAAGAGGAATTTGTTGTAAAAAGAAAGAAGAGGTGATGAAATGGAAGTTGTAGCATTCGTTTAGGTTTCAGTCTCATTGGACACGTAGGAATTAATATTAAAAGCTTGAATGAATGGATTTGGAAGTATGCATTTAGTCTCTGAACTTTAGTCTCCTGCAATAGGTTATTTATGAGGTTCTCTCCTTTCTTTGGTTCTGTTTTGTATGTTGAAACCGAATAGGAACCACATAGGAACAACTTAGTCGGCTTCTACATGCTTTGGAGTTTCAATTGATAAAAGGCGATACACTGATAAACTGATGTGATAAGATTGGTTTAGGGCCGCTCAGTATAAACTTTCTCATCACTTGAAGTTAGTAACACTAGGTTCCAAAATTTGCCGTTCTTGATTTATTCACCTGGTTGTCAGTAACGTTAAAATGGGACCATTTCTGTAGAAGTTCGATTTGCTTTTTTATTCATCATGCAGTCCATTCTCTAATTATTCTGCACGTTACTTTGCATATATATGCTTGGCGTGCTACTGTTTGTCACAATCCTTTAATTTACCGCTCTTTGTATATATATTTATTGTTTAAGTCCTAGACATCCTGCTAGGTCACCCATTTATGATAAGTCTTGGAGGGTACCCCACAACTAGCTCATTTCTATTTGCTTTGTGGGGAGCAATACCCTCCAAACTTTGAGGTTCTCTTTTAAGCCTTTGAGGGCACCCCACAGCTAGCTCATTTCTATTTGCTTTGTGGGGAACAATACCTTCAAAACCCTTAAAGCCTATCCCAAACCATCCTTAATTTCATTAAAAAACTTTACCCAAAAAAAGGGAATAAATGAAAAAAGGCTTAGGGTTTTAGCATTCTCTTTTGGTTCTAGAGTTTCTCAAATCATAGCAACTCCCCATACTTTCAATCCTTCGTTGCCATTGCGAATTGTCTCTCAACTTTCTATTAAAAATCATTGTTTCTTCAAAGTCAAAATTTCTTCAAAAAAAAAACAATTTCAATCCACAAGGCTTATAACCCAAACAGACTCAGAGCCCACATTCTAAAAAAAGTGGCCCAACCTTCAAGAGATGGCCCCAAGTCCAAAATTTTACCCCACCCATAAACTTGACCCAGCGGCCCATATTCAGACCCGGCCCAACACTCAAAACCCGGCCCACTATTCAGCCCAGCCCAACATTTAAAGCCCGGCCCAACACTCAAAACCCGGCCCAATATTCAGCCCAACCCAACACTCAAAACCCGGCCCACTATTCAGCCCGACCCGTTACCAAGCCCGGCCCAACACTCAAAACCCAACCCAATACCCACATCGGCCCATTAGCCCAAACCGGCCCATTAGCCCAATTCAAAATCCGGCCCATTAGTCTTATCCAGCCTATCAGCCCAATTCAAAATCAGGCCCATTAGTCCTATCCGGCCTATCAGCCCAATTCAAAATCTGGCCCATTTCAAAGCCCGCCCCAAAAGTCAAACCAAGCCCACAAAAGTCTAACCTTGACAAAAAAATGTTGACCTTGACTAAAAACTTTAACCTTGACCAAAAACTTTGACCCAAGCATCGACCAACCCCACTTCTACCTGAGCCCTAACCCAGTTCATCTTCCAATACAAGTCAAATCAAATTAAACCCAACCCATTTTTCAAACCTGATTCCTTTCAACTCAAACTCAATTTGTTAATTCCATTAAAAAACCAAAATCCAAAAATCTATCTTCCTAGATTTCAAACAACCATTTCATCTAAATTTCTTCAAGTTTTCAAAAGAAACTATTTTGTAGAATTTTAAAGGAAAAGCTCTTCTCACATCACAGAAAACTCTTCTCACACGCAGAAAGTTCTTCTCACATATACAAAAAGTTTCTCCTCAAACATTTCTCAAAATCAATGTTTCTTCTTCGAGAATTCCGAACAACTTCAAAAGGTTTCAAACTTAGTTTTCAACTCAAATAAACTGTTTTCGGGGAACAAGAAATGTCTGACCCCTTCAAGACATTTTCTTCCTGGTTAGAACATCACTTGTCTCCCCTTCCAAAATAAAAATCTGAGGCGGGGCGCTGGGGTCATAACCTCCCTTGTCGTAGTCTGGATCTCTTTAGGCGGGGCATTAGGGTGACAAACCTCTCCTAATTGCAGCCTAGATTTTTACAAGGCAGGGTGCTAGGGAAGTAACGGCCTTCCTAGTTGCAGCCGGGATTTTAAAATCGTCTAACTCCCTTCCACTCGATTTTAATGTTTTCGGTTTTTAACGTTTTAAAACCTGGGAGTTAGAGATGTTATTATGGTTTGACCAAGAACATCTCATTCATGGTGTTTCTCTCTAAATCCTATTTTTGACATAAATTCATTGCCTCATCTTTCGAGCCTTGGCACTTACCATTAATTAAGTGTAGTGTTCGAGGGGGTACATAGGGTAATCCCTCGGGATTATCCGCCCTTTTACAATAAAATGATTTTTTCGGTTTTAAAGAAAAAACTTTAAGAGAGACAATTCTGAATAAACCAATCCAACCCTTCCCATAGAACCTCGAGTCACTTAAGCACTTCTCAATCCTTCTTTGAACAAACTCTAAGTCACATAGGACCTCCAATTCCCGAATGCTCCTGAACAACCTTAGCCACCTCGAACCTAAGACATTTCCAAAAATTGAACACTTGTGATCCGAATATCCTCTTCCATACTCAATCATCTTGAAAACCTAAACTCCTCTTTAACACCTTTGGCTTCACAAAACACCTCAAAAAAACTGACCACTTCAAAATTTGAACCTCACAAACCTGGGAAACTCTTCAACTCCAGCAAATGACCCAAACACCCCTTAACTCCATAAAAATGACCAAAATACCCTTATAGCATTCTCTTAGCCTCGCGAAAGCTGAGACAAACTCAAACCCCTCAAAAAAATCAAAACCTCTCAACACTTCAACCAATCCCACCAAACCTGCTTCAAGACCAGCCTATTCTTCAACTCTTCGAAATCATCCTTTCCTCACTCCACACTCAATCCTATCCTTTGGCTTTAAATGAATCTCTCTAAACGGTTTTGAAAGAAGGTAATCCCGACAATTGGAGACCGAGGTTTCCTCGAGCACCAATCCAAAGTCGTGGTCGTTGCCACTTCTAAGGGGTGTAACCCAGTGTGAACCCACACAGAATCTCTGAAATGACCAAATAACTCCTATCCATTTGCAAATCACAGAGTCAATAAACGGTTCTTAGAACCCTTCTCCCTCCTTCCTAGTTATCATAGGTCAAACTAGGTGGCGACTCTAGTCAATTCCGCCCTTAGGGCATAAGTCCACCTGGAGCCCATCGAGAGCGGTGTAGTGCACACTTGCACTCCCCTTTATGCTTTATGGGAAAGACGGACAATGTAGTAGGTATTTGAGGGATGCCAAAATAACGGGTTTTCACCCTCCACAGAATGACATTTTCTAGGATCTCGGCTTTTCAGTCAGATCATATTTAGATAGACCCCCCTCTCATACCGAAAAATCACCCTCCACAGAATGGAGACTCTGCTGGGGAAAACTTGAGTAAGTTTTTCTCAAACTCAAGGAAGACTGAACTCCATTCAATATTGTCGGGACTTTCCCACTTCTTTTAAAACCTTCACAAGATTCATTTCAAGCCATTAGGATTACTCTACTCCATACTTAGAGTGTGTATCTGATGAGGACAGATAGGATTTGTTAGATCCTCAACAAACATTACAACAATTGGGTTAATAATTAGCTCACACTTGGAAAGAGACATTTAGGGCTGAATGAAGCTAACTTCCCTTTTAGGTTAATAAACAACCAACCTTGACAACTAATCTCAAGACAAAACTCTTAGTAATTAGGTTGGTGCTAACTTCTCTACTTTATTTGCTATATGATTGTGGGGTGCATTGGGTGGGTAGCTCAGGACATGCATTCCTCTGTGTGTCACCTGTTTTATCCACGATGTCACGGGATCCCCAACCGGTCCACGGTTGATTCCCATAAGCTAGGTCACTCTCTCAATGAACAAACCCACGAGGCGGTATGGTCTCCGACTAACGCCTTGAAGCTCATGATCCAAAAATATCCTCCATACCCGAGTCTAAGCAAATATAGCAGCCATGAGCTTCAGTGTCCAGCTGCCTTATCCGGTGTCTAAGATGGGCTTATAGGTAGTCACCCCCTTGAATGCCGCCTGTCTGACCACCCTTTGCCTCACCCTGAAGATTGCATGGGCTCAGTTCTCCATAATTCCTCTGCACCACGGGTGTCTTTAAAGCCCAATGTCGTGCTACAAATTCATAGAGGATCCCGTATTTATGGATACCCATACGTGACATAACGTAGTCAGCGAATTTGGACTTTAGACACACCTTATCGTGCAGACGAGGGGAGACCTGTTCCCATGCAGTACTTCCCCGAGTTTCCTGAAAAGTGAGTGTGTTGTCGGATCATCACTGGTCGTGGAGTATGTTTCCTTATCATCTAGGGTGTCCTGACCTTTCGAACTTAAGCACTCCAGACTTTCTTGATAACGTGCCCCACAAAGGCATAGCAGAGAAAAAAAACCCGAGACGGTTCCCCCGGTGAAACGGAATCATAATTGACCTGGAAAGTGATTATCCCAACATTAACACTTACATCTCCACATCAAACATAGCCGCGATTCACGTTATGCTCTATACGTGTGTGCAAATCACTTTTTCAAACCAATCTGTTTTAAAACGTTCGGAATTCACTTTTGTATGTCTCTTAAAGCTTTCTCATGAGCTCGTTTATTTTTGAATCCCACCTAAATTTTACTCATAAACATTTGCGGGTTTTAAACTGCCACTTCATCTTTAAAATGTTATTTCCAAAACCATTTTCAAAAATAGATTTTAAAAACCCACTTTCTACAAAACAAATTTCAAACAACATCTTCAAACAACATTATTTCAAGTTAGTTTTAAAAAAAACAGTTTTCAAAGTTGTTTTTCACAAACGTATTTTGAAATAAATGATTTAGTCCCCATGTCGTGACCCGCTATTTTTGAAGTTCTACCAACCTTCAAGAGCAGCGGTCATTACTGTGGAGCGTACTAGTCATTTCGTGTTTTCACAAAAGTGGTGGATTTTCACATAAGATTTTGTGCTTGATCATTCATCTTTCCTTTCTCAAAAACATCCCCCATTCCTCTTGTCGAAGCAAGTGAAGCAGCATTAAGATCGACTACGCGGATCGAGCTGAAGGCCAGAGGCGCACAAACCCATGGAGCTAGCCGAGCGACATGAAGACTAACACCACCATTTAAATACAAAATCAAAGCCGTACCAACCCGAGTCAAGCGACATGAAGACTAACAATAGCGGTTCGAGTCCAAACTGTTGAAAGTCAGAAGAACACCAACCCATTCTGTTTAATTGTGGTACTACTTCGTTGCAATAGCCAGAACTCGAGCGAGCAGCTGGTCAAGAGCCCGAAGACAAGCGAGCAACCAATCAGGCTGAGATTGAGAGATACTTGCACAGCAGACGACAGTTGCAATTCGCCATGGCAGCCAGACCAACGCTAGGTGAATACCAGCAGCCATCAGTTGAAGGGAGGCCTTCTACCATCGTCCTCCCCCAGGTGACGCAAGCTGAGCTAGATGCATGGCAATTCAAAACGAGCTTCATCACCACATTGTACCATCAAGGACAATTCAGCGGGCTCGACTCAGATGACACTCCACATCACATCTCTGAATTCCTGGACTTTTCTAATACCTTCAACAAGACAGGAAACCTGAACGAGCGCATCCGATTGCAGTTGTTCCCGTATTCTCTAAAGGATGGGGCAGCTAGGTGGCTACGAAGTTTGCAGCCTAGTAGCATTTACACTTGGGCGGATCTAGCAAACAAATTCCTAGCAAAGTACTATCCCCATCAAAGACAAGGGAGAAGATTACAGAGATTACACATTTCTGTCAGGAGCCAGGAGAATCTCTTTATGATTCATGGGATAGATTCAAGGAGTTACAAATTCTTTGCCCACATCAAGGTATGAGCAGTGAGGAGTTAGTACTGTCATTCTTCAAGGGCTTGAACGATTCAAACAAGATGTTGCTTAGTTCCTCATCTGGAGGAAATTTCATGGCAAGAACTGGAGATGAAGCAATGGTGCTCCTGGATACCATGACTGCTAGCACCAGACAGTGGTGCAAGAACAAGGGACGAGGTGAGTCTAAAAGAGAGCCAAGTATGTTTAGTCTTCCCCCGCAAGATCATGTATCTTCTCAATTAGCTGCTCTAACTAAGGTTGTGGAAAAGTTAGCTTTGAATCAGAAACAGGAGCAAACAGTGAAGGTAGCTACTTCTTCGCCTTTCTTGAACCCTTGTTGTGACAATTGTGGAGGTGCTCATGAGACCTTCAACTGTGAGGGACCTGGTTTAGTTGGAAACCACGAAGAGGTAAATTCGATAAACAACAGGCCAGGTAACCCTTATTCTAACTCTTTTAATCAGAACAATTGGAGGAACAATCAGCAGCCTCCTTGGAGAGGTAATGATCAGCAAATGGGTAACCAAGGTTTTAATCAAAATAGACCATCTTATTTTCATAGGCAACATGAACAATCTCAGAATTCCCAGGGAGGTAATAGTAAGATTGAAAGTATGCTAGCAGAACTCCTTAAGCAAGGACAGGCTACTAATGCTCGATTTACTGAAATAGAATCTAAGTTTACAGAGCAGGCAGCTAGGAATGCTGATCAAGCTGCCATCAATCAGAGCCTAGAGAGACAGATGAGTCGGATTGCAGAACAACTAGCACAAAGACCTTTAGGATCACTTCCCAGTCAAACCGATCCAAACCCGAGAGAGCAACTTAAAGCAGTAACTTTGAGAAGTGGTAAGGAGTTGGTTTCCAATGTTCTTGAAGATAAAGATGCATCTGACGAATCAGGAGAGTCTCCACCTGAGATTGAAGAGATTGAAATCCCCAAGGAGAAGGAGTCTCCTGAACCTTTAATTGTCAAACCTTCTTAAGTTTCTTATGATCCCCCTATTCCTTTCCCTAACAGGCTGAAGAAAAAGAATTTAGACGAGCAATTCGGGAAATTTCTTAATATCTTTAAGAAGTTGACTATCAATATTCCTTTTTCTGATGCTTTATCTCAAATGCCTATTTATGCTAAGTTCATGAAAGATATTCTATCTAATAGGCGTTCTTTGGAAGAAACTAACACAGTGAAGCTGACATAGAGGGTGTCAGCAGTCCTTCTGAAGAAGCTACCTCCAAAGTTGGGAGACCCAGGTCTTCCTATCATTCCATGCACTATCGAGGAGATAGATTGTGGTAACGGTTTATGTGATTTGGGAGCAAGTATTAATTTGATGCCTTTTTCAATTTTTGAGAAATTAGGAGTGGGTCAATGTTCTCCCACTTCAGTGCAATTACAGTTAGCTGACCGTTCTATTATTTATCCCAAGGGTAAGGTGGAGGATTTGGTAGTTTCTGTTGGTAAATTTATCTTCCTTGCTGATTTCATTGTTATTGATATGGAGGAGGATAAAGATGTGCCATTGATTCTAGGTAGACCATTTATGAGGACTGCTCGTACTTTTATTGATGTTGAGGGAGGAAAGATAATATTGAGATTTCATGATGAACAAGTTGTCTTTGATATGACGTAACTTGAAGCGTCCTGCAGCTGTACAGTCCTGTTTTATGTTGGATCCTGTTGATTATATAGTGCAGGAAGTTCAACTTAGCAGGGAAGAGGAGGAGATTCTGGAGAGATGCCTTATGGCATCCTGCGAGATAGATGCCGAGGATCCAGACATTGCCCTCATGGCCGAGGAATTGAACAAGAGACGGCCACACTTCCATTCTTACCAGCAGAGATTCGAAAAAGTGGAA
This sequence comes from Limonium bicolor, assembly GCA_023374045.1. Classification (NCBI taxonomy): domain Eukaryota; kingdom Viridiplantae; phylum Streptophyta; class Magnoliopsida; order Caryophyllales; family Plumbaginaceae; genus Limonium; species Limonium bicolor. The sequence continues at coordinate 82,395,360 of CM041782.1, forward strand.
AGAAGTGTAGACCGACCAAGACCTTCTATAGAAAAACAACCTACAGTGGAGATGAAGCCTCTTCCTCCTCATTTAAAATATGTTTTCCTTAAAGAACCATCTGAACTACCTGTTATTATTTCTTCTGATTTGACAAGTTTGCAGGAAAAGCAACTTCTGGAGGTGCTGCGAAAACATACTAAAGCAATTGGTTGGTCAATAGCCGACATTCAAGGAATCAGTCCTCAGTTGTGCTCGCACCGAATCTACATGGAGGATGCCTACCGACCACTTGCTCAACCTCAGAGACGCCTAAATCTAGTCCTGAAAGAGGTAGTTAAGAAAGAGGTAATCAAATTACTTGATGCAGGGGTTATTTATCCTATTTCAGATAGTAAGTGGGTGAGCCCTGTACAGGTAGTACCGAAAAAGGGGGGGATTACTTTTGTTCCTAATGATAAGGGTGAGTTGATTTCTCACGCACTACTACAGGTTGGCGAGTGTGTATTGATTACAGGAAATTAAATGAAGCCACTCGTAAAAACCATTTTCCCTGCCCTTCATTGATCAAATGCTTGCACGATTAGCAGGACATGATTATTATTGTTTTCTGGATGGTTATTCTAGCTACTTTCAAATTCCCATAACTCCAGAGGATCAGGATAAGACTACTTTTACTTGTCTGTATGGAACTTATGCTTACAGAAGAATGCCATTTGGGTTATGTAATGCTCCTGCTACTTTTCAGCGCTGTATGATGGCTATCTTTTCAGATTATATTGAGAAATGTATTGAGGTTTTCATGGATGATTTTTCCGTTTTTGGACTAACATTTGAAACTTGTCTAGAAAACCTTGATCTTGTTTTATCCAGGTGTGAGGAGACCAATTTAGTGTTGAATTGGGAGAAATGCCACTTCATGGTTTGAGAGGGGATCGTTCTTGGTCATAAGATCTCATCAAAAGATATAGAGGTGGACCGGGCAAAAATTGAGGTCATTGAGAAACTTCCACCTCCTTCTTCTGTTAAAGATGTTCACAGTTTTCTTGGACATGCTGGTTTTTATAGAAGATTTATTAAAGAATTTTCCAAGATTACTAAGCCTCTTTGTGCTCTACTTGTGAAAGATGTTAAATTCCATTTTTCTGATGAGTGTTTAGCAGCTTTTAACTTGTTGAAAGAGAAGCTTATATCTGCACCTATTGTTGTATCTCATGATTGGACTCTACCTTTCGAAATCATGTGTGACGCTAGTGATTATGTTGTGGGGGCTGTTTTATGTCAGAAGGTGGATAAAATTCTTCGGGTTATTTATTATGCTAGTCGTACTTTGAATGATGCCCAGAAGAATTATGCAACCACAGAGAAGGAATTACTAGCAGTCGTTTTTGCTTTGGATAAGTTTCGATCTTATTTACTGGGTAGTAAAGTTATTGTGCATACTGACCATTCTGCGCTTAAGTATCTATTTGCTAAGGCAGAATCAAAGCCCAGGTTAATTAGGTGGATTCTCCTCCTTCAAGAATTTGACATTGAGATCAGGGATAAGAAGGGAACGCTGAATGTTGTTGCGGACCATCTATCCCGAATGAAGGCAAATGATGTCGGTACTCACATCAATGAGTCTTTTCCTGATAAATCAGCACTTGTAGTTGAAGAGGTTGATGATCCATGGTTCACAGATATTGCAAACTACCTTGTCAAGAAGATTGTTCCAGCCGACATGACATACCAACAACAGAAGAGATTCTTTTCTGTTGTTAAGCATTATTTTTGGGATGATCCCTATCTTTTTAAGGTTTACGCAGATGGAATCATTAGGAGGTGTGTTCAGAAATTTGAAGTTAGAGACATCCTCCTCCATTGCCATTCCAGAGAAGCCGGTGGACATCATGGTGCCACTCGTACAACAGCAAAAATACTAGAATCAGGTTTTTTCTGGAACACCCTTCACAAGGATTGTCATGATTTTGTTTCTACATGTGATCGGTGCCAAAGGCAAGGTAACCTTTCTCGTCGTAATGAATTACCATTGAATAACATTCTAGAAGTTGAGCTATTCGACGTTTGGGGTATTGATTTCATGGGACCTTTCCCAAGTTCATTTGTTAATCTTTACATCTTAGTAGCTGTTGATTATGTTTCTAAATGGGCAGAAGCCCTTGCCTGTTCTACTAACGATGCTAAATTTGTTGTAAAGTTCCTCAAGAAGAATATTTTCACTAGATTCGGTGTCCCTCAAGCGATTATTAGTGATGGTGGTTCCCACTTTTGCAACCGCCAGTTTGATGCCTTGCTGAAGAAGTACGGGGTTCGACATAAGGTAACTTTACCTTATCATCCTCAGACAAATGGGCAGGCCGAGGTGACAAACCGAGAGCTTAAGTGGATTTTGCAAAAGACAATGAATTCTTCTCGTAAAGATTGGTCACTCAAATTGGATGATGCGCTTTGGGCCTACCGTACCGCCTTCAAGACACCTATCGGTATGTCTCCATATAAGCTAGTTTTTGGTAAGGCATGTCATTTGCCTGTAGAGTTGGAGTACAAGTCCTACTGGGCGTTGAAGGCGCTGACTTTTGATTTGCAAAAAGCTGGTGACAAGCGAAAATTCCAGTTGACCAAGTTAGAGGAACTCAGGAATGAATCTTATGAAAATGTTGTCATATATAAGGAGAAAACCAAGTGCTGGCATGACAAGATGATAGCAAAGTGTGAGTTCAAGGCTGGTGAACAAGTTCTGCTATTCAACTCAAGGCTCAAGCTCTTCCCAGGTAAATTGAAGTCATATTGGTCAGGACCTTACACCATTGTCAGTATATCTCCATACAGAGCGGTTGAGTTAGTGAATGCTAAGGGAGAGACATTCAAGGTGAACGGTTCTAGGATCAAGAAATTTTTGGGTACTGCATTGGATACGGAGTATACTCATGAATTAACCATTAAGGATCCAGTTGCAGGATAGCTACGCCACAAAGTCTAGCCAAAGACTATAAAGATGGGCGGCTGACTGGGAGGCAACCCAGTGGTAGTTTACTGTTTAATCTGTGTTTTGTCTTTATTCTCTAGTTCTGTTTTTAGCATTTTGAGTTTTTCTTAGATCTTTTCAGAGCCCATGCGTTTAACATGATACTTTTAAGTGTCAAATTCTTATGTTTCTCTAAGGTTCTTACAGGTGCAATGATCATGGACACTCCAAGGTTGGGCACTTGCTTTACAACAAGTGTGAGGAAGACTCCTACCCCGACTAAGGACTTAAGTGTGAGGAAGGTGCCCTTCCTCAATCTAAAGATATCAGGGGAGTTTTCGTGTCCTTTCACTCTTATTTTAGTCCAGCTTACGCTTTGAATGAATCAAGTCCATGAGATCTTTAGTTAAATCTTTTATGAATTTGCAATATTCAGAAAGTCCTCTTCTTGGTTAAATTTATGAACAATGAGGACATTTCTCCTCTTAAGTGTGAGGAAGTAGGAGTACTTTCTAAATATTGTCATTGCACTTAATGCCACATTTGTTTTTGTTTGTCCTCTTATTTTGAAAAGATTGCTTCTTTTAAGTGCCAATAAATATTGAATCTCAGGTGAAAATTTTTGTTGAGGTTTTGAAAACAAGCCTGATGGCCACCTCAAGAATCTTTCTGCTTTTGGCTGTTTGTATGTATAATTTGTTTCCAAATTGAATCTGTTTTCACTAAAATTTGGTGGATTAGCTGATTATGAAAATTGAATTGGTCTAGTTTGGGTTCTTGGGAACGTTGTGAAAGTTTGGAATGAAAGGATAAGGCAAGGTACTCCGCTGATCTGAATTAAAATTTCTGAACCAAAACAGGCCTCGTCATTCGGTTATTAAGTCTTTGGGGTGCCTTATCACCCATCTACCTAAGGTCTTGTGATCTGGGATAGAAGGCCCAAAGCCGCTACATGGGTGAAGAGAAAAGTCTGAGGGGATGAATCAAATATGCAAATGGCAGAATAGAATGTAAAGGAAAATGAACTTGAAAAGTTAAATGTGTAATTCATTTTTGCTTATTCTAATCATGAGTATGTGGTGTTGAAAGGTATCACAGAATAAGGTGTTACTTCATACCCCTTGTCATCCAAAGGTTAGAGGAAAGAAATGGTGGAGGATCCCAAACTATTCTGTTTCAGTTTCTATAATCTAACTTCTCCATGCTTTTTAACTTCATTCTTTTTCACTGATTGCGAAAACCTACAGCTGATAGCAGAACTATTCTTTTTATTGTCATTTTGCTTGTTTTCCAGTGGCAGTTGTTTGATCCTGAGTTTCGATACTACGGCCCTTAAGAGTAGTCATATTCTGTAATTGCTTGAGGACAAGCAAAAGTTAAGTGTGAGGAAGTTTGATAAGTGTGAAATACATATATTTTTTAGGTTTTAATTCTTCCTATTTTAATAACAATTCATGTCATATTTTACACTTATCAAATATTTTTCCTTATATTTATGTTTAAATAAGAGCTGATGGAATTTATGTGTCAATTGCAGGAATATACATATATATATTCGAGTAAACAAGCATGCAATCACGAAACATAATGATGATTTATATACTCATGCACACCCACGTTTATTGATTAATGGTTGCAACACGCAAGCTACATAACATTTATATCATCTCCATTCACTCACAGCTGGAATGGAATTAGAAACTGGCAAGGTATGGGCTATTCAATTGTTTATCGCACTGCACATAAGGAGAAAATCCATGCTTGGATTCACGCTGGGACATGCTGGCATCGCACAACAGAGAACCGACCTAACATATCAGAGGGGGGACTGTCTTCATTCTCGATCTGCAATTCACGCCCGGAATGATCCATCAGCTTTTTCATATATTTCATCATCGACCCGAGGACACACATCATCACCCACCACATATCCTCCATCTCCATTTCACGCCCGCATCGACCACCGATTCACCACCGTCATCACTTCATCTATACCGACATCTCACCCACACCGCATCTTCACCATCGTCTCACCCGCAACCACATTCAACATCTTCATACCGTACCACCTTCACCACCACACTGCATCCATCATCACATTCATCCTCGCTTCACTCTACCTTCTTCTTCATCACCACATCCATCCCGTCACAACACCATCTCCATCTCCACGACCAACAGACCACCGCACTGCACACGCCTCTGCATAATAAGACCGATGTCTCCATAACTCACCACCGGCACCATTCCGCAGCTTCCTCGCCTCACCATTCACGCCCTCACCATTCACCATCGTCTCACCCGCACCGCACCTCACCATTCACCATCGTTTTCACGCCGATTCATCACCTACGCCATCACCATCGTCGACGCATCTTCACACACGCCCGCAATCACTCTCGTCTTCACCATCACCATCACTCTCGCACCACGTCCATTCTCACCCTCATCATCGACACCCGACGGCACAACATCACCACCGATACCATCATCCACCATCTCCATTCTCGTCGCCTTCAAGAACCGCATCCGAGGAGAGACCGAGACGCAGACTCACATCTCACCAGACGACATCACATCGATGCCACACCCGCATCTCACAAGGGATATACCATCTTCACGACATCACCTCATCTTCACCGTCATGTCATCATTCTCTGAAATACCCCTAAATTAATTTAAATTAATTTAGGGGATTTCTTTTATTTAATATTAAATTATTATATGGAATTGTGAAATTTATTTAGGGGTTTTCTCCCATTTAACCCTAATTATTATATATTATTATATAGTATTATGAATTTAATAATAAGATTTATAAGTCAATAAATCTTGGGAAAATTTCTAAACACTCCAATTATATTATAAAGATTTTAGGAAGTGTTGGAACATTGTTTTGAAACATAAAAGTCAATATAAAATTCTAGAAACCTTCAAGCTAATTAAGCCTTGCTAGGGTTGACTTTTTGGGAATGGTCAAACCAGGCCATGAAACCTATACCAATAAATAGGTTATGGAAAACCATGAAGATCGATAAAAAGAACGTCAAAAACGGATCATCCTAGCCAAAGTTATGATCAAATAAAGTTAGAGCCAAAATTTTGATAAAGGCTGACGTGGCATGGACTGCTGACTCATCGCCGCCTCGGGAATCGCGCCCCAGAACACTTAAACGATTTATCTGCTAGATTTTCGGAACAGAAAAACCGATTTTGACCTATCTTGTGACCTTCTTAACTTTCTCATCTTAAGGAATTTTTTAGTGCCGTCTTCTTTGTTGTCTTCTCCTACATTCCCTCTAAACAACCATAACTCATACAAACCCTAACTCGTTCTGAATCAACCGGAAAATCGAGTCAAGTAGCCACCCTGCAAAAACCGAAACTGCAATTCCAGTTTTCTCTTCGAATCAGGTAACTTCGATCAGCCATAACTTCTTCGTTCCTCATCCAAATTTCATGTTCTTTAGCTCGTTTGGAAGAGCTCTAATTCCTCTAAAACTTTCATGTTGATGGACTAAGCCAATTCTCAACCGATTGGAAGAACAAGGCGTCTAAAGTTTCGGTTTTGCCAGCACATAAAATCATACCGAAACTGTAAGGTAACTCGTGATTTGCGACTCAATTTCTTCTGGTGTGATGCGAGTTAGGAGTTAGGATTGTTCTTGCTATCAATACGTAGATCTAAGTTTGCTCTTTCCAATGAGCCCTTACACATAGCCTAACTCGATTTGTACTTCTAGTTATAGATCCTCAAAGTTGGCCTCGTGAACTGCTCAAAGTTTGAATTTTTCCAGATTTTCGGATTCGATTTCACTCAATTCGCACAACTCCGGTAAGTTTCCGATCAATTGCTCTGTTATTGTCATTCGAAATCAAGTTACCGGTCTAACCCATGTCTCAATTTAATCAATTACGTGTTAGATTAGGAGAATTTGTTAGAATTGTTTTCGAATCGAAAACTGTATCGAATACGAACCCTAACATTCGGACTGAATTCGAATTCCATCGAATACTACATTATAATTGGGGAAACCGGTATCATTAGAACCGAAATTTGATTTCGAAACTATAGAAACAAGAATCACTCGATTTCGTTCTGTGGATTAGGAGAAAATTGAGATTTAGTACTCGACTGGGTTTCTGAAATCGGTGAAGAACTGGGAGTTCAGGGGCCGTCCGATCTCGTTTTAAAAGATTGGACGGCCGAGATTAGATCGGGTAATTTAAAACTGTTATAAGTTTCTATAAAATTCAGTAAATAGCTCTAAATTGTTGATTTTAGTTAATGGCCTTCCCGAAGGTATTTTGACTTGAAATTTTAACCATGGATTCCTTATTTAATCAAGTTTATTTTGATGTAAATTATTATGGTTTTGGAGTTTTTAAACATAAGTTATGATTTTTGCAAGTTACGGATTTTTTGGAATTATTTGGCTAAATTAAAAAGATATTTTTATGAAATAAAAATTTTATAATATGTCTAAAATGTTATAGTTACTGTATATTAAATTTGGGAATTTTTGGGCAATGTAAAAGGTTTTAAAAATTGTGTTTATGAGTTTTTCATAAGAATAACCTATAATATAAGGTTTTTAATGTAACCAAAAATTAAAGTATGGGTTGTTAATTAACTTTTAAGCTGGGGAAAATAAGGGAAACTAAATTAGCATTTTATAACAGTAAGTTTATAAATGTTTTGGTATTAGCTTTTAAGAGAAGTGAAATTATTTACATATATGTATATATACTTACTTAAGTAGAAACTTATATAAATTAAGGAATTTAATTATCCTACGTTTTATTTACTATATTATATGGGAGTTAATATTTTTAATTAAACTAAGGAATAAATATATATTTTTGCGCGTTTATAAAAAGGGAATTAAGTAGTAACTTAGAGTAAAACAAGGAATTAATTAAATTAACACTTATAATAACTAAATATTATAAGAGCTAGAATCCTAAGATATAGTAAAAGAAATACTTTATAAAATATACTTCGAATACAGTTTAAGGTTGTATTAATAAGATAGTTTAAATATGATAAGTTACATAGGGAATGTCTTAGTTAATTTCTAATACGGGTATACTTATATATATTAAATAAATAAAGGAAACACTTTATTTAATAAACCATAGGTCGATTGTGTTAAGCCTAGAAAGTATTGAACATTAATAAATACAGTAGGATTTCCTAAAATGTTATGGATAAATTTTAATACATAAAGATATATATAAATATACATGTATATAAATACATTAAAATAGTTGAGGGAATTAATAATCCTTGTGATAGTTATAATAAGTAGAATATATATATATGATAAACCTTAAGTTTTAATTGGTGTGTAATTAAATAGTCACTATTAACTTAAGGGTTTTAATTACGCAACATAAACGTAACACGGTCTTGGGCTAACCTACTAAGCCCAAGTCTATGAACTCCAAAAGCCCACTTTAACAATCCAAAGAGAGTTTGGGCCACTCTCAGGAATAAATTCTAAATCATTCCAAACTAAACGAGATGGGCCTAACAAAGGATTTAGTTAACAAGTCAAGCCCAAACCTTTGTAAGAGAATAATGGTAACCTGAAACTATTAATCAGTAGTGAAGAAGGTTGTTAGGTTTATAAGTCTCTTAACTAATCGACACTTGGAACACCTTAATTATCGGTTACTATTGGGGAATCACTTATTCGAGTTAGTTATTGTTCTTCACATACCAGGTACGATTTCTCGTACTCCGATATTTTTGCTGATTGACTTGTGGAATGTTTTGGAAAACGCTAACTGACTTTAAGAGGAATTTCTAAAAAGGAAATGGTTGTGTGACTAACTCAACTTGTGTGACTAACTGAGCCTTAGATGTGAAACTTACATGGGTATTGGTTCCTTCTATTTGGTGCCCTGTTAGACATTGACTGCTTAGGGTTTACGCGTCTGCACTCTGTAGGATTGAGTGTTTTGGTATTGCTCTGGGTAGTTGGTGATCTAGTGGGAATTTGGAAAAAGGTCAATCTTGGAAATCTTTCTTTTGACTCTGGATATCGTTTCATCCATGAGCTGGTTCTTGAGGTTTCGACGTGCGCTCGTCTTCAATGGTAACAGTGAGGGGTTGTATATCCCCTGTCCCAAAAAGGGGCGTGATAGACAGTGAGGGGCTGTATATCCCCTGTCCCAAAAAGGGACGTGATAGACAGTGAGGGGCTGTATATCCCCTGTCCCCAAAAGGTGACGTGATAAACAGTGAGGGGCTGTATATCCCCTGTCCTAAAAGGACGTGCTTGGCGGTGGGGGCCATCTCTCCCAGTTGAATTATTCCATTCTTGAGTTATTGGTTCTTGGATCTATTTTATCATTCCTAGTCCTTTGCGACTACCTGAGTCTTTCTACTCCTAACGGGAATTGGGTTTAACTAAGGAAAAGGACGTTCACTAACACATGATGTGATTTCGTTTCACTAACTTTATCTTTCTGTTATTAACCTTCATTCTTATCTTGTTATCTTGAATTGGTGATTCGTGAAATGCTTTGTTCCTCTGAGTGTTTTAAGTGTTTGTTTTCAAGCTATTATTTATTTAAGAGTTGTATTATGAGTTTGTTTTTGGAGGATCGTACCAGTTCCATTCCAGGGAACTGACCCACCCCACTCGGGGTGGGCTGCTTGGTTTTATCTTGTAGGTACGAGTTATTTTACAGGTGACCACGAAGAGAACGAGTGATTGGGATGGGATTAGGCTTTGAGAGTTTATGTGTTTTTATTGGTTTTACTTTTGTTAAGTTTTCTCGAGGTTCAGGCCGTGACAATTGTAATCATTAAGTTGTATTTTGGTGAGGTTTGGTACCGGGTGTTTGGAACCCGATGGTCTGTACGCCTTTAGTATTTTATTTCCGCTATAAATATGTTCAATAGGGGCGTTACAGAAATTGGTATCAGAGCGTAGTTACGCTCTGAACCCGAGAAAACAAGCCGAGTGAAATACTTAGATTATAGGTGCACTTAAAACTGGGGAACTGGGGTAGAAGTGGGAAGTGAGAATTCCAGAAAGGCGCGTGACCCTACCCCATACTTACTTCATGTACATACGAACCGTCCTTAGGACGTTATAAATATTAATACATAGATAGTTAGACTTTACAATACGCCTTCTGAGTAACAAAAACCGTCATACCAGCTAGATGTCTCGAAGAGGAGAGAGGAGGAGCTGGTCCCTCAAGTGGCTATGGACCCGACGCTGTCACCCCGGATGTCATAGCAAGATAGTGACAGCTGCGTTTGGCCCAGCAGCAGGCTCAGATCCCACAGCCACCACCGCCACCACCTAATGGTCCCCGGGAGTTCAACTGGCTGAAGCGGTTAACGACCTTCGTCCTCCAATCTATGAAGGCCAACCAGAACCGAAGACGTTAGAGAAATACATAGACGAGATGCAGAAGGCCTTCACTTCTCTGCATGTTCCAGTGAATCGCCAGGTGGACATAGCGGCCTACTTTCTTCAGGGACCCGCGCATCGATGGTGGCAGACTGCTAGAGCCGAGCTGACGGCCCAGGCGAACTTTGACTTCCAGGCGATTCTAGTGGCCCTGAGAGCTAAATTCTATCCATCCTATCTACAGAAGAGGATGAGGAGTGAGTTCGAGCAGCTGAAGCAAGGGAGTCTCTCTGTTGCTGAGTACTACAATAAGTTTGTGGAGCTGCTCGCTGTTATTGGAGAGGGAGCTTACGCTCCAAGATATCTGGTGGACAAATTCCATACCGGCCTGAACTTCAAGATCATGACTATGATCGGTTCCACCAGAGGGATGACCCTACAGGTATGGAATATGATTTAAAATTTCTGGTACGCAAAGGTTTCTCCACTAACATATATTGTCACCACAGGAGTTAGCGGAGGACGCGAATGACTGTGAGACCACCATTGCCTACCAGGACTCTGTGCTAGGCAAGAGGAAGGGGAATGGAGAAAGAGGAAATGGAGGAAACTTTTCCCAGAACTACGAGAGGAAGGGAAAGTTCTACAAGGGAGGGACGAGAAGGCTATGGTCCCCTCCTATACTAATGCTGAGCCACTCCGCTCCCAGCCATTTAAGGGTGAGTAAATTAGAAACTCCAAAGTGGTTACATCTTGTTATCAATTACTAACCTTGAGACTGAAACAGGGAACCAACTTGCGAGAAAGTTCCTCTGCAAATGGTGCAAGAAGGACCACCCGGGCAAGGATTGCAAGGGCAACCTGGTGGACTGCCACCACTGCGGTAGGAAGGGGCACAGATCGTTCGAATGCTTCCTGAACCCGGATTCCAGGAACTACAAGCCACGCACCGGGAACCCTGCTAGAGCCCCAGTTGCTACTACTACTGGAGGAGGTCGAGGTGGCACAGGAGGTGCTGGACCTTCTACCAGTCGCCCTGCCCAGAGTCATCCACAGAGGCCGGGACAGAACTACCCCCAGAGGCCGGGCAAGGCACCAGTCCTTAACATGGTGGACCGCGTCGAGGCAGCCAGTGATGACCCGAGTTCACCTGGTGAGGACTATTTTCCTCATGAAGAGGCTTAGACCCTTATTCCTTTACATTCAGTTGTCTAGTTTTTTGTTGTCCATGTAAAAGGGATGAACTATAAACCCTTCATTTTGTTTCGTTACGAACCTGTCATTTCCAGTTGTGAACCTTGACTTATATATTTAATGGCAATTGTTCCTCAGCATTCGATATTTGCTTTCCTATTTTGCCCTATACCACACCCAACATCCCTTTTGAAGCCAAACCACACCCACCAGAGAAGTGTGAGGTCTTGAGACCCGGGATGATCTTACTACGAGAGTACCTGACCCCGGCAGTCCAGTATGCATTGATCCTCAAGATCAGGGAGTTAGGTGTGAAGGAAGGAAATTTTTACACCCCTACCTTCAAGAATGGTTCAACCATGAAGGTGAAGATCATGTGCCTAGGTAAGAAGTGGAACCACACCACCAACCTATGAAGAAGTGGAGGTGCCACCAATCCCGGAGGAACTGCAGACCATCATTAGAGCTGCAGTTAAGGCAGCACAAGAATTGGAGGATGAGCCCGTCCCAGACCTAACCTCAGACGTCTGCATCATCAATTTTTATGGAAAAGAAGGTAAGCTAGGGTTGCATCAAGATAAGGATGAATCCCTAGAATCCATCACCAAAGGAGTTCCAGTGGTTTCCATATCACTTGGAGACGACGCGGAGTTCCTATTTGGTGACCAGAAGAGGATGGACCTTGCCACCAAGATCCTCCTGAAGTCAGGTGATGTACTGATCTTTGGTGGGGCAGCTAGACTCATCTACCATGGAGTGAAGAGAATCAAGCCTAACACAGCCCCCACACCCATTATTAACCAGACTCACCTGAAACCTGGCCGATTAAACCTGACCTTTAGACAGATCTAGCCATGTACTTTACAATTTCAGCTCTGTAATCATTAAACTGCTCTTGAAGCTTTCAATAAGAATGGAAATTCTAAGAATTTATTTCTTCGTGTAGGAGCTGGAAATTTAGAGGTCAGGCTGAATGTGTTGGACCAGGCTCAAGCAAAGAGCAATGGAACGGTCATCACAGGTATACCAATTAACCTTGAACAACTACTTTGGAAGAGTTACTAGAAACCTTAAAACTTCACTCAATAATTGCAGGCACATTCCAAATTAATGGAGTGGAGGCCACCGTCCTGTTTGATTCTGGAGCCTCCCACTCCTTCATATCCCAAGCATTTCATACTAAGATAAATGCCCCCACAGAGGATATCCATGATTGCTCAGTTTTGTTGCCATCCAAGGAGTTGATCAAATGCAGTAAACAGTGCAAGAATCTGAGCATGCACATCAAGGGAGCAGACTTCCTACTTGATGCCATTGTCTTCCCTGGCATGGGATTTGACATAATTGTGGGCATGGACACGCTACAGCGGTACAGAGGTAGACTACACTGCGCAGAGCATCGTCTCCTCTTGAAGTCAGCCACAGGGATCACAGTATCATACCGAATGCAACCCAAGCAGCCGACTGTGAAGGTTGTATCGGCATTATCCCTGATGAAGGAAGTGTCCAAGGGCGCTACTGCCTACTACTGTTATGCCCAGGATCTGAGGACGGATCCGAAGTTCAGGAGCGACGTTCCCATTGTGTCGGAGTACCCCGATGTTTTTCCAGAGGAGCTACCTGGACTACCACCGCTGAGAGAGGTTGAATTCAACATCGACCTCGTACCTGGCACGGGACCGATTGCTAAGGCTCCCTACCGGATGGGCCCTGCAGAGATGGTCGAGTTGAAGAAGCAGTTGCAGGAACTACTAGATAAGGGCTTCATCAGACCCAGTGTATCACCCTGGGGCTCTCCTGTGCTGTTCGTCAAGAAGAAGGACGGAAGCATGAGACTGTGTATAGACTACAGAGAGCTGAACAATGTCATGATCAAAAACAAGTACCCACTGCCCAGGATCGATGACTTGTTCGACCAGCTGAGGGGAGCAAAGGTGTTCTCTAAGATTGATCTGCGTTCCGGATATCACCAGGTAGCTGTAGCTGAGTCGGACATAGAGAAGACAGCCTTCCGGACCAGATACGGCCACTACGAGTTCACAGTGATGCCGTTTGGACTGACCAATGCCCCGGTGAGATTTATGGACTTGATGCAGAGAGTCTTCCAAGCCCAGCTAGATGATTTCGTCTCTCGGTGCCTCACTTGTCAGAAGGTGAAGTTTGAGCACCGTCGACCAGGAGGCCAGATTCAGTCACTTCCAGTACTGTGCTGGAAGTTTGATGACATCAGCATGGATTTTATGGTCGGTCTCCCTCCAGCTAGAGGTGGACTGAACGTCATATGGGTTATAGTCGATAGGTTGACCAAGATAGCTAGGTTCATACCTATCAAGGACACATGGAAGGTGCCCAAACTGGCTGAGGTGTTCACCACGGAGCATATCCGGTACCATGGGGTACCAAAGACGATCGTCTCTGATCGTGACACTCGTTTCCTCAGTCGATATTGGCATCAGGTGCAGGAGGCATTTGGGACTCAGCTACGACTTAGCACAGCTTTTCACCCGCAGACTCATGGGCAGACTGAGAGGACTATTCAGACATTGGAGGATATGTTGCGAGCAGTCGCTCTGGACTATCAGGGGAGTTGGGTAGAGCGTCTACACCTGGTAGAGTTCTCCTACAATAACTCTTACCATGCGTCTATCGGCATGGCACCATTCCAGACTCTATATGGCAGGCCGTGCCGGACTCCCTTATCATGGGATGACCCTGCTGAGGCAGTCGTGATTGGGCCCGAGTATATTCAGACACTGCAGGATGACGTCAGGGTTATTCAGCAGCACATGAGGGCAGCACAGTCCAGACAGAAGTCTTATGGGGATCAGCGTACCAGAGAGCTCGAGTTTCAGTTGGGAGACATGGTCTTCTTACGAGTGTCTCCGATGAGAGGGATATTCAGATTCGGGATGAGGGGGAAGCTAAGCCCTAAATATGTCGGCCCGTACAGGATTACGGAGCGAGTGGGCCCAGTTGCTTACAGACTCGAGCTACTAGTGGAGTTGGGGAAGGTACATGATGTGTTTCACATATCTCAGTTGAAGAAGTATATGCCTGACCCTTCTCACGTACTGTAGCCAGAGAGGTTGGAGATTGAGCCTACACTGAGGTATGAGGAGACTCCTATTCAGATCTTGGACACGAAGGTCCGAGAAACGAGAGGCAGATCAGTTAAACTAGTGAAGGTTCTTTGGGAACATCATGGGGTTGAGGAAGCTACTTGGGAGACCGAAGACTCCATTAGAGTAAAGTACCCACATCTGTTTGCATGATATTCTGCTATCCTGATGTGATTCACGTTAGTGGCGGAACGAGGGCGTACCTTGGCTCTTTTACGGGGGATATGCTGGCATACTCCTCCTTCGTTATCTCATCCGGATTATGCCTTGTTGCATTGTTAGTAGAGGGAGAACAGTATTAGTAGTGTGAGAGGTGTATTTTATGTACGTAGTTTTACATTGTGGCACAGTAGTTTGTCACGGTGGTGTTTTGTTCAGTTTATATTTTGATTCACTTTGATTTGATTTCGGTACTCTCGAGTGGAATGTTGAAAGGGAAATAAAGGTTTGGAATGGTATGGAATTTCATTGGAATTATTATTGTCTCAGCACACCCGAAGTGGTGTGAGTGCCTATTAGTTGATAGTTAAACTTCGAGGCGAAGTTTCTTTTAAGGGGGATATACTGAAATACCCCTAAATTAATTTAAATTAATTTAGGGGATTTCTTTTATTTAATATTAAATTATTATATGGAATTGTGAAATTATTTAGGGGTTTTCTCCCATTTAACCCTAATTATTATATATTATTATATAGTATTATGAATTTAATAATAAGATTTATAAGTCAATAAATCTTCGGAAAATTTCTAGACACTCCAATTATATTATAAAGATTTTAGGAAGTGTTGGAACATTGTTTTGAAACATAAAAGTCAATATAAAATTCTAAAAACCTTCAAGCTAATTAAACCTTGCTAGGGTTGACTTTTTGGGAATGGTCAAACCAGGCCATGAAACCTATACCAATAAATAGGTTATGGAAAACCATGAAGATCGATAAAAAGAACATCAAAAACGGATCATCCTAGCCAAAGTTATGATCAAATGAAGTGTAGAGCCAAAATTTTGATAAAGGCTGACATGGCATGGACTGCTGACTCATCGCCGCCTCGGGAATCGCGCCCCAGAACACTTAAACGATTTATCTGCTAGATTTTCAGAACAGAAAAACCGATTTTGACCTATCTTGTGACCTTCATAACTTTCTCATCTTAAGGAATTTGTGAGTGCCGTCTTCTTTGTTGTCTTCTCCTACATTCCCTCTAAACAACCATAACTCATACAAACCCTAACTCGTTCTGAATCAACCGGAAAATCGAGTCAAAGTAGCCACCCTGCAAAAACCGAAACTGCAATTCTAGTTTTCTCTTCGAATCAGGTAACTTCGATCAGCCAAACTTCTTCGTTCCTCATCCAAATTCCATGTTCTTTAGCTCGTTTTGAAGAGCTCTAATTCCTCTAAAACTTTCATGTTGATGGCCTAAGCCAATTCTCAACCGATTGGAAGAACAAGGCGTCTAAAGTTTCGGTTTCGCCAGCACATAAAATCATACCGAAACTGTAAGGTAAACTCGTGATTTGTGACTTCAATTTCTTTCTGTGTGATGCGAGTTAGGATTAGTTCTTGCTATCAATACGTAGATCTAAGTTTGCTCTTTCCAATGAGCCCTTACACATAGCCTAACTCAATTTGTACTTCTAGTTATAGATCCTCAAAGTTGGCCTCGTGAACTGCTCAAAGTTCGAATTTTTCCAGATTTTCGGATTCGATTTCACTCAATTCGCACAACTCCGGTAAGTTTCCGATCAATTGCTCCGTTATTGTCATTCGAAATCAAGTTACCAGTCTAACCCATGTCTCAATTTAACCAATTACGTGTTAGATTAGGAGAATTTGTTAGAATTGTTTTCGAATCGAAAACTGTATCGAATACGAACCCTAACATTCGGACTGAATTCGAATTCCATCGAATACTGCATTATAATTGGGGAAACCGGTATCATTAGAACCGAAATTTGATTTCGAAACTATAGAAACAAGAATCACTCGATTTCGTTCTGTGGATTAGGAGAAAATTGAGATTTAGTACTCGACTGGGTTTCTGAAATCGGAGAAGAACTGGGAGTTCAGGGGTCGTCCGATCTCGTTTTAAAAGATTGGACGGCCAAGATTAGATCGGGTAATTTAAAACTGTTATAAGTTTCTATAAAATTCAGTAAATAGCTCTAACTTGTTGATTTTAGTTAATGGCCTTCCTGAAGGTATTTTGACTTGAAATTTTAACCATGGATTCCTTATTTAATCTAGTTTATTTTGATGTAAATTATTATGGTTTTGGAGTTTTTAAACATATTATGATTTTTGCAAGTAACGGGTTTTTCTGGAATTATTTGGCTAAATTAAAAAGTATTTTAATGAAATAAAATTTTATAATATGTCTAAATGTTATAGTTACTGTAGTAATAAATTTGGGAATTTTTGGGCAATGTAAAAGGTTTTAAAAATTGTGTTTATGAGTTTTTCATAAGAATAACCTATAATATAAGGTTTTTAATGTAACCAAAAATTAAAGTATGGGTTGTTAATTAACTTTTAAGCTGGGGAAAATAAGGGAAACTAAGTTAGCATTTTATAACAGTAAGTTTATAAATGTTTTGGTATTAGCTTTTAAGAGAAGTGAAATTATTTACATATATGTATATATACTTACTTAAGTAGAAACTTATATAAATTAAGGAATTTAATTATCCTACGTTTTATTTACTATATTATATGGGAGTTAATATTTTTAATTAAACTAAGGAATAAATATATATATTTTTACGCGTTTATAAAAAGGGAATTAAGTAGTAACTTAGAGTAAAACAAGGAATTTATTAAATTAACACTTATAATAACTAAATATTATAAGAGCTAGAATCCTAAGATATAGTAAAAGAAATACTTTATGAAATATACTTGGAATACAGTTTAAGGTTGTATTAATAAGATAGTTTAAATATGATAAGTTACATAGGGAATGTCTTAGTTAATTTCTAATACGGGTATACTTATATATATTAAATAAATAAAGGAAACACTTTATTTAATAAACCATAGGTCGATTGTGTTAAGCCTAGAAGTTATTGAACATTAATAAATACAGTAAGATTTCCTAAAAATGTTATGGATAAATTTTAATACATAAAGATATATATATATATATATATATACATGTATATAAATACATTAAAATAGTTGAGGGAATTAATAATCCTTGTGATAGATAATAAGTAGAATATATATATATGATAAACCTTAAGTTTTAATTGGTGTGTAATTAAATAGTCACTATTAACTTAAGGGTTTTAATTACGCAACATAAACGTAACACGGTCTTGGGCTAACCTACTAAGCCCAAGTCTATGAACTCCAAAAGCCCACTTTAACAATCCAAAGAGAGTTTGGGCCACTCTCAGGAATAAATTCTAAATCATTCCAAACTAAACGAGATGGGCCTAACAAAGGATTTAGTTAACAAGTCAAGCCCAAACCTTTGTAAGAGAATAATGGTAACCTGAAACTATTAATCAGTAGTGAAGAAGGCTGTTAGGTTTATAAGTCTCTTAACTAATCGACACTTGGAACACCTTAATTATCGGTTACTATTGGGGAATCACTTATTCGAGTTAGTTATTGTTCTTCACATACCAGGTACAATTTCTCGTACTCCGATATTTTTGCTGATTGACTTGTGGAATGTTTTGGAAAACGCTAACTGACTTTAAGAGGAATTTCTAAAAAGGAAATGGTTGTGTGACTAACTCAGCTTGTGTGACTAACTGAGCCTTGGATGTGAAACTTACATGGGTATTGGTTCCTTCTATTTGGTGCCCTGTTAGACATTGACTGCTTAGGGTTTACGCTTCTACACTCTGTAGGACTGAGTGTTTTGGTATTGCTCTGGGTAGTTGGTGATCTAGTGGGAATTTGGAAAAAGGTCAATCTTGGAAATCTTTCTTTTGACTCTGGATATCGTTTCATCCATGAGCTGGTTCTTGAGGTTTCGACGTGCGCGCGTCTTCAATGGTAACAGTGAGGGGTTGTATATCCCCTGTCCCAAAAAGGGACGTGATAGACAGTGAGGGGCTGTATATCCCCTGTCCCAAAAAGGGACGTGATAGATAGTGAGGGGCTGTATATCCCCTGTCCCCAAAAGGGGACGTGATAAACAGTGAGGGGCTGTATATCCCCTGTCCTAAAAGGACGTGCTTGGCGGTGGGGGCCATCTCTCCCAGTTGAATTATTCCATTCTTGAGTTATTGGTTCTTGGATCTATTTTATCATTCCTAATCCTTTGCGACTACCTGAGTATTTCTACTCCTGATGGGAATTGGGTTTAACTAAGGAAAAGGACGTTCACTAACACATGATGTGATTTCGTTTCACTAACTTTATCTTTCTGTTATTAACCTTCATTCTTATCTTGTTATCTTGAATTGGTGATTCGTGAAATGCTTTGTTCCTCTGAGTGTTTTAAGTGTTTGTTTTCAAGCTATTGTTTATTTAAGAGTTGTATTATGAGTTTGTTTTTGGAGGATCGTACTAGTTCCATTCCAGGGAACTAACCCACCCCACTCGGGGTGGGCTGCTTGGTTTTATCTTGCAGGTACGAGTTATTTTACAGGTGACCATGAAGAGAACGAGTGATTGGGATGGGATTAGGCTTTGAGAGTTTATGTGTTTTTATTGGTTTTACTTTTGTTAAGTTTTCTCGAGGTTCAGGCCGTGACAATTGTAATCATTAAGTTGTATTTTGGTGAGGTTTGGTACCGGGTGTTTGGAACCTGATGGTCTGTACGCCTTTAGTATTTTATTTCCGCTATAAATATGTTCAATAGGGGTGAGAACGACAAAGTTGAGAATGAGGTGGGGGTGAACCGACACAGAAGAACCGAAGGAGAAGAACAAGACCAGAACATATATAAGGGTTTTAATAAACTTATGTTATTTCTTTTATATTTGTTACATGTTATTTACTTCTTGTTACATTCTTAGTTATTACATAACATTTGATATTTGTTTTAATGTTTATTTTTGTTTTTTGAAATAATGTGTGAGTAGTTTAATTTTAGTTTCCCGAGTTGGGAAGTGACCCTAATTCTTGATGATTATGTTTTATTAATTTTCCGTACAACTTTGTTATTATGATTAGTTTGATTCTTGTTCTTAATATGTTTTAGTTATCTGGCCAATAATTAGAACAATTCTTGTAGTTTTCTAATCAACATGTGAGAGCTGAGATAGTAAACTAGACATAGGAAGTCGAACCTGATTAATGACTAGAAGCGTGATCCCGCCTATAGGTTAATCGGACTCTCATAGAAACTGTTCTTTATGCGATTAGTTGTGTCCGGATTAGAGCATTAGCCTGCTGCTAGTTCTAGCAACTAGTTAGGATTCGTTAGACTTAGACGTTGATGAATTATTTAAAGTTTCTGAGTGAATTATAAATAGTTAGGGGAAGAGTTAATAATAAAATCTAGAGAATTAGGTGAGCAGAATAACTCGGGGAGCGTCGTTTAATTATTATATTTTTAACCCGTTATTTGTTTTATTTTACTTGTTTGTTTTATTTATTCTTTTAATTCCTTTATTTACTTATTTATTTTATTTGCTTTATTATTTTATGTTAGTTTGTTGAGTCATTTATTTTTATTAAATTAATTAAAACTTTAAAAAGTGACGTTTCCTGTTTTTCTTAGTTTAGTTTCTCAGTTAGTAAATAAATTGTCAGTTAATTGAACGAGGTCCCTGAGATCGACAACCCACTTAATCACTATACCGTAAAACGATAGGTACACTGCCTAGGTAGAAGTAGTCACATATTTCTGCTAACAGTGGCGACATGATCTTCGAAGTGATAGCAAGAAATACCGGGCATTCAAGCTTTTTCCCATTCAGCATACCATGTACATAGAGACCGACAACCACAAAAAAGCATACACAAAAAAAATCCCAAAAAAAAACTCGTACATCTGAAAATCCAAAAAAATCATACATCCAAAAATTAAAAAAAAAATCATACCTTCAAAAATCCCAGAAAATGCAGCCCATGTCATATCAGCGGGTCACCATGCGAGAGTTGTCACTCCCTAAAAGTCCCATGATCCAGGAGCCAATCACCAACCTGACCTCACTCGAGAATTACTTCTTCGACAACAATCACCACAACTCGACCACCTTCAGAGCCAACAATGACGGGATGAGCTTCATGAACCGCAAGCTGAATTCAGCTTAAGCGAGACTAGTCATAACCTTACCACTCATTGCATCCAAAAACAAAAAAACCAAAAAAAACATTCAATCAACCATTTCCATTCACCATTTTCAGCATTTCATGCATCCTATATGTAGTAATTCCATATTACCACAATACATCGCATGGTAGATAATCGCATTTGCATACTCCCATATCGAAATGACATCTTTGAGAAAATCGTGAGAGATTGATTGAACATAGTGCGTGAACCACTTAACTCTCGACCCATCAATGAACACAAGGATATAATTAAAATCAGCACCACAAACCAAGTGAGTAGTGTGTGAAGAGCGGTATTTTCCCTTGAATCCTGAATGAGGATATTGGACAATCCACTGAGCGATGAGGGCAGATAGAGCAAGTCCATAGAGGTAAAACCATGAGCGACTTGTGTATTCCTTCAACATATGGAGAGGCACAATTCATAGCGAGATCAATGTCAATAAACAGGATACGAACTGTGATTCATGCAAAGATCTGAGAATAGTAAGAAAACAATCATTGACTAATGAGAATGACGAGGCACTTAGGAACAAAATCTCCAAAAAACCAAAAGCTTTGTCTACCTTGTACATAATTCCTTAGTGAGCCCCGCTGAGCCTTCCATGAAAAACTTTTTCTTCAAAAAATTCCACAACATGCCAACCCACGTGCATATACTTACCTGCCCTTACAATAGCGGATCTCAAAAGAGCCGGAGCCATGGCCCCTCCCCACCATCTTTCACAAAAACAACGAATGAAATGTTTGAAGAAATCAGTGAGTCAATGCAACTCCAAATCCAAACACCAAGAAAGAACACCAAAAATGTTCAAGAAGATCAATGAGTCAATGCAACTCCAAAGCTGAAAGCCAAAATACAAAGGAAAGAACGCTTGAGAAATTCGATGAGCCAAATGCAATTTCAGAGGACAAAAAATGAGAAGAAATTCCAAACTGTACACCAGAAGAGACAAGGAGGAGAAATCCAGATCAAGACCAATGATGTCCCGCAGAAACCAATAAAAGGTTATCAAAAACCCATCTTATCATTCCACCCATGGCGAAGGTGAAACATATCCTCTATTGCACAAAAGCTCCACAACTTCCAAATAAATCCTCCAGTCCCATGTCACATACATCATACCCCTCAGCCCCGTTATAACCCAATAAAAGACCTCTGACTTGTTAGTTGATGAGCGGTTAACGGAAAAGTATCGGATCTGAAACATGAATCATAAGCTTCATACTCGTTATCAACATGTCCCGTCATCCCACAAGGACCATGAGCAGAAGAGTGTGACCTTACCCCACAAGGTCTTTCGAGTGCGAATGATTATTTGATCAAAGCACCAAAACATAAACATCCTACCCCATTGCAAGTGAGAAATTTGTAAGGATTGGAAAGTCCAGAACCTCAAAAGAAATTCTTAGGAAAATACTGCTCCGAGCATTGAGAGTATCATTACACCATTAGCACACACAGCTATACTCACGAGAGATTGACCCGCATCCCTCCATGAGAAGAAAGTGATTCACACATTCCAATTCAACAATCACTCAAGATCGAGCAGAAGATGTTTTATATTCGTAAACCTATTATTAATAGAGATAGGGCCATACCTTTTCTCCAAAATTGCATATGCATTTTGCATCATATCCAAAATTTAATACCTGCATGCATCATAACTAGTTCATCATCAGCATTCGACCGGTAAGAACTACCTAGTCTCGTGGAAAGTCGACTTTAGTTGCCGCTATCGAAGCGTAACTCCCAATCAAAAGAAGTCAAGCTGGAGCCATCCCGGGCTATGTTCGAGCTACACTGAATCATTACCGAGCCATCATCGAGCTATGTCGAACCACTTTGGAGCCACCCCAGGCTATGCACATGATACATCGAGCTATTCCGAAGCCATTATCGGCCATCATTGAGCTACATCTAGCCTTCTCGAAGCCATCCTGGGCTATCCTCAAGCTACATCAAACCAAACTAAAGCCATCCGAGGCCGTACAAAGACAATTCCAGAGCCATCCAGCGTCATGCTCGAGCCTCAACAACACCATATCCAGAACCAAACTGGAGCCATGCGGGAGCCATCATCCGACATTGAAACCATCCTTGGAACTACACAGGGGGCATCCTAACAGTCCGAGAACCATACGGGAGCCACCTCAAGTCCATGTTAGAGCTATTTCATCACCAAGGTCTTGCCTACAAAGTTTCGAACTACGTATGGTCTGATCTCAATACAAAATTGAGTGCGTAGGCAGCCTGCCTAGGGTGCGACCACCTCAAAAGTAAAAAATTCCCCTTTGTTCCTCACTATCACCATATGGAGCCATCTTGTAGCCTCCCCGGAGCCATCCTGAGCTATCCTGGAGCCATCAATCTAAATCCTTAACTGACCTTACTGAAGCCATTCATCCATAAAAAAAACTGTCAACCACAGTAAATCACATCGACCCACCACTCGACTCAAAATCTGAACCAAAGCAAAAACCCGCCAACCATCCCGAAAGTCTTCGACCATATCGAAACCCACCAACCATCCTAAAAATCTCAATCCACATCGAAACCCACTAACCATCCCGAGAATCTCAACCCAAATCGAAACCGCCAACCATCCCAGAGCCGTTTCTCATAATGGAATCATGAATCATGTCGGAGACGTCCAACCACATTGGAGCCACCCGACCGCACCGGAGCCATCCGATCATATCGGCGCCCTCGGATCATATCGAGGTCGTCCAATCATATCAAAACCATTGAGTTCCCAAAGTTACTCATTCCAAACAAAAAACCCTTTTCCCCCTCTAAGGTGGCTCTCATATCTCTCAAAACACTTAAACCTTCTTCGGTTCCCACAAACTGCAAACCATCAGACTCCAAGTCTTGTCCATTCACTCAACCTCAGACTCTTCCTAAATCTTCATTCTATACCCATCTGAGTTCACCAACTCCTCCCCTTGGCGCTAGCTTGGCAGAAAAGCTCACCTCATCCACTCTCTTTCTCTCTTCCTGTCCTAATCCTATCCTTTGGCTTTAATGAATCTCTCTAAAAGGTTTTGAAAGAAGACACTCCCGACAATTGGAGACCGAGGTTTCCTCGGGCACCAATCCGAAATCGTGGTCGTTGCCACTTCTAAGGGGTGTAACCTAGTGCGAACCCACAATAGAATCTCTGCAAATGACCAGATAAGCCCTATCCATTGACGATAATTTCAGAGTCAACTAACGGTTCTTAGAACCCTCTTTCCCTTCCTTCCTAGTATCTTAGGTCAAACTAGGTGGCGACTCTAGTCAATTTCCGCCCTTAGGGCATAAGTCCGCGTGGAGCCCATTGAGAGTGGGTGTAGTGCACACTTGCACTCCATTTATGCCTTTTGGGATAGACGGACGATTTAGTAGGTATTTGAGGGCTGCCATGAATAACGGGTCTTCACCCTCCACAGAATGGCATTTTTTAGGATCTAGACTTCTCAGCCAGATCATATTTAGATAGACCCCTCCTCATACCAAAAAATCACCCTCCACACTTCCAACTCTCTCATCCAAGGAACGACTAATGCTCTCAAAAATCCAACCACCTACCGTGGCTTTGTAGGTAGCCTGCAATATCATGGCCTCACTCAACCTGACATCACCTTCACAGTCAATCGATTGTCCCAGTTCATGCAAGTCCCGACTCCCGACTGCCAACACTAGTCCGCCCTCAAACGCCTTCTCCGTTACCTATCAGACACTATCACCCGTTGCCTTACCATTTGCCCCACCCCAGCAACCATCATCCATGGCTTCTCCGATGATGAATGTTTGGCGATCATGATGACTATATATCTACCATCAGCTATATCATCTACCTCGGCACAACACCAATCTCTTGGAGCTCCCAGAAACAATGTGTTGTTGCCCACTCATCCACCGAGGCTGAATACAAAGCCCTTGCTGACACGACCTCTGAAATGCTCTGGCTCCAATCCCTCTTTACTGAGCGGTGACACACGTTTGACCAACCTATCATTTATTGTGAGAACATGGGTGCCATGTTTCTCTCATCCAATCCTATCTTCCACTCTCGTATGAAGCATGTTGCGACTGCCTATCACTTCGTCAGGCAAAAGGTACAAGACAAAGCTCTCTGTGTTCAGCACATCTCCACGTGCGATCAACTTGCTGACGTCTTAACAAAGGTACTGTCTCAAAACCAGTTTGAGAGCAATGTCTCCAAGCTTGGCCACTTTGACCGACATTCCAGCTTACGGGGGCATATTGATGATAATATTTAATTAATTATCTCACCAGTTTTGTTATAGGTATAGTTTTATTATAGATATTAGCGTAGTGGCTGCTATAATCTCTCACCCACTAATCTACTAACTCCCCACCATTAGTCTTCCTAACTAATATGATCTATAGTTATTGATATTAACGTTAGATAGTGTGTATATATACTTGTACAACTCTGAATGGAAACACAAGTCGATTAACAACAATCTTACATATAAGACTGTGCTTAGATGTGCTGAAATTTATGTGGATGGAGAAGAGACTGCCCTACACGTCACAAATGAATGAATGCCATATATGTTTTCACTGTGGATTATTCCTTCATGCGACTAGAAATTGCTCTAATCAGACGAAAAGGGTATAGGGTGCCTATCCGTATGGTCCCTGGTTGAGAGCAATAGCATTTAGGTTTGGAAGAAAGAGTTCCAGCGAAGACAACAGTGATGTCTTATATGTGTGGGTTGGTCGACAAAGACACTAGTACTATGCTAGGTAATCAAGCATCTGAGCAGGAACGGGTTACTCCACTAAAAAACAGCCTCAGGTCCACGGGTTCATGACCCATCTCCAATATCTGGTAATGATGACAATGATAACAATGATGATGAGTTACCAATTTCACATTAAGGTGG
Organism: Limonium bicolor; assembly: GCA_023374045.1. NCBI lineage: Eukaryota > Viridiplantae > Streptophyta > Magnoliopsida > Caryophyllales > Plumbaginaceae > Limonium > Limonium bicolor. Next base: position 82,421,144 of record CM041782.1, read on the forward strand.
ACGAGCTCCCTTAAGTGGCTGGAGGAAGAAAGCCCAACATCGATTTAGTAATGTAAGAAGGTTCCCTTAGAGAGGTTTGACATATGCAAAAAATGGGGCCTCGAAATGAACCATTAGTTATTGATCTTTGCATCAAGCAGAACCTTCGCCTGTCCTTGCACCAGGTCAAAGTCTTTCAATGACAACACCCAAAGCTATAGGGGGTTGCCAAAAAAATGATGGATAATATAAATGGTTGTCGGGTTCAGTATAACACGTGCGCAACCATGAGTGGGTTTTGTCATTCTGATGTTGTGCATAAGTCCAGGTTCTTAGTTGTACACTTAGCTAGATTTTATTTCCATCTGTGGGTTTCTTTTTTTCTGTCTATCTTTAGGGTTAGGTTCAGCGGTTTTGGGTTTAGCTACTTCATGCTACGCAACATTGGGGGTTTTTATTTTTGCTCCTTTTATGGGTTCTCAAACATAAGGGCACAAGAAGGTTTTGCATACCTAATTGTTTTATGACCAGAGTAGATATTATCTTCTTACACATATGTTCATCAGACAAAACTCGATGGCTATCCAACTATGCAACTTGTCATCTGGTTTTCGTAAGGGTTCCACTTTTGATTGTAGACACTATAATGTACAACTTCATATCTAATATATGGTGGTTATCTTTAAAAAAATACAAAAAATTACTACTAATACCTTCAAATGTGTACTTTTTTTGTATTTTTTTAAAGATAACCTTAACCCACCCACTTTTAGTACACATTTGAAGGTATTAGTAGGTAACAGTTTAAGACTTATGTCCAGTTCAGTCGGATTCAGCTTTCAGAGTCAGTCTTTTGGTTGGGATATCACCTAGGCTTAGCTTCGAGGGCGAAGATTTCTTTTAAGGAGGATGAGATGAAATACCCGTGAATTCTGGCTTAGGATTAAATTAGCATATAGTTGAGAATGTTATTGGTAAGAGTAATAAAGGCCAAGAGAAACAATATATATATATATTACGTTCATTTCAGATAACTTTATTATGTTCAAGAATACAAATTTGATTTTACTTCTCCATAAAATAATTTCCTCTTCCTAATCTATTCAGCTGTTATGTATTTATTATTTTATCTGATTGTTGAGATAATTCTTCTTATTCCTCCCCAGTGATAAATCAGCCTTCTTCTATTCTAATTTAACTTCTATTCTATTTTAACTAAATAATATTTAATTCTCTCTTTAGTCTCGAATCTAGATCCTTCCAAGATTTGACGTTATTCAATGGCTTTTAAATTGGGAACTTATTTGAAAACTCATTTCAAATTATTTTACAACATTTACTTATAAATTTTCCTCTCACTAGTCTAAATACATTTATTAGTTAAAAACTAATCCTTTAATTATTTCCATATCGTTTCTATTTAATACCACGATCGCTATCACGATCGCTTCCATCTTCAACCTATTGCCTCCACTCTTCTCTCTTTCTTCAAGCTCTCAAACTCTTTTGAATTCACGCTCTTATTTTTCCATCGACGTTAGGCTGTTTCTCTGGTGCCAGTTCGTGTAGAAGGGTAAGGGGAATCCATTGATAAGGTAAGGTTATTAATCCTTTAGTTTGAGTGGATCCTGATTGTATTTCTGTTTGCGATTCTAGACACCGAGTTCCCTAACGAACGCTACTGCTGACCTTGCTGAGTAATTCGGTGGCTGTGAGCGTATCCAGGTAAATGTTGTGCTCAACATCCTTACCTCTGTGTTTTGTGAATATCGATGATTTGGATTCATTGTGGAAGTTTGGGATTTATTTCCCCCGTGTGTTTTCTGGTGTGATGTTTTGCGAAAAGGTTGATTAACGTTTTGGGAGACTTTCTTTGAATTGGTTATTGGATTGATTGGTACCTTCTGGTGCTCCGTGTAAATTATTGGTGCCTTGTGGCGCTCCGTGTAACTATTGGTACTGTGTACCCCGTGGATTTTTTTATTACTTTTGCCTGCAGACATAACTTGCAGTTAAGCTCTAATGATCTACTCCTTTGGGTCATAAGTTACCTTCTGGGGGGTGTGCACACTTAAGGACGTAGAGTGAGGTGGGATTCTTATTATTGCGACCCGGATTGGGGTCGTCCGTGTAAACCATTGATTTGATTCTTGGAAAGTTCTCCCCCGAAACAATTTTTCTAATGGTGATTTAGTGTTGGTAAAGCTGGTTAATATTATGATGTGAGTTAATGTTTTACAAATGTAAATTGGGTTTTAAAATGTATTTTACAGGTTGAGACAATGTTTACTCAGTTTCACTGATTTGCGCGATCCCTTCGCGTTTTCCATTGTTGTTTTATGATCGCAGGTACTCATGGCTGAATTGGGGATTGGGGACACGCTGCCACATAGCTTAGGATGACTGAATAATTGCTACATTTGGAACAAGTTGAGTTATGTTTTGGAATTGTTATGTTTCACAAGTTTTGGAAACGTTTTGGTTTTGGTTAGTGGTTTAAGCCTGAGCACTCTTTGTTAGAGTGTGGCGGTAACGCCCTTAAGGATTTTGCTATTCCGCTGCTATCTAGTTGATGCGTTTTACTCGAATAATTCTTTAAGAAGTCTTGGATTTGATGAAGAGATACTTATTGTGTATGAGATCTTGCAATGGTATATTTTGCTATCATTTGAGGTACTAAGTGATTGGAATGATTCTCCTTTGTTTACTGAGTTTTATGGTTGTTTTTGGTGTTAATCTGGTTCTGTTTGCGCTGGAAAGGATGCCCATCAGGACTTGTCCGAACGTCCGTCCGGACATCCATGTTCGAACAGGTCCCGAATGTTTAAGAGGCTCTCTGTTTTGGTGTGTCCGAACTTCGGTCCGAACGTCGATGTTCGGACACGCCACGTTAATTTTTCTCGGACTTTTCAAACTTACTTGTGTCCGAACTTCCAAGTCTGGACACAAGTTCGGACGCATTTGGTTTTCAGACCTTTTGACTTTCGACTTGTGTCCGAACATCAATGTCCGGACACAAGTTCGGACAAATGGATTTCTGTGGTTTAACTTTCTCGACTTGTGTCCGAACTTCCCATGTCCGGACACAAGTTCGGACCAAGCTTGTTTTGCACCTTTAGGGCTCGTTTGGAGTCCGTTTTCGAAGCCGTTTTCACCGTTAGCTTAGTTATTTTATTTCCTATGTTTTAAGGCAAAATCCAGGGTGTTACAAGGTGGTATCAGAGCTAGGTTTGGTAAATAAGATAAAATTTGGATTATAAAGGAACTAAAATGTGGGGTAAGCCGTTTGGGGAATTGTGGTGCCTGCGATGCTGTGTAAGTAATATTATACTGTATGGATATTGAAGTTCATTTCCTGTTTGTGTACTACCATGATTGTGATGATGTTAGCATGACTGATTGGGTGTTGTGTACTAGTATTGGAGCTATTAGGTGTGTTAACTCCTAATATGGGGTAGAGGTTAACCTATGGGGATATGGGTGGATGTTGCTTACCTTGCTTAGTATATGTAATCAGGAGTTCGCATAGAGCTCTAGGGAGTGCAGGACTGGCTGACAGACTGAGTTTTCAATACCACACCAGAAGCAGGAGTCGCCAAACTCAGATGGCCGCCAACGACCCGATGAGGCAGTTGCAGGAGTTGGCTCTCAACCTGGGACAGATAGTCCAGAGGCAGGCTCAGAGGGATAATGTGCCGGAGGACTACACTAAGAGAATTGCCCATCTGAAGCCCACATCCTTCAAGGGAGAGGAGGACCCGGTGCTACTTGAGGACTGGATAAGGGAATTTGACAAGATCTTTGAAGCAGTCAATTGCCCAGCTGACCGGAGGGTAAACGCAGCAGTTTACTATTTCAAGAGTGAGGCAGACATCTGGTGGTCCGCCAACAGGGATGTGCTACTAGCTGGACCTGATTTTGGTTGGGATGGCCTGAAGGAGGCCATGAGGAGGCGCTTCTACCCCGAGCATGTAAGAATGCAGAAGTATTTGGAGTTCTCCGAGCTTAAGCAGTTATCTCTGAGTGTCAAGGAGTACCATTCGAAGTTCCTGGAGCTGGCCAGGTTCGCTCCTACGATGGTTCCCGACGAGGCGTCGAAGGTGCAGAGGTTTGTGGGCGGGCTAAACTGGAGTCTGCAGGAGGCCCTCAGTGTACTGACTATCCCGACGCTCCAGGATGCGTACGGGAAAGCTGCTAACCTGTACAGGGTGCAGCAGAAGAGGAAGGAGGTCCTGGCTGGTAATAAGAGGAAGATGGAAGGAGGAGATGAGCCCCGAGGACGAGAGGACCAGTCCCACAGACATCATCAGCAGGAGAAGAGGTGGAAGCCTTACTCGGACCGCAGAGATGGGAGGCCGAGACATGGGGGAGATCACAGGGGTGACCAGAGACGAGGTGACCAGCCCCAGCACCAGACTCAGAGAGGAGAGACTAGACCGGAGAGGCACTTCTACTGCAAGAGGTGCAATAAGGATCACCCAGGGAAGGATTGTGAGGGGAACTTGGTTACCTGTTTCGTTGCGGAAGGCGGGGACACCGGTTGTTCGAGTGTCTTCAGAGTCCCCAGGGAGGCAATCAGCAGAGGAGTTACAGTGGCGACCGCTCATCCAGGCAGCCCGACCAGCAGGGCAGAGGCCCGAATCAGAGTCACGCGGGGATGCTCCTCAGCGCGGTAATGGAGAGGGCGGCAATGGTGGCAACAGAGGCCAAGGGGAGTACCGAGGCAACCAGCAGCGGGCTCCAGGGAAGATCAATGTGATGAGTCGGGCCGAAGCCGAGGCCGAGGCAGACGTTTAGCAGGTACCTTTACTGTTCTTGGTACACCTGCGCGTATTCTTTTTGACACTGGGGCTACTTATTCTTTCATATCTGATAGTCTAGTTGGGAAATTGGGAATAGAGACTAGTGAGACTTCCCCTATAGCTGTATCTATACCATCGGGACGGGTGATCACTTGTAAGAATGTAATGAAAGACGTAGGCATAGATATCAAAGGGGAGCAATTTGTAATAGATTTGATCCAATTCGCCTTGACCGACTTCGATATAATCCTGGGGATGGATTGGCTGAGTAAATACAAGGGAAGGATAGACTGCAGCGAGCAGAAAATTATTCTCAGAGGACCGTCGGGACGAAGAGTCTCGTACAGAAACGTGGAGGAGAAGCCCGGAGTGAAGCTCGTATCAGCAATGACCATTCTCTCCAAAGTAAAGAAGGGACAGCAAGCATACCTTTGCTATGTCCAAGATCTGAGCCAGGAGCCAGACGAAAAGAAGGAGATCCGAGTAGTAAGCGAGTTCCCAGACGTGTTCCCAGACGAGATTCCGGGTATGCCGCCAGACCGAGAAGTGGAATTCAGCGTCGACCTTGTGCCAGGCTCAGCACCGATTTCGAAGGCTCCTTACCGATGGCACCCTCAGAGTTGAAAGAATTGAAGACCCAGTTGGAGGACCTGTTAGATAAGGGATACATTCGCCCGAGTGTATCGCCTTGGGGAGCCCCAGTTTTGTTTGTGAAGAAGAAAGACGGGAGTATGAGGTTGTGTATCGACTACAGGGAACTGAACAGATCACAGTGAAGAACAGATACCCCTTGCCGAGAATAGACGACCTCTTTGACCAGCTGCAAGGGGCAGGGACCTTCTCGAAGATCGATTTGAGGTCAGGGTACCATCAGCTCAGAGTAGCAGAGAGAGACATCCCGAAGACAGCCTTCCGGACTAGGTATGGGCACTTTGAATTCTTGGTGATGCCCTTTGGACTTACCAATGCCCCAGCTGTCTTCATGGACCTCATGAACCGTATCTTTCACCCATATTTGGATCGGTTCGTGGTGGTTTTCATAGATGACATCCTTATTATTCCAAGGACGAACGGGAACATGAAGAGCATTTGAGGCTAGTATTACAGACATTGAGGGAGCAGCAGCTGTACGCGAAGCTGTCCAAGTGTGATTTTTGGTTAGACCGAGTGGCATTTCTGGGCCACGTTATCACTAGTGAAGGCATCTCAGTAGACCCATCGAAGATTCAGGCCGTGAAAGAATGGCCAAGGCCCAGTAACCTGACTGAAGTGCGAAGTTTTCTGGGCTTGGCAGGGTATTACAGACGTTTCGTGAAGGACTTTTCGAAGATAGCGAGACCCCTCACCAACCTTATGAAGAAAGTGACCAAATTCCAGTGGGACAGCGACTGTGAAAAGGCGTTCCATACATTGAAAGAGAGATTGACCACAGCTCCAGTTCTGACCTTGCCTTCAGGGACAGATGGGTTCGAAGTTTTCAGCGATGCTTCCAAGTATGGCTTAGGGTGCGTTCTGATGCAGCACGGGAAGGTCATAGCTTACGCGTCGAGACAGTTGAAAGAGTATGAGACCAGATATCCGACGCATGACTTGGAGTTAGCAGCCGTGGTTTTTGCACTCAAGATCTGGAGACACTACCTCTATGGAGTCTCGTGCAAGATCTTCACCGACCACAAAAGCCTCAAGTATATTTTCACCCAGAAGGATTTGAATATGAGGCAGAGACGATGGCTAGAGCTGATTAAGGACTATGATTTGGAGATTCTATATCATGAAGGGAAGTCCAATTTAGTAGCAGATGCGTTAAGCAGGAAGAGGAGTCATTCAGTGAATTCCATGTGGGTCCTTCCTGATGAGCTAGCTCGGGAGTTTCAGAGGCTGAATTTGGAGGTGATGGAATCCGGGGAGTAGACACGAGGTGAAGCTGTACCATATGAGTGCCTCTTCCGACATCTATGGGGAGATACTCAAGGGACAGCCGGATGATGTTAAATTGGAACGAATCAGAGAGAAGTTAAAGGAAGGGAAGGCAGAAGGATTCGAAATCCACGCTGATGGCAGTCTGAGATTTAGAGGCCGTTGGTGCGTCCCTCAGAGTTGTGCAGATGTGAAGGAGAGACTGATGAAGGAGGCTCATAATACTCCCTATTCAGTCCACCCAGGCGGAGATAAATTGTACAAGGATCTGAAGAAGCTGTTCTGGTGGCCGAAGATGAAGCGGGAGGTAGCAGAATTTGTATCTAAATGCCTCACCTGTCAGAAGGTGAAGTTCGAGCACAAGAGGATGGGAGGATTGTTGCAGCCCTTGGAAGTACCCAAATGGAAGTGGGACTCTATTTCTATGGATTTCGTAGTCGGACTACCGCCAGCGAAGGGTGGAGTCAACCAGATATGGGTGATCGTGGATCGACTCACCAAGTCCGCTCGATTCATACCTATGAAGAGCACTTGGTCTATGAGTCAGTTAGTGGATGCATACATTAAGAATGTGGTCAGATACCATGGCGTGCCTCAGACGATAGTATCTGATCGGGACTCGAGATTCTTAGCACATTTCTGGCAGCAGTTTCAGAAAGCTATGGGTACTAAATTGAAGTTGAGCACTGCTTTTCACCCGGCGACAGATGGTCAGACGGAGAGGACTATCCAGACCTTGGAGGACATGCTTCGGGCATGTGTCATGGATTTTCAGGGGACTTGGGCAGATAGACTTCACCTGGTAGAGTTCTCATACAATAATAGTTACCACTCTAGTATTAAGATGGCTCCCTATGAAGCCTTGTATGGGAGGAAATGCAGAACCCCTTTATGCTGGAGCGACATCAGTGAGACAGTGATATTGGGACCCCAGCTGATAGAGGAGACGATGGAGCAGGTCCGAATCATCCAGAGCCGAATGAAAGCAGCCCAGGACAGGCAGAAGTCCTATGCCGACCTAAAGAGGAGACCGGTTGAATTCGAAGTTGGTGATAGAGTCTTCCTGAAGGTGTCTCCTGTGAGAGGAGTAACCAGATTTGGGAAGAAGGGGAAATTAAGCCCCAAATTCGTGGGTCCTTACGAGGTCCTGGAGAGAGTTGGAGAGGTGGCCTACAGGTTGGCACTACCTGGTGAGCTGGAGAGGGTCCATAATGTTTTCCATGTCTCTCAGCTGAAGCGTTACGTTCCCGACCCATCCCACGTTCTACAGCCTGAGGTGCTGGAGTTGGAGCAGAACCTATCATATGAGGAGTACCCTATTAAAGTATTGGACACCAAGACTAGAGAAACCCGATCGAAGTCCACCCGGATGGTTAAGGTGTTGTGGTCGAATCATGGGACTGAGGAGGCAACGTGGGAGGTCGAAGAGGAAATGAAGAAGAAATACCCTCAGCTTTTCGAGCAGGTAACCGTTTAAGACTTATGTCAAGTTCAGTCGGATTCAGCTTTCAGAGTCAGTCTTCTGGTTGGGATATCACTAGGCTTAGCTTCGAGGGCGAAGCTTTCTTTTAAGGGAGATGAAATACCCGTGAATTCTGGCTTAGGATTAAATTAGTATATAGAGAATGTTATTGGTAAGAGTAATAAAGGCCCAGAGAAACAATATATATATATATTACGTTCATTTCAGATAACTTTATTATGTTCAAGAATACAAATTTGATTTTACTTCTCCCTAAAATAATTTCCTCTTCCTAATTTATTCAGCTGCTATGTATTTATTCTTTTATCTGATTGTTGAGATAATTCTTCTCATTCCTTCCCCAGCGATAAATCAGCCTTCTTCTATTCTATTTTAACTTCTATTCTATTTTAACTAAATAATATTTAATTCTCTTTAATCTCGAATCTAGATCCTTCCAAGATTTGACGTTATTCAATGGCTTTTAAATTGGGAACTTATTTGAAAACTCATTTCAAGTTATTTTACAACATTTACTTATAAATTTTCCTCTCACTAATCTAAATACATTTATTAGTTAAAAACTAATCCTTTAATTATTTCCATATTGTTTCTATTTAATACCACGATCGCTATCACGATTTCCATCTTCAACCTACTGCCTCCACTCTTCTCTCTTTCTTCAAGCTCTCAAACTCTTTGGAATTCACGCTCTTATTTTCCATCGTCGTTAGGCTTTTTCTCTGGTGCCAGTTCGTGTAGAAGGGTAAGGGGAATCCATTGGTAAGGTTAGGTTATTAACTCTTTGGTTTGAGTAGATCCTGATTGTATTTCTTGCGATTCTAGACACCGAGTTCCCTGACGAACGCTACTCTGACTGCTGACCTGCTGAGTAATTCGGTGGCTGTGAGCGTATCCAGGTAAATGTTGTGCTCAACATCCTTACCTCTGTGTTTTGTGAATATCGATGATTTGGATTCACTGTGGTTTTGAGATTGTGGAAGTTTGGGATTTATTCCCCCCGTATGTTTCTGGTGTGATGTTTTGCGAAAGGGTTGATTAACGTTTTGGGAGACTTTCTTTGAATTGGTTATTGGATTGATTGGTACCTTCTGGTGCTCCGTGTAAATTATTGGTGCCTTGTGGCGCTCCGTGTAACTATTGGTACTGTGTACCCCGTGGATATTCTTATTACTTTTGCCTGCAGACATAACTTGCAGTTAAGCTCTAATGATCTACTCCTTTGGGTCATAAGTTACCTTCTGGGGGGTGTGCACACTTAAGGACGTAGAGTGAGGTGGGATTCTTATTATTGCGACCCGGATTGGGGTCGTCCGTGTAAACCATTGATTTGATTCTTGGAAAGTTCTCCCCCGAAACATTTTTCTAATGGTGATTTGGTGTTGGTAAAGCTGGTTAATATTATGGTGTGAGTTAATGTTTTACAAATGTAAATTGGGTTTCAAAATGTATTTTACAGGTTGAGACAATGTTTACTCAGTTTCACTGATTTGCGCGATCCCTTCGCGTTTTCCATTGTTGTTTTATGATCGCAGGTACTCATGGCTGAATTGGGGATTGGGGACACGCTGCCACATAGCTTAGGATGACTGAATAATTGCTACGTTTGGAACAAGTTGAGTTATGTTTTGGAATTGTTATGTTTCACAAGTTTTGGAAACGTTTTGGTTTTGGTTAGCGGTTTAAGCCTGAGCACTCTTTGTTAGAGTGTGGCGGTAACGCCCTTAAGGATTTTGCTATTCCGCTGCTATCTAGTTGATGCGTTTTACTCGAATAATTCTTTAAGAAGTCTTGGATTTGATGAAGAGATACTTATTGTGTATGAGATCTTGCAATGGTATATTTTGCTATCATTTGAGGTACTAAGTGATTGGAATGATTCTCTTTTGTTTACTGAGTTTTACAAGGTCCAAAAACATCACCAAATCAAAGAGTTAAAACAATCATATACGAAGAACAAACAAAATCAGAAATCCCCATGGACGAACACACACAACCGAATCCATTCACCACCTACCTCACATACGAGCAAAGCCATCTCTGCGGACCCGACAACAATCTCTACTCGAATTCCATCACGAAATCACATACACTCGCACAAATCGAAAAGGACCAACACCGAAGGGAGAAGCAAGGAACTTGACTGATGAACAGCAACGCACACTCCGACTCTACGGATTGGAATGCTCGATGCTGAACTTAGCCACTAGACTAATTAATTTGCAGGATGGAAGAATTGTGAAGAAGAGAGGAATTGAGGAAGAGGAAGAGGAAAACTTTGCAGAGCGGAAGTTTCTTCTTTGGGTGAGAAGAAACTGACGTGAAATGTCGTCAGGAAAGAAGGAGAGAGGAAATTAAATTAGATTTGGAATTTCCTTCCTTTATGAATAATAGCATAACGTAAAAAGAAGGAAAAGGAAGGTTAGTAGCCCTTTTACTAACCAAAGAATAAATAACAAAAAGGAATAAAGAGTTATTAATAACTATCTTCTCTTACTAATAATTAAGTAACGAAAGGAAGAAAAGAACAATGTAAATCTTCTTTCTCAAAATGAATACTAAAGACCAGAATAAATCATAGACGAATCAACTCAAGATTCAAAACATGATTAGTCTCCCTTTGCAAAACCGAAACAAAATAGAAGCAGGTTGAAATAAAAGAAAAAAAAACTGGGGCATAACATTATACCCCCCTTAAAAAGAATTTTGTCCTCGAAATTCGACGAAACCCAGAATACTAGCAGATGCACTTCAAAAGTAGGAACACTACGAACACGAACCTATAGCTAACGCTCAGAAACGAACTCACTACTGATTGACCCCAAAGGACAGAAAGCACACAGCAGTCTGTCAAAACAGCAGAACGGAATCCAAACAGAAGTGGGACACTAGCATTCAAAGCATACAGACAGAACGAGTAACAACTCGTGAACAGAACGAGGAAACCTCACTCGTAAACAGAACAGGTGGAACACCTGTGAACAGAACGGGGGACATCACCCTGAAACAGAAGGATATCCTACATAGCGCGCTACGAGATAGCTAACCAGCCATCCAAAGGTTCAGATACAGAGATACTAGGTCCCAAAAAGAAGCTTTTAGAGCATATCAAAGCCTTATACAGAATAGAACGGAATTTTTATCAAACCAGAGCAGAAAGCATAAGCTTAATCAAACAGAACAGAGGGTGTTACTGAGTGCTAACACCCAATCCCAAGGTTTAATACAATCAAAACAGAATTCACAAGCTGAAACAGAAGCCTTAAGCAAAGACCACTGAAATATGAAAGTCAAAACCAACGTCAGAAGCTGAAACTCACTTTCAGAGCAAATAAGAGTTCAAAGGCTTATCAAAGATTTTAAAATCAAATGACATATATACATATGCTAAAACATATTTAAACAGATAGTACTCAAAAAGAGGAATCCAACGCCGCTAACGGCACTCAAAACGGAGCTCAGACGAAGAAGTTATGCCAAAACAAAAGCCTGTCCGAACATGCGTCCGACCTTGCATGTTCGGACATAAACCGAGAGTCTGAAAATCTGCCGGCGTATGATGTCCGAACTTCAATGTTCGGACACATTATAGGACATACCGAAAACTGCAAAATCACTTACGGAAATCAGCCATAACCAAGCCACAAATCCCCCACAAAACATACATAACTTATTGTAGCAAATTAACCAATCGAAAACACATTTCCATGGGTTTTAACGCATCAAACGCACATCAAAATCAACCAAAAACATCACCAAATCAAAGAGTTAAAACAATCATATACGAAGAACAAACAAAATCAGAAATCCCATGGTCGAACACACACAACCGAATCCATTCACCACCTACCTCACATCCGACGCAATGCAATCTCAGAGGACTCTACGAAATGCCTTCCTCGAATTCCCACTCGAACGACAATCCCTCGAATTGAACCATTCCCAAATACAAAAGCAAAATCAGAAAGGAGAAAAGAAAACTCAATGGAGAAGAGAACCGAAATTTACAAATCAAACCTTACGATCGACTGACTATCAACACCGAAACTCCATTAGCAAATCTCCATTGATCGATTATAGGGAGGAGATTGAGGAGAAGTATGAGAAGCAAAGAGAGGAAGACGATATGAAAGTGAGAGGGTTGAGGACGAGGAAACTGTCGTGGAAGGAGAAGAGCATGAATTAGAAAATAAGAAAAGAAAGTTAGGAAATAGAAAAGAAAAAAAAATACTTCCTAACTCCTTAAATGATAATAAAACCGAAAGGACATCCATAGCCCTCCTTCACAATAAATAAATAAATAATAACTATCTAACCCTCATTCCTCAAAGTTAACAAGATAACATCCAGAAGAATGTCATAAACATTCTTATATAAGATTACAGTTTAATACGAACTCCCTTTGCGAATCAGAAAAAGTAATACAAGATAAAATAAAATAAAAAAAAATCTGGGGCATAACAACATACCCCTCCCTTGCTCTCTTCTTCACAATTCCTCAATCTTGCAAATTAATTAGCCTGATGTCTAGCTTCTGCATTGATGATTCAATCTGTAGAGTCCGAGTTGCGTTGTTGTTCGTCGGTCAAGTTCCTTGCTTCTCCCTTCGCTGTTGGCCCTCTTCGATTTGTGCGAACATTTGTGATTCGGGATGTAATTCGAGTAGAGATTGTTGTCGGGTCCGTAGAGATGGCTTTGCGTCGGATGTGAGGTAGGTGGTGAATGGATTCGGTTGTGTGTGTTCGTCCATGGGGATTTCTGATTTTGTTTGTTCTTCGTATATGATTGTTTTAACTCTTTGATTTGGTGATGTTTTTGGTTGATTTTGATGTGCGTTTGATGCGTTAAAACCCCATGGAAATGTGTTTTCGATTGGTTAATTTGCTACAATAAGTTATGTATGTTTTGTGGGGGATTTGTGGCTTGGTTTTGGCTGATTTCCGTAAGTGATTTTGCAGTTTTCGGTATGTCCTAACATGTGTCCGAACATTGAAGTTCGGACATCATACGCCGGAGGATTTTCAGACTCTCGAATTAGGTCCGAACATGCAAGGTCGGACGCATGTTCGGACCGGTCTTTGTTTTAGCATAACTTTTTCATCTGAGCTCCGTTTTGAGTGCCGTTTGCGGCGTTGGATTCCTCTTTTCGAGTACTATCTGTTCTGATATGTTTTAGCTCATGTATATGTGTACTTTGATTTGAAAATCTTAGATAATCCTTTGAACTCTGATTTGCTCTAAAAGAGTGTTTGAGCTTCTACGCTTCTGTTTGGTTTTCGTGTTTGCTAGTCAGTGTATGAATTTTGTTTTGATAAGGGATTATGATCCGTTTGATGTGCTTCGTCCCTCTGCTCTGTTCTGTTAAAGGCTTCTGCTTCGTTTTGTAAAGCTTCTGTTTTGGGACCTAGTTACTTTGCTTCTGAGCCTTGGATAGTCGGGTCGGGCTGTCCCGTAGCATGCTGCGCAGGAATTCCTTCTGTTTTTCCCTTGGGTTCCCTTCTGTTATATCTCTCAGGGTCCCTTGGATGTTTAGTGACGACGGGTCCATAGCTGTCTCTACGGCTTCTGTTGTGAGATCTTCGGATCCATAGGACGTTATGTGAGTCCTTCTGATGTGTCAGCTGGTGTCTAGTGTCCCACCTCTGTTTTGATTGAGCTTCTGTTATGAACTTCTGAGTTTGTGGTTTGCTTTGTTCTGATTTAAGACTTCTGTTCGGTTTGCTCACTTCCTGCTTCTTTGCTCTGATTTGACAAACTTCTATTTCGGTTCTGGCTTGTCACTCCTCTGATTTGAGAAAGCTTCATTCTCTATCTGATTTATGTTACAACTTCATCTGATTTGCTAAGCTTATGTATTAGTATATGATTATGTTCAGTATATGTTTTGAGCAGCTAGCTGATGAAGTTTATCACCTGCTGAGCTATAGTTTGGCTCACCCCTATTTCCGTCTGATTTCAGGTTTAAGTTTCCTTTGAAGACTCCGCTCTGCTTTCTGCATCGTCCTTCGCTTTGTATTTGTAGTTGTGGCTTAAGGCCCTTTGTAATTTGATTATGTGACGTAATGTAATTTGGCTTCTGCATGTAATGTCAGATGGACCTTGTAATCTATTTTCTGTTAATAAAAGTGTACTTTGTTTTGTTTTGGGTATCGTATGTTAGAGCCTTGCGTTATTAGGTAATAGATACGCGGCGTGTAACGTCCCTAACTCCTAGGGTGGTGTTTGGGGTCGTTACATTTAGTGGTATCAGAGCCAAGTTTGGCTTTCTTTGGGTTTTGTGGGTGTCTACATGCCTACGCTTCCGTGTCCTTGCCTGTTATGTGTTGTGTGCTGCCTGCTGCGTGATTTGACTGTAGTTTTCTGTATGATTTGATTGTTTCTTGAAGTCTATTGAGTGTGTCTGCTCTGTGGTTGTCCACTAACAGAGTAGCGCAGCGGAAGCGTGTCTGACTGTCTGTGTGCTTTTTGTGCTTGAGATGAATCCGAGGGAGTCGGGTCCTTTGGAAAAGGATGACCGAATGCAAGTTCCGGTTTGTTAGAGTTATGTGCTTCGGTTGTGTGCTGGTGACGTGGGTTTGTGTTGTGTTCTGGGACGTGAGTTAGTGCATTGTGACCGGGCTGTGAGATGTGTGTGAGATCAGATGAGTTTGGTTAAGGTGATGAGTGGTGATATGGGTTCAGGGGTGTCTTAGTTAGGTGCTCTGACTAGGCGTTGTGCCTTAGCCGGTGTTGAATGTGCTATAGTATGGGCTATGAGTTGAGTAAGGTGATGCGTTGTAATGTAAGTTCGGGTGTGCGCTTGGTCTATATGCTCTGTGTTGAGGTGTGGGTTTGGATTACGAGGTCTGAGTTGTATGATGGGTGTCTAGGGGTGCGTCAGTGTATGTTTCATAGAGTGTGTTGTGCTTTGGGTTCTGAGTGGCTTGTGGTGTGGGTTCGAGAGACCTGTTTGTTTGATTCATTAGATAAGGACATCTTCTGAGAGAGTTGAGCGTCTCTTCTGTGTCTCTAGGCTGAGTGTTAGTAATCTTCTGTTATGTCCCTTCAGTTTGTTAGTCAGCAACGAGTGTGAGTGCTGCTCTAGTCCTTTAACCTTTGCCTTCTGTGATCTTGTGTTTCGCTCATTCTGATAGTGAATCTGCCTGTGAGGTTGTGTGTTAGCTCGAGCGAGGTAGAGCTTTTGAGATGAGTGGTCATCTTTTTTGTGCTTCTTGAACTCTGAGTGCTAGCTCTTTAGGGGTAGAGCCTCTGAAATGAGTGAGTGTTCTTCCTGCACCTTTAGGCTAATCTTCTGTTGAGTTCCTCTGTTAGCTTGTCAGTAGTGAGTTTCAGTGTTGTGCATATGCTTCGAGCCTAACCTTCTGTAGTTATCTGTCTTGATCCTTTTGTTGGTGAGTCAGTCTAAGAGGTCTGTGTGATAGCTTGTGCAAAATTAGAGCTTCTGGAAGTGTGAGAGTTTTGAGCATTTTAGCGATCTCCCAATTTGTTTCCTTCTGTCAGCGAGACCATCTGTGGTTCGATGAGCTGACCTGTTTAGGATAGAGCTCTGAGATTGTGAGTGTTCCTTCGGTGCCCTAAGGTTAAGTGGTTAGGTAATATTTTGCTTGTTCCTTTATCAGTGAGTCTGCTAGTATGTTCTGAAGGCTGGATCTTTGTAATGCGAGTTTCTAAGGTGCGTGAGTGCTTCTCTTGTCTTTGAGACTAAGTGTTGACCTTCTAGTGTGCTCTTCTGTCAGTCAGTTAGTAGTGAGATGATAATGTTCTAGTTCCTTCAGGCCTAGCTTCCAGTAACCTCCTGCTTCGTTCTTTGTTAGCGTTTGAGCCAGTAGGTTCGGTGTGTTAGCCTGGTATGGTTAGCGATGGGGGGGTGTTTCCCGTGCCTTAGTCTGAGATTGTGGGGATCTTCTGGTATGTTCCATGTCTGTTAGTCAGTGGTGAGTCTGGGTGTGGCTCCTGTGCTTTCAGGGTTAGTTCTTAGTTACCTTTGCTTCGTTCCTTCGGTCAGCAAGTCAGTTGTCAAGTTGGAGTGTTAGCTCTGTGAGATGTAAGTGTTTCCTTCCGTGCTCTAAAGTTTTGCACCAGTAATATTCTGCTTGTCCTTCTGCCAGGCTAACAGTTGTGAATCTTGTTCTGTGTGTCAACTCCCTATGAGGGTTGACCTTTTGACCTGTGAGCTTCATTCTGCATGTCTTAGAGTTTGTAGTATTCCTGCACTGGAGGTGCATTCGTGTGTATTCCACG
This sequence comes from Limonium bicolor, assembly GCA_023374045.1. Taxonomy (NCBI): domain Eukaryota; kingdom Viridiplantae; phylum Streptophyta; class Magnoliopsida; order Caryophyllales; family Plumbaginaceae; genus Limonium; species Limonium bicolor. Next base: position 82,437,566 of record CM041782.1, read on the forward strand.
TTTCGTCGAATTTTGAGGATGAAATTCATTTTAAGGGGGGTATAATGTTATGCCCCAGTTTTTTTTCTATTTTATTTCAGCTTGTTTCAAATTCGCAAGGGAGCTTTATAACTTTCTAATCTTATTTTAGTGGGATTATGTCGTCAACAATATAATTCCTAAGTTAGAAGGAAGGAGGGTTAATCTTGTCCTTTTAGTCTTCTTACTAATTAGGGAGTTGGAGAGTTAGAAAACTAAATTCATTTATATCCTAACTCTTATTTTTTATTCTCTCTCATTTTTATTTCTCGATCATCCCTCTCGACAGTTTTCTTCCTTCTCCTCTCAACTCCCGTTCTGCAGAAACTTCCCCTCCCTTGCTCTCTTCTTCACAATTCCTCAATCTTGCAAATTAATTAGCCTGATGTCTAGCTTCTGCATTGATGATTCCAATCTGTAGAGTCCGAGTGTGCGTTGTTGTTCGTCGGTCAAGTTCCTTGCTTCTTCCTTCGCTGTTGGCCCTCTTCGATTTGTGCGAACATTTGTGATTCGGGATGTAATTCGAGTAGAGATTGTTGTCGGGTCCGCAGAGATGGCTTTGCGTCGGATGTGAGGTAGGTGGTGAATGGATTCGGTTGTGTGTGTTCGTCCATGGGGATTTCTGATTTTGTTTGTTCTTCGTATATGATTGTTTTAACTCTTTGATTTGGTGATGTTTTTGGTTGATTTTGATGTGCGTTTGATGCGTTAAAACCCCATGGAAATGTGTTTCGATTGGTTAATTTGCTACAATAAGTTATGTATGTTTTGTGGGGGATTTGTGGCTTGGTTCTGGCTGATTTCCGTAAGTGATTTTGCAGTTTTCGGTATGTCCTAACATGTGTCCGAACATTGAAGTTCGGACATCATACGCCGGAGGATTTTCACTCTCGAATTAGGTCCGAACATGCAAGGTCGGACGCATGTTCGGACCGGTCTTTGTTTTAGCATAACTTTTTCGTCTGAGCTCCGTTTTGAGTGCCGTTTGCGGCGTTGGATTCCTCTTTTCGAGTACTATCTGTTCTGATATGTTTTAGCTCATGTATATGTGACTTTGATTTGAAAATCTTAGATAATCCTTTGAACTCTGATTTGCTCTAAAAGAGTGTTTGAGCTTCTACGCTTCTGTTTGGTTTTCGTGTTTGCTAGTCAGTGTATGAATTTTGTTTTGATAAGGGATTATGATCCGTTTGATGTGCTTCGTCCCTCTGCTCTGTTCTGTTAAAGGCTTCTGCTTCGTTTTGTAAAGCTTCTGTTTTGGGACCTAGTTACTTTGCTTCTGAGCCTTGGATAGTCGGGTCGGGCTGTCCCGTAGCATGCTGCGCAGGAATTCCTTCTGTTTTTCCCTTGGGTTCCCTTCTGTTATATCTCTCAGGGTCCCTTGGATGTTTAGTGACCGACGGGTCCATAGCTGTCTCTACGGCTTCTGTTGTGAGATCTTCGGATCCATAGGACGTTATGTGAGTCCTTCTGATGTGTCAGCTGGTGTCTAGTGTCCCACCTCTGTTTTGATTGAGCTTCTGTTATGAACTTCTGAGTTTGTGGTTTGCTTTGTTATGATTTAAGACTTCTGTTCGGTTTGCTCAGTTCCTGCTTCTTTGCTCTGATTTGACAAACTTCTATTTCGGTTCTGGCTTGTCACTCCTCTGATTTGAGAAAGCTTCATTCTCTATCTGATTTATGTTACAACTTCCAGTCTGATTTGCTAAGCTTATGTATTAGTATATGATTATGTTCAGTATATGTTTTGAGCATGCTCAGCTGATGAAGTTTATCACCTGCTGAGCTATAGTTTGGCTCACCCCTATTTCCGTCTGATTTGCAGGTTTAAGTTTCCTTTGAAGACTCCGCTCTGCTTTCTGCATCGTCCTTCGCTTTGTATTTGTAGTTGTGGCTTAAGGCCCTTTGTAATTTGATTATGTGACGTAATGTAATTTGGCTTCTGCATGTAATGTCAGATGGACCTTGTAATCTATTTTCAGTTAATAAAAGTGTACTTTGTGTTGTTTTGGGTATCGTATGTTAGAGCCTTGCGTTATTAGGTAATAGATACGCGGCCGTGTCCTTGCCTGTTATGTGTTGTGTGCTGCCTGCTGCGTGATTTGACTGTAGTTTGCTGTATGATTTGATTGTTTCTTGGAGTCTATTGAGTGCGTCTGCTCTGTGGTTGTCCACTAACAGAGTAGCGCAGCGGAAGCGTAGTGTCTGACTGTCTGTGTGATTTTTGTGCTTGAGACTGAATCCGAGGGAGTTGGGTCCTTTGGAAAAGGATGACCGAATGCAAGTTCCGGTTTGTTAGAGTTGTGTGCTTCGGTTGTGTGCTGGTGACATGGGTTTGTGTTGTGTTCTGGGACGTGAGTTAGTGCATTGTGACCGGGCTGTGAGATGTGTGTGAGATCAGATGAGTTTGGTTAAGGTGATGAGTGGTGATGTGGGTTCACGGGTGTCATAGTTAGGTGCTCTGACTAGGCGTTGTGCCTTAGCCGGTGTTGAATGTGCTATGAGTATGGGCTATGAGTTGAGTAAGGTGATGCGTTGTAATGTAAGTTCGGGTGTGCGCTTGGTCTATATGCTCTGTGTTGAGGTGTGGGTTTGGATTACGAGGTCTGAGTTGTATGATGGGTGTCTAGGGGTGCGTTAGTGTATGTTTCATAGAGTGTGTTGTGCTTTGGGTTCTGAGTGGCTTGTGGTGTGGGTTCGAGAGACCTGTTTGTTTGATTCATTAGATAAGGACATCTTCTGAGAGAGTTGAGCGTCTCTTCTGTGTCTCTAGGCTGAGTGTTAGTAATCTTTTGTTATGTCCCTTCAGTTTGTCAGTTAGCGGCTGGTGTGACTACTGCCCTAATCCTTTAAGCTTTGACTTCTGTGATCTTGTGTTTCGCTCATTCTGATAGTGAATCTGCCTGTAAGGTTGTGTGTTAGCTCGAGCGGGTTGGAGCTTTTGAGATGAGTGGTCATCTTTTCTGTGATTCTTGAACTTTCGTGCTTAGCCGTCAGAAATCATCTGCTTTGCTTCTTCTGTCAGTGAGCCAGCTAGTAAACTATGAGTGCTAGCTCTTTGGGGTTAGAGCCTCTGAAATGAGTGAGTGTTCTTCTTGCGCCTTTAGGCTAATCTTCTGTTGAGTTCCTCTGTTAGCCTGTCAGTAGTGAGTTTCAGTGTTGTGCATATGCTTCGAGCCTAACCTTCTGTAATTATCTGTCTTGATCCTTTTGTTGGTGAGTCAGTCTGAGAGGTTGGTGTGATAGCTCGTGCAAAATTAGAGCTTCTGGAAGTGTGAGAGTTTTGAGCGTTTTAGCGATCCCCTAATTTGTTTCCTTCTGTCAGTGAGACCGTCTGTGGTTCGATGAGCTGGCCCGTGTAAGATAGAGCTCTGAGATTGTGAGTGTTCCTTCGGTGCCATAAGGTTAAGTGGTTAAGCAATCTTTTGCTTTGTTCCTTCTATTAGTGAGTCTACTAGTATGTTCTGAAGGCTGGATCTTGTAATGCGAGTTTCTAAGGTGCTTGAGTGCTTCTCCTGTGCTTCAAGACTAAGTGTTGGTGACCTCCTAGTGTGCTCTTATGTCATTCAGTTAGCAGTAAGTTGAGGAAGTTCCAGTAACCTTCTGTTTTGTTCTTCTGTTAGCGTTTGAGCCAGTAGGTTCGGTGTGTTAGCATGGGTATGATTAGCGATGTGGAGTGTGTTTCTTGTGCCTTAGTCTGAGATTGTAGGGATCTTCTGGTATGTTCCATGTTTGTTAGTTAGTGGTGAGTCTGGGTGTGGCTCCTGTGCTTTCAGGGTTAGTTCTTAGTTACCTTTGCTTCGTTCCTTCGGTCAGCAAGTCAGTTGTCAAGTTGGAGTGTTAGCTCTGTGAGATGTAAGTGTTTCCTTCCGTGCTCTAAAGTTTTGCACCAGTAATATTCTGCTTGTCCTTCTGCCAGGCTAACAGTTGTGAATCTTGTTTTGTGTGTCAACTCCCTATGAGGGTTGACCTTTTGACCTGTGAGCTTCATTCTGCATGTCTTAGAGTTTGTAGTATTCCTGCACTTGAGGTGCATTCGTGTGTATTCCGCGTTTCGTCGAATTTCGAGGACAAAATTCATTTTAAGGGGGGTATAATGTTATGCCCCAGTTTTTTTTCTATTTTATTTCAGCTTGTTTCAAATTCGCAAGGGAGCTTTATAACTTTCTAATCTTATTTTAGTGGGATTATGTCGTCAACAATATAATTCCTAAGTTAGAAGGAAGGAGGGTTAATCTTGTCCTTTTAGTCTTCTTACTAATTAGGGAGTTGGAGAGTTAGAAAACTAAATTCATTTAGATATCCTAACTCTTGTTTTTATTCTCTCTCATTTTTATTTCTCGATCATCCCTCTCGACAGTTTTCTTCCTTCTCCTCTCAACTCCCGTTCTGCAGAAACTTCCCCTCCCTTGCTCTCTTCTTCACAATTCCTCAATCTTGCAAATTAATTAGCCTGATGTCTAGCTTCTGCATTGATAATTAGCCTGATGTCTAGCTTCACACCCAGACTCACCACTGACTAGCTGATTGACTGACAGAAGGACAGACAGAAGAGTACTAACTCCTAGCTTTGTGGCACAGAAGGGAATGGTCACAAAGCTAACACTCAGAATACACTCGCTGACTCACTGACAGAGGAAGTAAAGCAGATGATCATCAAAGTTTAGCGCAAGGCACAGAAAAAACACTCACTCATCTCATAAGCTTGCACCTCACAAATCTAGCACTCAGAACTTATTAGCTGACTCACTGACATAAGAGGTGAAACAGAAGATTACTACACTCAACCTAAATGCACAAGAACTCTTAGAGGTGTCCTTACCTAAAGGACCAACATACTCGCGAACTCCCACCATAACACAACACAGAACATACAACACAAGCACGTAACACAAGCTCACAACTGAAGCACACAACTCTGTCAAACAAGAACTCACATTCGGTCATCCTTTCCCAAAGGACCCGACTCCCTCCGACTCACTTTCAGAACTCACAAGCACATGCAAACAGACACTACGCTTCCGCTGCGCTACTCTGATAGCGGACAACCACAGAGCAGGCACACATTATAGACACCATATAGCAATCACAATCACGCAGCAGTTAGCACATAGCAGATAACAGGCAAAGACACGGAAGCGTAGACAGGCAAACACCCACAAATCCCAACGAAAACCAAACCGAGCTCTGATACCACTAAATGTAACGACCCCAAAACCACCCTGGTTGAGAAACCGTTACACGCCGCGCGCTTATTACCTAAGACACGCAAGGCTACACTATCGAAACCCCAAAATAGAACTAATGCTCATATATTACCAGATAAACGATTACAAAATGTCTTTACAATACACAGGCGGAAGCCAAACTGAATTACAAAGCATAATCTAAATACAACTGGGCCCTAAGGCCAAACAAACTAAATACAAAACTCAAATGCCAAAATGAAAAGTAAGAGCTGAATCTCCAAAACGAAAAGCCGACGGGTCCATAGCTGTCTCTACGGCTTCTGTAGTGGGATCTTCGGATCCATAGGACGTTATGTGAGTCCTTCTGATGTGTCAGCTGGTGTCTAGCGTCCCACCTCTGTTTTGATTGAGCTTCTGTTATGAACTTCTGAGTTTGTGGTTTGCTTTGTTCTGATTTAAGACTTCTGTTCGGTTTGCTCAGTTCCTGCTTCTTTGCTCTGATTTGACAAACTTCTATTTCGGTTCTGGCTTGTCACTCCTCTGATTTGAGAAAGCTTCATTCTTTATCTGATTTATGTTACAACTTCCAGTCTGATTTGCTAAGTGTATGTATTAGTATATGATTATGTTCAGTATATGTTTTGAGCATGCTCAGCTGATGAAGTTTATCACCTGCTGAGCTATAGTTTGGCTCACCCCTATTTCTGTCTGATTTGCAGGTTTAAGTTTCCTTTGAAGACTCCGCTCTGCTTTCTGCATCGTCCTTCGCTTTGTATTTGTAGTTGTGGCTTAAGGCCCTTTGTAATTTGATTATGTGACGTAATGTAGCTTGGCTTCTGCATGTAATGTCAGATGGACCTTGTAATCTATTTTCAGTTAATAAAAGTGTACTTTGTTTTGTTTTGGGTATCGTATGTTAGAGCCTTGCGTTATTAGGTAATAGATACGCGGCGTGTAACGTCCCTAACTCCTAGGGTGGTGTTTGGGGTCGTTACATTTAGTCTCGACGCACAGGAGAAGCACTCACGCACCTTAGAAACTCGTATTACAAAGATCCAGCCTTCAGAACATACTAACAGACTCACTAACACCCTGGATTTTGCCTTAAAACATAGGAAATAAAATAACTAAGCTAACGGTGAAAACGGCTTCGAAAACGGACTCCAAACGAGCCCTAAAGGTGCAAAACAAGCTTGGTCCGAACTTGTGTCCGGACATGGGAAGTTCGGACACAAGTCGAGAAAATCAAACCGCAGAAATCCATTTGTCCGAACTTGTGTCCGGACATTGATGTTCGGACACAAGTCGAAAGTCAAAAGGTCTGAAAACCAAAGGCGTCCGAACTTGTGTCCGGACTTGGAAGTTCGGACACAAGTAAGTTTGAAAAGTCCGAGAAAAATTAACGTGGCGTGTCCGAACATCGACGTTCGGACCGAAGTTCGGACACACCAAAACAGAGAGCCTCTTAAACATTCGGGACCTGTCCGAACATGGATGTCCGGACGGACGTTCGGACAAGTCCTGATGGGCATCCTTTCCAGCGCAAACAGAACCAGATTAACACCAAAAACAACCATAAAACTCAGTAAACAAAGGAGAATCATTCCAATCACTTAGTACCTCAAATGATAGCAAAATATACCATTGCAAGATCTCATACACAATAAGTATCTCTTCATCAAATCCAAGACTTCTTAAAGAATTATTCGAGTAAAACGCATCAACTAGATAGCAGCGAATAGCAAAATCCTTAAGGGCGTTACCGCCACACTCTAACAAGAGTGCTCAGGCTTAAACACTAACCAAAACCAAAACGTTTCCAAAACTTGTGAAACATAACAATTCCAAAACATAACTCAACTTGTTCCAAATGTAGCAATTATTCAGTCATCCTAAGCTATGTGGCAGCGTGTCCCCAATCCCCAATTCATCCATGAGTACCTGCGATCATAAAACAACAATGGAAAACGTGAAGGGATCGCGCAAATCAGTGAAACTGAGTAAACATTGTCTCAACCTGTAAAATACATTTTGAAACCCAATTTACATTTGTAAAACATTAACTCACATCATAATATTAACCAGCTTTACCAACACCAAATCACCATTAGAAAAATTGTTTCGGGGGAGAACTTCCAAAATCAAATCAATGGTTTACACGGACGACCCCAATCCGGGTCGCAATAATAAGAATCCCACCTCACTCTACGTCCTTAAGTGTGCACACCCCCCAGAAGGTAACTTATGACCCAAAGGAGTAGATCATTAGAGCTTAACTGCAAGTTATGTCTGCAGGCAAAAGTAATAAAAAAATCCACGGGGTACACAGTACCAATAGTTACACGGAGCGCCACAAGGCACCAATAATTTACGGAGCACCAGAAGGTACCAATCAATCCAATAACCAATTCAAAGAAAGTCTCCCAAAACGTTAATCAACCTTTTCGCAAAACATCACACCAGAAAACACACGGGGGAAATAAATCCCAAACTTCCACAATCTCAAAACCACAGTGAATCCAAATCATCGATATTCACAAAACACAGAGGTAAGGATGTTGAGCAAACATTTACCTGGATACGCTCACAGCCACCGAATTACTCAGCAAGGTCAGCAGTAGCGTTCGTCAGGGAACTCGGTGTCTAGAATCGCAAACAGAAATACAATCAGGATCCACTCAAACTAAAGGATTAATAACCTAACCTTTCAATGGATTCCCCTTACCCTTCTACACAAACTGGCACCAGAGAAAGCCTAACGTCGATGGAAAAATAAGAGCGTGAATTCAAAAGAGTTTGAGAGCTTGAAGAAAGAGAGAAGAGTGGAGGCAATAGGTTGAAGATGGAAGCGATCGTGATAGCGATCGTGGATTAAATAGAAACGATATGGAAATAATTAAAGATTAGTTTTAACTATAAATGTATTTAGACTAGTGAGAGGAAAATTTATAAGTAAATGTTGTAAAATAATTTGAAATGAGTTTTCAAATAAGTTCCCAATTTAAAAGCCATTGAATAACGTCAAATCTTGGAAGGATCTAGATTCGAGACTAAAGAAGAATTAATTATTTAGTTAAAATAGAATAGAAGTTAAATTAGAATAGAAGAAGGCTGATTTTCGCTGGGGAGGAATAAGAAAATTATCTCAACAATCAGAAAAAATAATAAATACATAGCAGCTGAATAGATTAGGAAGAGAAATTATTTAGGGAGAAGTAAAATCAAATTTGTATTCTTGAACATAATAAAGTTATCTGAAATGAACGTAATATATATATATATATGTTTCTCTTGGCCTTTATTACTCTTACCATAACATTCTCAACTATATGCTAATTAATCCTAAGCCAGAATTCACGGGTATTTCCATCTCATCCTCCTTAAAAGAAAGCTTCGCCCTCGAAGCTAAGCCTAGGTGATATCCCACCAAATACTGACTCTGAAAGCTGAATCCGACTGAATTGGACATAAGTCTTAAACTGTTACCTGCTCGAAAAGCTGAGGGTATTTCTTCTTCATTTCCTCTTCGACCTCCCCACGTTGCCTCCTCAGTCCATGATTCGCCACAACACCTTACCATCCGGTGGACTTCGATCGGGTTTCTCTAGTCTTGGTGTCCAATACTTTAATGGGGTACTCCTCAATGATAGGTTTTTCTCTGCTCCAACTCCAGCACCTCAGGCTGTAGAACGTGGGATGGGTCGGGAACGTAACGCTTCAGCTGAGAACATGGAAAACATTGTGACCCTCTCCAGCTCACCAGGTAGTGCCAACCTGTAGGCCACCTCTCCACTCTCTCCGGACCTCGTAAGGACCACGAATTTGGGGCTTAATTTCCCCTTCTTCCCAAATCTGGTTACTCCTCTCACAGGAGACCCTTTAGGAAGACTCTATCACCAACTTCGAATTCCACTGGTCTCTCCTCTTTAGGTCGGCATAGGACTTCTGTCTGTCCTGGGCTGCTTTCATTCGGCTCTGGATGATTTGGACCTGTTCCATCGTCTCCTCTATCAGTTGGGGCCCATATCACTGTCTCACTGATGTTCGCCTCCCATAAAGGGGTTCTTGCATTTCCTCCCATACAAGGCTTCATAGGGAGCCATCTTAATACTAGAGTTGGTAACTTATTGTATAGAACTCTACCAGGTGAAGTCTATCTGCCCAAGTCCCCCTGAAAATCCATGGCACATGCCCGAGCATGTCCTCCAAGGTCTGATAGTCTCTCCGTCTGACCTGCCGTCGTCGGTGAAAGCATTGCTCAACTTCAACTTAGTACCCCTAGCTTTCTGAACTGCTGCCAGAAATGTGCTAAGAATCTCGAGTCCTGATCAGATACTACGTCTGAGGCACGCCATGGTATCTGACCACATTTTTAATGTATGCATCCACTAACTGACCATAGACCAAGTGCTCTCATAGGTATGAATCGAGCGGACACGGTGAGTCGATCCACGATCACCCATTCTGGTTGACTCCACCCTCGCTACGGTAGTCCGACTACGAAATCCATAGAATAGAGTCCCACTTCCATTGGGTACCTCCAAGGGCTGTAAAATCCTCCCATCCTCTTGTGCTCGAACTTCAACCTTCTGACAGGTGAGGCAATTTAGATACAAATTCTGCTACCTCCCGCTTCATCTTCGGCCACCAGAACAGCTTCTTCAGATCTTGTACATTTATCTCCGCCTGGGTGGACTGAATAGGGAGTATTATGAGCCTCCTCATCATTCTCCGGTCCTTCACATCTGCACACTCTGAGGGACGCACCAACGGCCTCTAAATCTCAGACTGCCATCAGCGGATTTCGAATCCTTCTCTGCCTTCCCCTTCCTTTAACTTCTCCTGATTCGTTCCAATTTAACATCATCCGGCTGTCCCTTGAGAGCTCCACCATAGATGTCGTAAGAGGCACTCATATGGTACAGCTTCACCCTCGTGCTCTCTACTCCCCGGATTCCATCCCTCCAAATCAGCCTCTGAAACTCCCGAGCTAGCTCAATCAGGAAGGACCCACATGGAATTCACTGAATGACTCTCTTCCTGCTTACGCATCTGCTACTAAATTGGACTTCCCTTCATGATATAGAACTCCCAATCATAGTCCTTAATCAGCTCTAGCCATCGTCTCTGCCTCGATTCAATCCTTCGGGTAAAATATACTTGAGGCTTTTGTGGTCGGTGAAGATCTTGCACGAGACTCCATAGAGGTAGTGTCTCCAGATCTTAGTGCAAAAACCACGGCTGCTAACTCCAAGTCATGCGTCGGATATCTGGTCTCATCTACTCTCAACTGTCTCGACGCGTAAGCTTATGCCTTCCCGTTCTGCATCAGAACGCACCCTAAGCCATACTGGAAGCATCGCTGAAAACTTCGAACCCCATCTGTCCCGAAGGCAAGGTCAGAACGGAGTTGTGGTCAATCCTCTCTTTCAATGTATGGAACGCCTTTCACAGTCGCTGTCCCACTGGAATTTGGTCACTTGCTTCATAAGGTTGGTGAGGGGTCTCGCTATCTTCGAAAAGTCTTCACGAAACGTCTGTAATACCCTGCCAAGCCCAGAAAACTTCGCACTTCAGTCAGGTTACTGGGCCTTGGCCATTCTTTCACGGCCTGAATCTTCGATGGGTCTACTGAGATGCCTTCACTAGTGATGACGTGGCCCAGAAATGCCACTCGGTCTAACCAAAAATCACACTTGGACAGCTTCGCGTACAGCTGCTGCTCCCTCAATGTCTGTAATACTAGCCTCAAATGCTCTTGTTCCCGTTCGTCCTTGGAATAATAAGGATGTCATCTATGAAAACCACCACGAACCGATCCAAATATGGGTGAAAGATACGGTTCATGAGGTCCATAAGACAGCTGGGGCATTGGTAAGTCCAAAGGGCATCACCAAGAATTCAAAGTGCCCATACCTAGTCCGGAAGGCTGTCTTCGGGATGTCTCTCTCTGCTACTCTGAGCTGATGGTACCCTGACCTCAAATCGATCTTCGAGAAGGTCCCTGCCCCTTGCAGCTGGTCAAAGAGGTCGTCTATTCTCGGCAAGGGGTATCTGTTCTTCACTGTGATCTGGTTCAGTTCCCTGTAGTCGATACACAACCTCATACTCCCGTCTTTCTTCTTCACAAACAAAACTGGGGCTCCCCAAGGCGATACACTCGGGCGAATGTATCCCTTATCTAACAGGTCCTCCAACTGGGTCTTCAATTCTTTCAACTCTGAGGGTGCCATCCGGTAAGGAGCCTTCGAAATCGGTGCTGAGCCTGGCACAAGGTCGACGCTGAATTCCACTTCTCGGTCTGGCGGCATACCCGGAATCTCGTCTGGGAACACGTCTGGGAACTCGCTTACTACTCGGATCTCCTTCTTTTCGTCTGGCTCCTGGCTCAGATCTTGGACATAGCAAAGGTATGCTTGCTGTCCCTTCTTTACTTTGGAGAGAATGGTCATTGCTGATACGAGCTTCACTCCGGGCTTCTCCTCCACGTTTCTGTACGAGACTCTTCGTCCCGACGGTCCTCTGAGAATAATTTTCTGCTCGCTGCAGTCTATCCTTCCCTTGTATTTACTCAGCCAATCCATCCCCAGGATTATATCGAAGTCGGTCAAGGCAATTGGATCAAATCTATTACAAATTGCTCCCCTTTGATATCTATGCCTACGTCTTTCATTACATTCTTACAAGTGATCACCCGTCCCGATGGTATAGATACAGCTATAGGGGAAGTCTCACTAGTCTCTATTCCCAATTTCCCAACTAGACTATCAGATATGAAAGAATAAGTAGCCCCAGTGTCAAAAAGAATACGCGCAGGTGTACCAAGAACAGTAAAGGTACCTGCTAAACGTCTGCCTCGGCCTCGGCTTCGGCCCGACTCATCACATTGATCTTCCCTGGAGCCCGCTGGGTTGCCTCGGTACTCCCCTTGGCCTCTGTTGCCACCATTGCCGCCCTCTCCATTACCCGCGCTGAGAGCATCCCCGCTCTGCGGGTCTTGTGGGTAAAGGAGCTGTTGGGGACATCTTCTTCTGGCCTCTGCCCCTTACTGTCTGGCTTGCCTGGAGAGCGTCCCACGTAACTCCCTGCTGGACCGTCTCCCTGGGGACTCTGAAGACACTCGAACAACCGGTGTCCCCGCCTTCCGCAACGAAAGCAGGTTACCAAGTTCCCCTCACAATCCTTCCCTGGGTGATCCTTATTGCACCTCTTGCAGTAGAAGTGCCTCTCCGGCCTAGTCTCTCCTCTCTGAGTCTGGTGCTGGGGCTGGTCACCTCGTCTCTGGTCACCCTGTGATCTCCCCCATGTCTCGGCCTCCCATCTCTGCGGTCCGAGTAAGGCTTCCACCTCTTCTCCTGCTGATGATGTCTGTGGGACTGGTCCTCTCGTCCTCGGGGCTCATCTCCTCCTTCCATCTTCCTCTTATTACCAGCCAGGACCTCCTTCCTCTTCTGCTGCACCCTGTACAGGTTAGCAGCTTTCCCGTACGCATCCTGGAGCGTCGGGATAGTCAGTACACTGAGGGCCTCCTGCAGACTCCAGTTTAGCCCGCCCACAAACCTCAGCACCTTCGACGCCTCGTCGGGAACCATCGTAGGAGCGAACCTGGCCAGCTCCAGGAACTTCGAATGGTACTCCTTGACACTCAGAGATAACTGCTTAAGCTCGGAGAACTCCAAATACTTCTGCATTCTTACATGCTCGGGGTAGAAGCGCCTCCTCATGGCCTCCTTCAGGCCATCCCAACCAAAATCAGGTCCAGCTAGTAGCACATCCCTGTTGGCGGACCACCAGATGTCTGCCTCACTCTTGAAATAGTAAACTGCTGCGTTTACCCTCCGGTCAGCTGGGCAATTGACTGCTTCAAAGATCTTGTCAAATTCCCTTATCCAATCCTCAAGTAGCACCGGGTCCTCCTCTCCCTTGAAGGATGTGGGCTTCAGATGGGCAATTCTCTTAGTGTAGTCCTCCGGCACATTATCCCTCCTGAGCCTGCCTCTGGACTATCTGTCCCAGGTTGAGAGCCAACTCCTGCAACTGCCTCATCGGGTCGTTGGCGGCCATCTGAGTTTGGCGACTCCTGCTTCTGGTGTGGTATTGAAAACTCAGTCTATCAGCCAGTCCTGCACTCCCTAGAGCTCTATGCGAACTCCTGATTACATATACTAAGCAAGGTAAGCAACATCCACCCATATCCCCATAGGTTAACCTCTACCCCATATTAGGAGTTAACACACCTAATAGCTCCAATACTAGTACACAACACCCAATCAGTCATGCTAACATCATCATAATCATGGTAGTACTCAAACAGGAAATGAACTTCAATATCCATACATTATAATATTACTTACACAGCATCGCAGGCACCACAATTCCCCAAACGGCTTACCCCACATTTTAGTTCCTTTATAATCCAAATTTTTATCTTATTTACCAAACCTAGCTCTGATACCACCTTGTAACACCCTGGATTTTGCCTTAAAACATAGGAAATAAAATAACTAAGCTAACGGTGAAAACGGCTTCGAAAACGGACTCCAAACGAGCCCTAAAGGTGCAAAACAAGCTTGGTCCGAACTTGTGTCCGGACATGGGAAGTTCGGACACAAGTCGAGAAAATCAAACCGCAGAAATCCATTTGTCCGAACTTGTGTCCGGATATTGATGTTCGGACACAAGTCGAAAGTCAAAAGGTCTGAAAACCAAAGGCGTCTGAACTTGTGTCCGGACTTGGAAGTTTGGACACAAGTAAGTTTGAAAAGTCCGAGAAAAATTAACGTGGCGTGTCCGAACATCGACGTTCGGACCGAAGTTCGGACACACCAAAACAGAGAGCCTCTTAAACATTCGGGACCTGTCCGAACATGGATGTCCGGACGGACGTTCGACAAGTCCTGATGGGCATCCTTTCCAGCGCAAACAGAACCAGATTAACACCCAAAAACAACATAAAACTAAGTAAGCAAAGGAGAATCATTCCAATCACTTAGTACCTCAAATGATAGCAAAATATACCATTGCAAGATCTCATACACAATAAGTATCTCTTCATCAAATCCAAGACTTCTTAAAGAATTATTCGAGTAAAACGCATCAACTAGATAGCAGCGGAATAGCAAAATCCTTAAGGCGTTACCGCCACACTCTAACAAAGAGTGCTCAGGCTTAAACCACTAACCAAAACCAAAACGTTTCCAAAACTTGTGAAACATAACAATTCCAAACATAACTCAACTTGTTCCAAATGTAGCAATTATTCAGTCATCCTAAGCTATGTGCAGCGTGTCCCCAATCCCCAATTCAGCCATGAGTACCTGCGATCATAAAACAACAATGGAAACGCGAAGGGATCGCGCAAATCATGAAACTGAGTAAACATTGTCTCAACCTGTAAAATACATTTTGAAACCCAATTTACATTTGTAAAACATTAACTCACATCATAATATTAACCAGCTTTACCAACACCAAATCACCATTAGAAAAATTGTTTCGGGGGAGAACTTTCCAAGAATCAAATCAATGGTTTACACGGACGACCCCAATCCGGGTCGCAATAATAAGAATCCCACCTCACTCTACGTCCTTAAGTGTGCACACCCCCCAGAAGGTAACTTATGACCCAAAGGAGTAGATCATTAGAGCTTAACTGCAAGTTATGTCTGCAGGCAAAAGTAATAAAAAAATCCATGGGGTACACAGTACCAATAGTTACACGGAGCGCCACAAGGCACCAATAATTTACACGGAGCACCAGAAGGTACCAATCAATCCAATAACCAATTCAAAGAAAGTCTCCCAAAACGTTAATCAACCTTTTCGCAAAACATCACACCAGAAAACACACGGGGGAAATAAATCCCAAACTTCCACAATGAATCCAATCATCGATATTCACAAAACACAGAGGTAAGGATGTTGAGCACAACATTTACCTGGATACGCTCACAGCCACCGAATTACTCAGCAAGGTCAGCAGTAGCGTTCGTTAGGGAACTCGGTGTCTAGAATCGCAAACAGAAATACAATCAGGATCCACTCAAACTAAAGGATTAATAACCTACCTTATCAATGGATTCCCCTTACCCTTCTACACGAACTGGCACCAGAGAACAGCCTAACGTCGATGGAAAAATAAGAGCGTGAATTCAAAAGAGTTTGAGAGCTTGAAGAAAGAGAGAAGAGTGGAGGCAATAGGTTGAAGATGGAAGCGATCGTGATAGCGATCGTGGTATTAAATAGAAACGATATGGAAATAATTAAAGGATTAGTTTTTAACTAATAAATGTATTTAGACTAGTGAGAGGAAAATTTATAAGTAAATGTTGTAAAATAATTTGAAATGAGTTTTCAAATAAGTTCCCAATTTAAAAGCCATTGAATAACGTCAAATCTTGGAAGGATCTAGATTCGAGACTAAAGAGAGAATTAAATATTATTTAGTTAAAATAGAATAGAAGTTAAATTAGAATAGAAGAAGGCTGATTTATCGCTGGGGAGGAATAAGAAGAATTATCTCAACAATCAGATAAAATAATAAATACATAGCAGCTGAATAGATTAGGAAGAGGAAATTATTTTAGGGAGAAGTAAAATCAAATTTGTATTCTTGAACATAATAAAGTTATCTGAAATGAACGTAATATATATATATATTGTTTCTCTGGGCCTTTATTACTCTTACCAATAACATTCTCAACTATATGCTAATTTAATCCTAAGCCAGAATTCACGGGTATTTCAAGTTCCGTGAACCCCATGCCACCAAAAACCTGATCCTGGCATAGTGAGGACCATTTTGTCCACCGAATAGCTTTTGAATGCGCCGTTCCTCCCCCACCAGAAGCTATTTATCATTCGTTGAATTTGCTTGAGAAGCGATCTGGGGAGAAGAATAATGGACATTGCATTGGGAGTTGCACAGTCCGTCTGTTTTCCTACCTAAGTGGATTTTCTCCCTAGGTCACTTTTCCTCAGCTAACCCCTCGTCTTCTCCCATGCATGTGTTGCTTCAGTAATCCTTCCACACATCTCACTAATCTGTCAATGGATTATAGCAACAAAAACACGTCTCCATCTTCTCTAATTAACAAGTATCGATTTACTCCATGCACCTCATCACTAAATCTAGGGCTACTTCCACATGGCATCAGTTGCTGGCTCTTCACATCCTACGGCTTGGCTTTCGGCCAAATCACATCCAAATCTCCCCTAACTCTAGCTCTACCTCACCATACTTGCCCAAAAACTTCTTGACTACTTCGTACTTTGATCTGTTTCCCCAAGCTCTCAGCCACCTCATTGCGTCTCCGCCTAATGGCCACTCCACCGCCATAACCACCAGTCAAGGTCTTGGCTGCACACTGTGCCCAACTCTCTCTAACCGTCGTTGAGAAGAAATCTGTCCAAGTTGATGATCTGCTTGACTCAAGTTCTGAAGCCTTAACCCAGTGTTGTTTCCTGGGTAAACTGCTCATGCCCCGTTACGTGGACATCAAGGTCCTGGAGCGTACTCTTGCCAAAGCATGGAAATGCGAATATACTCTCCGTGTTCGTAACTTGGAAGTTGGGCTTCTCCTTTTTCGCTTGCTAGATGAGGATTTTGTTGTGTCAATTCTTTCCCGTGGCCCCTAGACTCATGATGGGAGTCTCCTCGTCCTCTCTACTATTGACAAAGCGATAGCTCCTAGAGACCACGATTTCCGGTGGGTGCCGTTTTAGGTGCATGTCCATGATGTTCCGCTGCAATTTATGAGTCACATGCTTGCGAAGCGTCTAGGAAACAGGATTGGAGTTTTCATGGAGTATGCAGAGTTTGATCGCCGCAAAGCTGGATCATACATGAGGTTGAAGGTGAATCTTGATGTTACACGACCGCTTCTCCGTTTCACCACCATAACTATTGAGGGAAGGTCCACAATCTTGCCTTTGACTTATGAGAGGTTGCCCAACATGTGTTTTCTCTACGGGCTTTTTACTCATCTACTTCGAGATTGACCTTATCGTATAGAAGCTACTCAGGAGGAGCTTAACTATGGCATGTGGCTCAAGGCAGGCACTGCTGGCACTACCCGACCGTCCTATGATTCCCGTGGAGGGGTTCTTCCGGCACCCGCCACTCTACGCCACCCCCATGCCCTAGTGTTGCTCCTATTGTTGCTAATTCTGACGTCATAGAGGGTCGGGTACAGCTAATGGTCGACATAAACCAGGACCCTATACTGGAGGAAGGTGAGCTACCTCAGTCGTCTACTGTCTCGGATGGTCAAAAGCACAAGCTCACTATGGTCCAATGTTCTTCTTCCGAGTCTGAACTCAGAGAGGTCCATTCTATGGAGGAGGTTACCAAGAGAGGCAAGGGTGAAGCTACATACACTAGTTCATCGGCGATGCTGGGTGATCCCCATATCGCCCGTCATAATGTCAATACTAGCTGCGAACTGTCGGGGTTTAGGTGCTGCTGCCGCGGTTCGCCGGATCAGGGATGTCATCCATCAACAAGCACCAAATTTTGTGTTCTTGGCTGAGACCAAGCTGTCATCTTTTGAGTTGCGTCCTTTTGCAAAGTCCTATCGAAGTTACTACTGGGTGGGTGGGGATAGTATTGGTATAAAGGCTGGGGTAGCTTTCTGTTGGTCTGTCAATCTCGATGTATCTGTGCTTAGTGTTTCTAGCCACCATGTTGATGTTGTAATAGGTGCTCCGGGGGGAAGGCAGTGGTGGTTTTCTGGTTTGTATGGATGGTCTGATAATCTACATAAATGGAAAACATGGAATTTGATTCGGTATCTTAATGTGCAATGGCACGGGCCATGGGTATTGGGGGGATTTCAATGAGGTTTTGTATCACCATGAACACCATGGCCGGGGAAAACTCCTTTCAGCGGAAATGCATGTTTTTCAATCTTGTTTGCTAGACTGTGATCTTCATGATTTAGGGTTCAGGGGTTCGAAGTTTACTTTCACAAATAAGAGCAGAAATCAACGACTTACACGCAGTCGATTGGATCATTTTCTCTGCAATAGTTCTTGGCTCTCTCAGTTCCCAACAGCAACCAATTTTCATTTACCTTAGGGTCACTCTGATCATAAACCAATCAAGTTGGTCCTACATCCAACTCATCGTCGAGGACCAAAACCTTTTCACTTCGAAAATTGTTGGGCACTTCATCCATAATGCAAGACTCTGGTCCAATCTGTGTGGAGTTCTTCAGATCTAGATTAATGTCACAAAGCAAGGATGTGTGGACAATGACTTAGAGTGTGGGGTAAGAGGCAAGTTTGGGTTGAGAAAAGATTGCTTAATCAAACAGGTCAGGAAATTGATTTGGTAGCAACTGATGCGTCTTCTAACAACAATACTGACCGGTGGAATGAACTTAACTTAATTCTTGATTCTCTTTTGTTGAAGGAAGAAATCAGACTTCAACAGCGTTCCAGGCAACTTTGGCTGTCTTCTAGGGATTGAAACTCACGCTTCTTTTTTGCACGTTACAGAATGCGATCCCGACAGAATAACATTAGTTCTTTATCATCGGATTATCACGCCCCACAATCTTCCTGGGCAAGAAGTGAGCAGATTGCACGTTACTACTTCCAAACCTTGTTCACTTCATCAAACCCGCAACAGGATCCTCATCTCTTGGCATGTATAGCAGACAGAGTTCCAGTCATTTCCCATCAGGCACTGGGGCAACCTTACACTCGTGAGGAGATTATTAAGGCTTTCAACCAAATGCATCTAGGAAAAGCTCTGGGCCCGATGGAATTAATGGCACCTTCCTCCGTACTTATTGGCCTCTTATCAATGAGGACTTTTTGTAAACTTGCTTATCTTTTCTTAACAGCAACTTGTTGCCATCAACTTTAAATGACACACATATTGTTCTTATACCCAAGTCACCAGGAGCTGTATCAATAAACAACTTCAGGCCAATCTCTCTGTGCAATACTATATATCCTGTTATCTCAAAGGTTCTTGTCAATCGGGTTGCTTGTAACACCCCTACTAATAACACCACACTTAACCATTAATCGCAGCGGAAATCACATCATGAACACTGACTAATTCAATGGGTGTTACACGTCGTTAGCCACCCACGTGGCTAACAAGGCTAATACATACACAACGTACCGGTCTGATGGACAAGATTACCGAGCACTACACTTTACATTTACAAGTCTGTTACATTCTGTACACAAATACAATTACAAACCAAACTGTACCGAGTCTAATACATTCCTTTATCGATATCACGTTAAACTAAATAACCACCCATACATAAACAGTTACCCCGTCCTACTCTCGAACGGCTACCAGCTCCATTGTACCTGAAAAGTATGGGGGCCCCCCAAAGGGGGTCAGCACCTTTGCTGGTATGGTAATCCTGCAGCCCGCATGCTACCGGGCCACGCACAACTATTTGTCGTCTGAGCATGCGGTCAATTATATTTAAAACATGCATGAAACTATACACATATATCATGCTTATAAATCACACATCCAATGAACAGGATACAAACATAAATTAACACATCACATTGGTTAGATCAGATTATTGCGTCATTTGGCCCTTGAGGGTTCTACCCTAATGGAGCTATTCCTTGCTAGATGACACATACCCATTTAATCGGGTTATACTTAATTACCCCTTATATTTATACGGGGTTGATTTCGGAGATCAACGTACATAACATAACAACATACTTCACATAGATGTGTCGGCCTTAATATTGGCCCGATCACACCATACACAATTTCCCCTAGCTCCAATAGTGATGAGGTAGGTAAGCCTTGGTTAAGCTTGTGGGTGGTTGTAATCCAAAGAAAGAGAACAACCATAACATAACAGTATTCCCCCTAGCCCCGAATAATAATCAAGGTAGGTAGGCTTTGGTTAAGCTAGTGGGTGATTGTAATCCAAGAAGGAAAAACAACAATAACATAACAGAGTGGGAGTTAATTCAAATATATACATCAACTCCCAAACAACGCGCGCGACCGGAACGACCAGATTCCTCACCCCCCAATTATATATATATATATATATGTTAGTTCATAGTTCCTCTATGGAACTTATCACATTATGACACCATATGGTGTTATAAACTTAGTCAATCAACAAGGGTGGTAGCTTACCACCCGACATACATGAACACAACAATCGTTAGAAAACGACATACTACAAAGGGGAACACACACATCACACATAACCACATCATACAATTAACACACTAATAACCGTAGTTATAACATTCTCGTAGGTTGGGACGTTAAGTCCGAACACCGGTCTCTTATGTGACTCTAGAGTCGGTTAGTTTCGATTTAACACATATTAGAGGTTAATGGTGTCGGAACTAAATTCGCCACATAAATGAATTACTGTAAACTCATTACATGCTTTATCTTGCAAGGTGGCCAACAAACAGAAAAACACATTGGCATACAAGCCGGTGTAACCCGGTAGGACACAGGTTGCAAGAAAACCATACCTTACACCATGGGTTACTCTACCGTGTCCCCGAGGATTCACTCCCATGTGTCATCACACGCTCTCCGGGTAGTTTCAAATCAACTGGTATTATTATTCAAATGCTTTATTAATAACAGATCTTCCGGTATATAAACTTCTATTACTCCCGTACTTAACTCGTTATCCCGTTATTTCGGTTTAACTTTGTGTACTTAAACTCACAACTTTCTCACATCCAATCTAACACTTGTTTACACTTTCTAAGGCATTTAAACTCACCAAACAAGGCCTAATCAACATCTAAAACCATTACCATTCACTTCCCATCATAACAATACTTAAAAACACATTCTGGTGCAATTTTTAACTGGTCCGGGTTTGTGTCCGAGGTTACAAACCCGGACCAACCCTAGAAAAATGATTCTGCCTTAAAATTGCATTGGTCCGGGTATGTGTACTGGTCTACCAACCCGGACCACATGCCAAAGTGACTTTCTGGGACGTTTTTGAGGTGGTCTGGGTTTGTGTACTTGTTTACAAACCCGGACCATGTCTGTAGGTCTTAAAATTGACAGTTTTTGACCTCTTTTCAACTCCTAATTCACCTCCAACCATTTCCTAAACTTCCCACATGCTTTCTATATGTTTAAACACACTAAAACACTCCTTAAATACTCCTAAAACGTTGGTCCAATTCACCACCCAACTCTTGTTCAAATTCACAAAATTTTCTATTCCCTCTACTGCATTATGCACAACAGTGCATTTAAAATTTCTTCAGATGTCTCACAACCTTCCACCAACCTTACCAAATCCATCAATGACCATTACAAATCATTCCTACATAAAGGCACTCCTAAAACCCACATTCACTCCTTTTTTCACAAGTTACAAACACTAACTCTTTTCTAGCATTTCTAAGCTCCTCATATGCAAATTGCTACAGATTTTCATCCTTCCTATTATACCCAAAATTTTGACCCCCCTGGTCAGGGTCTACGAGGTACTGGTGTTGTGAGAGGCACCTTAATCAAGCAGTGAGGGATCCTGGCTCGATCGGCGCGTTCCATGGCATGGGGAGCAGCTTCGTCACTTTCAGGGGCGTTTTGGTAATCTTTAAAGGCTCCTAAGACCCCCTATAAGCTTTCTCTCTCTTCCAAAGGATGCCCAAATCAGCTTGAAATGCTTTGATATTTTAACCCATGATAGAGGATGACATTCTAGGCATAATGGCGTTGGAATTTTGATTTTTCGAGTTTCCAATAATTTTCTAGCAATTTCTGACTGAATCTGACAAGAAATTCAATTTAAAAATATTCCAACATTTAAAAAATCCGATTCCACTTCAGAAAATTCATAATTTCCATCCTTGACACGTGGTTAAAATTTCACAGCAAAATTCCTTTGGGAAGTCACTTAACTAAAATATCGAAAAATCTTACTTTTACTAGATTCTCTTTATCTTTAAGAAAGTCTATATAAGGGGATAGGTTTTTGGATAAAAGGGGAACCTCATATGCTAAAGAACCCTAGAGAGTCAGAAAACACAGCCTCCTCTCTCTCTCTCACGTTTTCCAACACCCGGCCACCCAAATCATACCGAAAATCCCCCGAAATCACCATCTAAACACATTTTCCAATTCCCAAAGCACCAATAATCATCAAAACCCCACAAAAACACCTCCAAAACGGGAAGAACAGCAAGAACAACCAACAACCAGAAGCTTGGTTCGAAATCCTTTCGGGTCTGCCATCAACGAAGCACTCGACGAATCCCGGTGTGAAGAATCACCTTGAATTCGAAGGTAAAACAGGTTGCAACTCTACTTTTCTAATTCCCCACGACCTTATTAACTCTCTATCAAATTTTGGGCTCAAACTAACCTTCGTACGCTTCTGTATTGCTGTTTGTTTAAGCTTCTGTCCAATAACTTGTTTACTAAGTTTCGTGCTTAATTCGAACTCAAATTGAAAACTTTAAATCACTAACGTCTTGTACATCTTTCAGGATACACACCCATAAAATTTGAGTCGAAAACACCTTCGGGAACAGCCTTAACGCCGCCGTCCGAGGGCGGTCCGCACCCACGGACGTCATGTCCGGGGTCCCGGACTCCTTGTCCGTAAGCCCAGACGCCCACGGACGGCGGCGAGATTTTTAAATTTTAAAAATTTAGGTTTTTCTAATAATGTCCGGGCCCACGGACGGCCTGTCCGTGGCCCCGGACTTTACAACTTTCTGTTTTCTGTTTAATTCGACTTTTATTTTCATATAGGTTAACTAGGGTCCGTGGTCTCGGACATTAGGTCCGTGGCCACGGACGGAAACAAAATTTGACCTAATTCTGCCTTCGAAACCCTAGTTTAGGTAATTTAAATTTCCACTTTAGCTTTCCGTCAAAAAATGCTAAAAAACACAAAAAAACAGAAGCTCGCGCACTTAGGTTAAAATGACTCGTAATAAGCCGTAAATAAACCAAGTAGAGGAAAAACGACCTAGGAAGGGTAATGAAAGTAATTGAACCCTAAATAAGTCGAATATCAAGCCCCCGAACCCGAACTCTCCTTTCCTAATTTGATCTAGGTTAAAATTAGGTGGCGACTCATAATAGGTTCCAGTGAGCTAGCTTAGGTTTTAATAATTATTGTTTTAATGACATAGTTATTAATCTTAGGTTATAAGTGGACCTAAAACCCGACTAGATCCCAATCAACTTAATCCACATAGGATAGGGTTTAAAATCGAGGCTCACAGACTGGCGACTCCGCTGGGGATCAAACTCTTAATATTAACTTGATTAATTTTAAGAAAGAGGGCTTAACTCGAAAAATGTTTATTTATGGCTTTATTACTTTGTTTGTTTACTTTGGTGCGCACTTTAATTTTCTTCACCTTTGCATCATATGAGAGCGAGGGTCCACCTAAACCGATTTCATCCCGGGACCCGTTTGAGGGTCCCCTGTCAGGGACTCACACCTTTTAGGTGATGTGAATAAGCGGGGGAAAAGAGGAGGATGTCGTCTAACCACATCCCCTTAATACCTGGGCCTTAGCCCCAAGCGTTTTCCTGGCAGTGTCCTTACCTAGCCCATTGTTTGGTCAGTCAAAGACCCGGCCGCAGACGCACACCTTCAGGTGATGTGAAAAAAGTGGGGAAGCCCAAAGAGAATAGCGTGCAAGCCCTATTCCTTTGTGGCGACCGGGGCCCGAGCCCCAAGCACCTCTCCGGATCGATCCATACCCAAATTGATTTAACCGTCAAGTGAGGACATGTTGAATTTGTGTGGGCCTTGTTTGCTTGTATGATCGACCCACTACGCAGCCTAGAAATTGATAGGAACCTCTCCTACCTCAACTCAGCCCAACCCGAATTGGCAGCTTTATCGTTTACGGCCCAGAGGCCCTGTTTGGTTTGATATGTGTGTCATTTGGGCTTCGGCCCAAAAGTTTAGACTTTGGTGATTTCTCTTTCAGCCTAATTTGAATTATCAATTTATTTCTAGGCCCATGAAAAACAAATCTACCTAAAGCAGTCCATAAGACATGAAAATCAATCAGGCTTTTCCATTTCGGCCCAAGGCCCATTCTAGTCTAGGTGAACCTTTTGTTCGGGCCCTGGCCCAAAGTCCTAGATCTAGGTGTCATACCTTTTAGCCCCACTCAAAACTATTTGTTTAGGTTTCAAATCATTCGAATTCAAGATAATTTTTCATTCATTGTAGTTTCTGGCCTCAAGGCCCAACAGGAACATCAAACAAATCTTAGACTTCAAAGTTTCTCTCTCGGCCCAGTGGCCCATTCATAGTTCATATGGCTTCCTTCAGCCTGTACATATCACCTCCAGATTAAGGGCCTTCAGGCCCACACAGAGTCCAAGAAGAAGACGGTCACGGTCATCTTAACGACATCCTAGCAGTAAAGAGCTCGAGTCTTCAGCATGCCGACATCAGACGGTTCAGCAGAGTTCAAATTCAAGGGAAAGTTTAGGGATCCCATGCATTCTACTGCATAACTTGCTAAAATATTCATCTTTCAAATGCATCGCTCAAAGTTTTCAAAGAATGATCGTTTTCAAACCACCGATAAGAAGCATCGATTTTTCATTTTCTTCCTCATGTTCACAAATGGATGACATTTTCAAGTCTAAAGGGTAACAAAAAAATTTTATTTCACACAAGTTTCTTTTGAGAAAATGGTTCATGAAATAATTATTTCCCGACAATGGCATGCAAAGACTTGTATTTTGTTTCCGAAATTTTGAACATGCCTTACCAAACCCCACAGCTCATCCCAAGACATCCAAATAACCCCCAAAGCGGTTCCAAATCCATATCTTTTAAATTGTTGTCATTAACCCCAAATCAATACTAGGGCAATCTGAGTTTAGGTACGTCATCTTTCATCTTTCGTTTAAGCGTGTGAACTAGTCTCTAAGTGAAATTCACGAGAGTGTCTTGAGCGGAAAAACCATGAGTGAATGAGCGTGTCACTTTTACACGACTCCGGTGAGACCACATTCAAAGGTGAGGTAAACGGCATAACTCCGACCGAAGGAGATAATTTGTAAATTTACTCTTAGATCTGCGAAAAGTAACAAAGAATGGATACACAACTATCAGGAATGACGAAGCACCTAGGTACAGCACCGCATGGCCAAAAGCTTGCAAACCCTGTCATTAAACCCTAGGCACCCCCGCTGAGCCTTTCATATATCCCTTTTGATATTACGAGCTCCACAAAATAACCCCGCCAATGATGAATGTCCGACCCGGTGACCAAAGGAAGCGAGGAACCCAACTCTCAGATAACATTCTCATCAGTCCAAAGAAGCGATGCCGCTATCAGCATGACAAAGTGATCCGCAAATGGTCCCAGAGTGACACAGGATCCAAAGAGCTCACATCAAAAAACTCTCGAAGCCCAAAACCGGGAAACACAAGAACCCCGAAGGCAGAGTCAAGAAAGGATAAAACGAAAAGGCAAACCCGAAGTGCCTCGAAGAAATCCAGATGACGAAAAAAGAAATGGTGTATAGGAAAGCTTCAAAAGTCCAAGTCCAGAAGCTCAAAAACAACGTCAACACGAAGCAGCCAAATTACTTCAAAGACAAGGAAGATAATTTTGGGAGAAAACGCAAGTTGCAGCTTTGGTCACCCATTTAAGCTCCACATACCTCAAACATCCCTCCATGGTCCCGTTGTCTTTCATCACACCCCATGGCCACATTATAAGCTTTAAAGACTTCCGACTTGATAGTTGTGTGTCCAATCACGTGAAAGTAACAGATCAAATGCGTAAATTCATCAAATATCGAATTCAATGGTCTAGAAGTTGTGACCATAGGTGAGGAACAAGTGCAAACACCAAACACGCCGAGTGTAGGTTAGGAAGCACCACATAAAAACATAAGCCTTGACCCTGTGAGTACGAGACTCGTTCACACATTTAATAAAAGAAAATACTGGGGGCAATCGATCGTTTGATCGTGCTATGAACTCTAGCTCAGATTGTCTTAAGGGAAGATACTGGGGGCAATTGTTGGTTCCAACAATTGCTATGACAACACCGATTGGAACCCAGAGCTCAAACATCACCACCACCATTCCTACACAGGCCCACGAAAGCCCTTACCTCCACGTCAAACACCTCAGGCCCACATAAGCCCTTACTTTCACACCGTACACCACACAAGCCCAAACCACTACGCAAGCCCTCATAAGCCCTTACCTTTACATCATACGCCATACCCCACCGATGGCATGTTCATCTCCTAGGAGATAAATTACAAGTCCGAAATCTATGGTCAGGAAATGATAATTTCACTTTCCTTTTTCAGCAGAGTCTTTCTCAAGCATTGCCATGTTTGGCACAACTTTCAACAGTTCCTTGTTTTGGGCAAGCTTCCAACAAACACTCTAGTTGCATTCTACATAACACCTCAACATTGCCATGTTTGGCACCTTTTCTAACAAATTCCTGTTTTGAACGAGTATCTTTCATATATTTTTGATTGCACATCTTATCATCATTGCCATGTTTGGCACTCCAGTGATCAGTTTTTATCATTTGCACGAGACCATTATCGTCCTAACTTATTTTAGTTCGAGACCCAGAATCAATGCGAGATCCAGCTTTTTCATCTTCCAGTACGAGACTTCAGTGCGAGACCATGCATCTTCATCAGTGCGAGACCCATCATCTTCATCAGTGCGAGACCCATCACCTTCATCAGTGCGAGACCGAGTGTCATCATCCAGTGCGAGACCAGTACGAGACCTAGTATCATCTTCAGTGCGAGACAAGTACGAGACAGAGCGTGATCTAAGTTGGCGGGGCAGAGGCAATAAGTCCCCATCTTCATGTCAACTTCTTGGGATAAACAACTAGTGGGCAGTGGCAATAAGTCCCCTTGGTAATCTAGAAGTTATCCCCGCACCCCAGTTGGTGGGCAGAGGCAATAAGTCCCCATAGTATACCAACAAGGAGCATTGGAACGGGTTTCGGTCCCCAGAAGCATCCGAACGTCATTTTCATATCATCCATATCATTTTCATCACTTTCATTTGCATCATTTTCATCATCTACATTTGCATCACTTTCATTTGCATCATTTTCATCATCTACATTTGCAGCACTTTCATTTGCATCATCTTCATATCATCCATCTGCATTATCCAGGCGCGTCACAAGACCTGGCGACAGAAAAGTTGGCGAGGTGATGGCAATAAATCCTCCTTTTGCGATGTCAACTTATTTTCGGGATCAACGAATGGTGGGCAAAGGCAATAAGTCCCCAAGGTTTTTACCAGGAGTAATCCCTGCACACCGGCTTGGGGGCGATGGCAATAAGTCCACATTGGGTCCAGCCAGGAGCATTGGCACGGGTTTCGGTCCCCAGAAGCATCCGAGCATCATCAACATTCTTGCATCTACACATTACATCGTCTTTTAGGTTGTCAACGCCTTAGAATCGCTTGACATTACATCGTCTTTTAGGTTGTCAACGCCTTAGAATCGCTTGACATCATCACATTCATTATAGGTAGTCAACGCCTTAGAATAGCTTGACATCATTTCATTCGTCATAGGTAGTCAACGCCTTAGAATCGCTTGACATCATCACATTCATTATAGGTAGTCAACGCCTTAGAATAGCTTGACATCATTTCATTCGTCATAGGTAGTCAACGCCTTAGAATCGCTTGACATCATCACATTCATTATAGGTAGTCAACGCCTTAGAATAGCTTGACATCATTTCATTCGTCATAGGTAGTCAACGCCTTAGAATCGCTTGACATCATCACATTCATTATAGGTAGTCAACGCCTTAGAATAGCTTGACATCATTTCATTCGTCATAGGTAGTCAACGCCTTAGAATCGCTTGACATCATCACATTCATTATAGGTAGTCAACGCCTTAGAATCGCTTGACATCATCTCGTTCGTCATAGGTAGTCAACGCCTTAGAACCGCTTGACAACATCTCATTCATTGTAGGTAGTCAGCGCCTTAGAACCGCTTGACATCATCTCATTCATTGTAGGTAGTCAGCGCCTTAGAATAGCTCGACACAACTTATCAGTTTTCTGATAACATGCAGGGTCTTGGAAACATTTGAAATTTTGGGGTATCACTCAAGCATCAACTAGCCTTCTCACTTTTATTACAAAGTCTAGTTGACGGGGGGCAATCTGTTATACCCAAAATTTTGACCCCCCTGGTCAGGGTCTACGAGGTACTGGTGTTTTGAGAGGCACCTTAATCAAGCAGTGAGGGATCCTGGCTCGATCGGCGCGTTCCATGGCATAGGGAGCAGCTTCGTCACTTTCAGGGGCGTTTTGGTAATCTTTAAAGGCTCCTAAGACCCCCTATAAGCTTTCTCTCTCTTCCAAAGGATGCCCAAATCAGCTTGAAATGCTTTGATATTTTAACCCATGATAGAGGATGACATTCTAGGCATAATGGCGTTGGAATTTTGATTTTTCGAGTTTCCAATAATTTTCTAGCAATTTCTGACTGAATCTGACAAGAAATTCAATTTAAAAATATTCCAACATTTAAAAAATCCGATTCCACTTCAGAAAATTCATAATTTCCATCCTTGACACGTGGTTAAAATTTCACAGCAAAATTCCTTTGGGAAGTCACTTAACTAAAATATCGAAAAATCTTACTTTTACTAGATTCTCTTTATCTTTAAGAAAGTCTATATAAGGGGATAGGTTTTGGATAAAAGGGGAACCTCATATGCTAAAGAACCCTAGAGAGTCAGAAAACACAGCCTCCTCTCTCTCTCTCACGTTTTCCAACACCCGGCCACCCAAATCATACTGAAAATCCCCCGAAATCACCATCTAAACACGTTTTCCAATTCCCAAAGCACCAAAAATCATCAAAACCCCACAAAAACACCTCCAAAACGGGAAGAACAGCAAGAACAACCAACAACCAGAAGCTTGGTTCGAAATCCTTTCGGGTCTGCCATCAACGAAGCACTCGACGAATCCCGGTGTGAAGAATCACCTTGAATTCGAAGGTAAAACAGGTTGCAACTCTACTTTTCTAATTCCCCACGACCTTATTAACTCTCTATCAAATTTTGGGCTCAAACTAACCTTCGTACGCTTCTGTATTGCTGTTTGTTTAAGCTTCTGTCCAATAACTTGTTTACTAAGTTTCGTGCTTAATTCGAACTCAAATTGAAAACTTTAAATCACTAACGTCTTGTACATCTTTCAGGCTACACACCCATAAAATTTGAGTCGAAAACACCTTCGGGAACAGCCTTAACGCCGCCGTCCGAGGGCGGTCCGCACCCACGGACGTCATGTCCGGGGTCCCGGACTCCTTGTCCGTAAGCCCGGACGCCCACGGACGGCGGCGAGATTTTTAAATTTTAAAAATTTAGGTTTTTCTAATAATGTCCGGGCCCACGGACGGCCTGTCCGTGGCCCCGGACTTTACAACTTTCTGTTTTTTGTTTAATTTGACTTTTATTTTCATATAGGTTAACTAGGGTCCGTGGTCTCGGACATTAGGTCCGTGGCCACGGACGGAAACAAAATTTGACCTAATTCTGCCTTCGAAACCCTAGTTTAGGTAATTTAAATTTCCACTTTAGCTTTCCGTCAAAAAATGCTAAAAAACACAAAAAAACAGAAGCTCGCGCACTTAGGTTAAAACGACTCGTAATAAGCCGTATATAAACCAAGTAGAGGAGAAACGACCTAGGAAGGGTAATGAAAGTAATTGAACCCTAAATAAGTCGAATATCAAGCCCCCGAACCCGAACTCTCCTTTCCTAATTTGATCTAGGTTAAAATTAGGTGGCGACTCATAATAGGTTCCAGTGAGCTAGCTTAGGTTTTAATAATTATTGTTTTAATGACATAGTTATTAATCTTAGGTTATAAGTGGACCTAAAACCCGACTAGATCCCAATCAACTTAATCCACATAGGATAGGGTTTAAAATCGAGGCTCACACTTCCCTTCCTAGTTTACCAAATACCATTTCAAGGCTATTAAACCACTCTACTCAACACTACAAACACCAAGGTTCTCCCATTTACTAAGTCACCTTAAAACACTTATTTTCTACCAAAATTTCGCCATAACCTCCCCATAAACCTAACACATCCATTCTCACCAATTCTCATCCTTTTCATTCCTAATCTAGCCACACCCTTACAAGGGTTCTACCAGCACATAATAAATCCTCAAAGTCCATCAACAATAACATAACTCCAAAACCTCAATAAACCACAATATAACACAAACTCAACTCATTTGGCTCCAAGGCCCTCAATTCAAACCATTAATTCACAAACTCTCTCAAAATCAACTAAACACATAGGTTTTTTTTATTTTGGGGTTCATTATTCAATTTAACCCACCCCAAAATTCTTAAACAATTATAGCAATGTTTAAGGTAGATTTTTCTTACCTTGAACATTCAAATCCTCCTTTAAATTCTCCTCTCCTCTTGATGCAAGAATCGGTCAAGGCAATGTGGTTGCCCAACTCCAACCCAACATTCAAATCAAAGAATGAGTTTAAGCAAGAACACTTAATCTCATTTACTAAGAATGCTTGAGGCACTAATTAAGAGATTACCTTGTGAAACCCTAGAGTTTGTTTCTTGCCATAAATCAAAGGAGGGCTCTAATCCACCATTGGAGGGTTGAAACAAAGCTCAAACAAGGAGAAGAACAAGGTATTAAAAAGAGGCAAAATCGGCCAAAACATGGAAATGAAGGAAAGATGGGTTTTTCTTGGATATTTTTACCTTGAATGAAAGAGGAGCCTCCAAGCTTCGATAATATGTAATTTTCTCTTCAAATGGGATATACCCATGGAGATGAAATTCCACCAATGGAGATTTTGAAAAGATAGAAATGAAGCCCTTGTTGAGAGGAGTTCAAATATGTAATTTATTTTTGATTTGGAGCTTGGATGTAGCTTGGGTGAGCAAGAGAATAGAGGAAGGGGAGTACCCATTGGAGGGCTGCAACAATCGCCAGAGAAGGGAGGAAGGAGAAGAGAGGATACGGTGGGGAAGGAGAAAAAGAAAGAGAGAGAGAGGAGAAAAGTGAGGAGAGAGGGAAAGAAAAGTACTTTTGTACTTTTACTTTTTCTTTTCTTCATTTTTTTTGTTCTTTAACAAATAACCTAGCTAATTGAGTGTGGGTGAGTTGATTTTTATTTTAAAACGGGTCCCACTTATACATGTGAGCTGGAGCGTTTTTCATCTTTTACAAAAAAAACGCTCGTTATTTTACCCGGTTTAGCACTATTCACTAACCGGGCCCGTTTTCCGGAATTTTCTCGTTTAATTAATTTTAATGGTCATTAAGCTCCCATTAATGTTTAATTATAGTTATATAGTCAACTATAATTTTTACGGGGTTGTTTAACTGTTTAAAGTCACATTTTCAGGTTTTCTCGAAAAACGCGCTTTAAGACTCCGTTAGCGTTTTAACGTATTGTTTGGATCCGTTTTCTTCCGGATTTTTTTCCCACATGTTCTTAGTGTGTAATTAGGGTATAAAAATAAATTTATAACCCCAGTGAAGGTTATATACCTCCTAAAATAATTAAACACGCGTTTTCACATTTTGTGACTTTTACGTATTTTCTTTTTCTTTTTGGTTTTTATTTCCTCACCAATGATCTTAAGGACTTAATTAGCCTTAGAAAATCATAATTACATAATTAATTAATATATTAAGGTTTGGGGTATTTCATTGCTGATGTTCTCCCTTGTGTCATTTCAAACAACCAAGCAGCATTTGTGCATGACAGGTTAATCTCGGATCAGGTTATGTCATCTCATGAGATTTTGCATACTATGCAAAGATCAAGGACTAAGACCAAAGGTCACTTTGCTTACAAAGTAGATATGTCGAAGGCTTTCGACCGTATCGAATGTAATTTTGTTTTGGATGTCCTTTCAAGTATGGGTTTTCATACAAATTGGATATCTCTAGTTCGTCAATGTATAACTACAGTCCGCACTACAATTCTTATTAACGGGTACCTAGGCCACTCGTTTGAACCCAAGCGTGGACTTCGTCAAGGTGATCCTCTATCACCAATCTTGTTTATTATCTGCATGGAGACCTTGTCGTCTGCGCTGCAGCTAGCTACAGATGTTGGCTTTTATCGCGGTTTCACTCTCCCTGGTCTTGCTACATCAATTTCCAACTTGCTCTTTGCTGATGAGATTGTCATTTTTGGCGAAGCAACTGCCTCTAATGCGGAAGCTCTGACTTCTATCTTGCACGACTTTAAAGCAGCTTCAGGGCAATGTATTAACACAACCAAATCTATGGTTATGCTCTCCTCCGTCTTGCGGCTTTCACTGAAAGTTTCAGTAGCGGCTAATCTTTATACGCATCGGACAACGGATCTGGGCATTTACCTTGATTTCCCAAATAATATTGGTAAGAAAAAGTTCTCAGTGTTCAATTATATCAAAGATAGAGTTGCAACGCACATCCACACCTGGTCTAATCTAGTCTCCCATGCGGGTAGAACATTACTGGTTAAGGCCTAAGTTCCAGACTTAGGAAAATGTAATATAGAAGTAGAAAACTTTACCGCCAAATATCTAGACGCTTCCATCAGTTCAACCAATTTATTTTTAATTTAAATATTTGTCTGATAACTGGAGGATGGGCTAAGCCGCTAAACTTGGTGCGAAAGGAAATGTGGCTGAGGAGTACTCCAGCGAAAAAGCGGTATCGTACTGATACTGAACTCGGGGAACGTAGAGCATCCATAACTCCCTTGTAACTCGAACGAGTTAGAAGATTCCTGTAAATCGAACGCGAACACAGACCACATTC
This sequence comes from Limonium bicolor, assembly GCA_023374045.1. NCBI lineage: Eukaryota > Viridiplantae > Streptophyta > Magnoliopsida > Caryophyllales > Plumbaginaceae > Limonium > Limonium bicolor. Next base: position 82,470,604 of record CM041782.1, read on the forward strand.
TACATCTCTGGTTCGGGAAAGGTATTGATTTTGCTCTCAACAGTCCCGGCACTCTTCTTCCTCCTGGTTGCTGTTGTTTATAGTATAACAGTACCGGTGGAACTCGAAGAATGGGGGAGGAGAAGCCTAAGTCGCCGGTATCATCTGTATGGACAACCGTGAAGCCCTTCGTTAATGGGGGATCATCTGGGATGCTGGCTACCTGCGTTATTCAACCCATTGACATGATCAAGGTGGGTGGCTTAATGATTCTGCTCTGTACCAACTCATCAGCTCTTTCTTTGAAATTCCAGGGGTTGATTGAAATTTTCTTCTTTTTTGCTGATTTTTTGAGGTTGCGCCTTTGGCCTTTGTGAACAGGTAAGAATTCAATTGGGCGAGGGGTCGGCTGTGCATGTTTCTAAGAACATTCTCCGGAATGAGGGTTTCGGTGCTCTTTACAAGGTCTGATTCGCTGCGACATACATCTGCCAATGGTTTTTTATTATCTAATTTCTGCTTATTCCTTTGTAATTTCTTGTGTTTGTAATTTGGAAACAATGTCATTGGACTCTTGTTTTCTGATTTCTACTGGACATGAAGTTGAGGGTTTTTTTAAAGTTTGATTATGGTTTCACCTGCCGGTTCGCATTCCTTTGCGGACTTAATTTTGGTGTTTTTGCTGCAATCGCATGAAGATAAAAAAACGAAGAGCTTAGTAACAGGAAATTGGCTAATTTTCTTGCAGGGCCTCTCTGCGGGATTGCTAAGACAAGCTACATATACAACTGCGCGCCTTGGTTCATTCAGGTGAATAGCTAGTAGTCACTTCATTCGGTACCGACCAAATTTACTCTGACCCCTCAATAACCCAAGTTGATATCTCCAACCTTGATTTCGGTTATATTATATTTGTACCTAGAGATAGCTGCTTGATCTAACCGACCAGCTCAATTCTGAATATATTACTCCTGAATTTCTTCTTCCTCAATGTTAATGAGACAACATTTTTCTTCATTGTTTTAGCACTAAATGAAATGATATGAGCCTGATGATATGCTTCACAATGTTGGTTGCTGCTGCTATGATGACATGATGTTGTAAAGATCATTTTCACTGAACCTGGTGGAAGTTGAGATGAGGAGAGCATAATTTTATTATTCCACATACTTCGTAATGCAAGCTGTGATGGCATTTGAATGCTGTGTTTGCAAAGACTATTTCTCTGAATTTCTGTTGGAATTTTCTTAAGATGAATTGCAAAAAGCTTCTGTGTCTTTCTCCTCATGATCTGGTTATATGAGTATGGTTTCTGAGACATCATTGTGAAATTAGGGTATTGACCAATAAAGCAATAGAAGCAAACGGTGGAAAACCACTTCCACTGTATCAAAAGGCGTTGTGTGGGCTTACCGCGGGAGCAATCGGGGCATGTTTCGGCAACCCAGCAGACCTGGCATTGATTCGTATGCAAGCTGATTCCACTTTGCCCGCTGCTCAGAGGCGCCACTACAAGAATGCATTCCACGCACTCTCCCGCATAGCTGCAGATGAAGGAATTTTGGCTCTCTGGAAGGGTGCTGGTCCAACTGTCGTGAGAGCAATGGCCCTGAACATGGGCATGCTTGCCTCTTACGACCAAAGTGTAGAATTCTTTCGGGATTCTCTTGGTTTGACTGAAGCTTCAACTATTCTTGGTATTGTTCATTTCTCTTGCTTATCTCATTGTTGAAACTAATTGAAACTCATAATGCCTTGAAAGTAAAGGTAACCTGTAATTATATCGCTCATGTCCGGATTCGCAGGAGCAAGTGCTGTTTCTGGGTTTTTTGCATCAGCATGCAGCTTGCCTTTTGATTATGTGAAGACCCAGGTGCAAAAGATGCAGCCTGATGAACATGGCAAGTACCCATATAGTGGCTCTCTTGATTGTGCCCTCAAGACGTTAAAACAGGGAGGTCCCCTTAAATTCTACACTGGTTTCCCTGTTTATTTCGTCAGAATTGCGCCCCATGCTATGGTATATGAACCGAAATATCTACTATTTTGGGTCACTCTTCTTTTCTTATCCTGGTCATGATTATTAGTTGCTAACTCGTCCGTGATGAACTAACTGATTTTGCAGATGACATTGATTTTCCTCAACGTAATACAAAAGGTTGAGAAATCCGCAGGGTTGTGATGATCTTGATTGAAAATGTTACGTTGGGCAAGGTTCTGAGCTCGGGGATCAGCTTATAGGATATCCTGGAGTGCTCAAATCGTATGAAGACAAAGATTGTATTGGTTGCTCAGATCTGTAATAATAATATCTAATGGGAGATAATGACGGGTGTGTGTGAATCGTGTCTCCATTCATTTGACATTGTTTTAATCCAAACTTGTACTCATCCAACCTTCCCATTTAATCACTTTTCCTAATACTACAACGGAATGGTTTCCGAACCATTATGTTTGTATTACTCTACTTGACTAGTTGAAGAAAATTCTGTTTTATAAATAACGATGATTGGATGAATAGAGAATGAATCCTACGATTCATTCTTTTTTGGTTGTGTTTGTTACTTGGTGACGTACGATTCTCATGTTTTTTTTTTAGGGTCAATACGTTCAGTCGTGTTTTTACTTCGCACAGTCGGGAAATGACCATTTTGTCTCTGCTTTAATATCTTTCAGAAATTACTATATTTACCCACAATTTGTGACATATTACGAGGTGACCCCAAATTTCATTACGCACAATCGGAATTCCAATACGCTCAGTTGAAAAACGACCAATTTAGGGGTTAATGTAGGCAAAATTTATTAAAAATGGTTCGAAAAAAGCAAAGAAGGATTCCGAAGTACTTATATAAGTAAAAAAAATATATCATAAAAATTATCAGCAAAGTATACCATGACAAAGTAGACGAAAAGACGAACGTGTCGGCGCAAACGGATCGCAAAACGGAGCTATAACGAAGAAGATATGGTAATTTTAAGACCGGAACCCGGCGCCAACAAAGAAGGGCCGGCGCCGGTAAAGAGGACCGCGCGCGGGGCGCATCATTCTTTACCGGCGCCGGCCCTTCTTTGTTGGCGCCGGCGCCGGGTTCCGGTCTTAAAATTACCATATCTTCTTCGATATAGCTTCGTTTTTCGATCCGTGCGCCGACACGTTCGTCTTTTCGTCTACTTTGTCATGGTATATTTTGCTGATAATTTTTCTGATATATGTATTATTTCTTCTTAAGCACAACATTAACTATCATTGACGACTTGTTCGAAATTGCCTATCAACCACTAATTTCATGTCTGTTGAAGAAGAATGTATTTGAAATTCATTGAAATTGTCTATCATTTCCACCAATTTCACGTCCATTGACGAAGAATCTATTTTAAATTATCAATATTAACTATCATTGACTTCTTATTCGATAGTAAAACAATCAAGCATGTTCTATTCTAATTAACAGACGAATTGGACACTGATCTAAATAGTTAGATGTATCAACATTAACTATCATCGACGTCTTGTTCAAACTTACCTATCAATTCCACTAAATTCATGTCCATTAAAGAAGAATTTATTTCAAATTCATCGAAATTGTCTATCATTTCCCTCAATTTCACGTCCATTGAAGAAGAATCTGTGTGAAATTATCAAAATTGCCTATCAATATTGACATTAACTATCATTGACTTCTTATTCGATAGTAAAACAATCAAGCCTGTTCTATTTTAATTACCAGACAAATTGGACACCGATCTAAATAGTTAGATGTATCGACATTAACTATCATCGACGTCTTATTTGAAATTGCCTATCAATTCCACTAATTTGATGTCTGTTGAAAAATAATCTATTTGAAATTCATCGAAATTGTCTATCATTTCCCTCAATTTTACGTCCATTGAAGATGAGTCTATTTGAAATTATCAATATTGCCTATCAATATCGACATTAACTATCATTGACTTTTTATTCGATAGTAAAACAATCAAGCTGGTTATATTCCAATTAACAAACGAATTGGACACCGATCTAAATAGTTAGATGTATCGACATTAACTATCATCGACGTCTTGTTTGAACTTGCCTATTAATTCCACTAATATCATGTCAATGTAACACCCCAACATACAACAACATACTTAACATTAAACTGCAGCGGAAAATACACATCATCACATAACTTAACTCATCGGTGTTACACGCCGTTAACCACCCACGTGGCTAACAAGGCTAACATTTACACACTGTATCGGTCTGACGGACTAGATCCCCGAGCAACTATACAATACCGTCTCCTTTATCAACACCAACACTCATTTTACAAATACCTTCCAACTGTACCGAGTATTTACAACTAATGCCGAGAACAATTTCGGTCTTACTACACCTACTGTGTACATACACTTAAATGAATACCCAAGTACAATGTCTACCCCGTCCTACTCACGAACGGCTCCAGCTCCTTGTACCTGAAATAGAAAAGGAAAGAAAGGGTGGCCCCTCCAGGGGCTCAGCACCTTTGCTGGTATGGTAATCCCGCAGCCCACATGCTACCGGGCCACGCACAACTATTTGTCGTCTTAGCATGCAGTTGATTACATTTAAACCAAGCATGTGAAACATAAACTCACAACACGATACATTTCACCCCAATGGGCTTAACATACAACTCATTTATACTTAACCAATCACTCTTTGAGTTCTTCAACCCTATAGTATTTCTCCTCTAACGGAGCTATTACCTTAACAGACGACATTTACCCACAATCGGGTTTCCACAAACGTCCCTTTTACATACTAGGAATCATATCCATGATCCTCATATTTCACTTCTAAGCGACATATAACATCACATCATAATAACCTTGCAACATACAAATAACACATACATAACGGGTACGGATCTCTTAGGAACCGGCCCAAACATAGTTAATACACTGGTGAGCCTAGAGAATGATATCACCCCATGTTAAGCTCGTTATAACCAAACTCATTACCGCCCTCATAGTCGGACGAGTAACTTACCTAAAGATGGATCGGATTTAGTGACACGAACTCACCACACAAACACATATTCCCCCTAAACCGATCGTAAGTCAGAATAGCTAAGCTTTGGGATAAGCTAATGGGAGATCATAACCCGTGAGGGAAACAACCATAACAGAGAGAAGGGTAAAGCTAAAAAGGATACCCACTCCCAAACAACGCGCGACCGGCCAAACCGGATTCCTCACTACTGTTAGTACATACTTACTTTAGAATATTAGTTAGAACCCCACTATGGAGTCTATCACACCTACACACATACAGTATTACAACTGGGTTAAACATACAAGGGAGATCCCTACATTCACATATACATATCACACAATTAACACACGCATAGCCGTGGTTAGTACGTCCCATGGTTCGGGTCGTTCACTCCGAATACCAAACTCTCATGTGATCCTAGACTCAGTCAACTAAGGTTAACACCTCCGAGGTTAAATGATATCGAAGTTGTACACGCCACATATATGAATTACTGTAAACTCTTTACATGTTTTATCTTACAACGTGGCAAACATACAGAAAAACACATTGGCATACAAGCCGGTGTAATCCGTTAGGACACAGGTTGCAAGAAAACCATACCTGTCACCAACGTCCACTCTAACGTGTCGTCTTAAGTTTCTTGAATAGTTCTCGAACAACTGGCAACATTACATTTACTTTTATCAACATCGGGGTAACATGTTTGTTTAAAGTCTAAAGCCCTAGACTTACTCCCATAAACTTAGTTAAATAACTTGACACTTTTAACTTGTTTTACTTTCACATTTTATTACAACTTTTCACCCACTTGGTTGTCTTTATAACTCACCAAACATGTCCTTAACATTTTTATAACATCATTACTTATCAATCCCCATCATTACACATCATTTTCACACCTTAAACAACATTTTTAGAGTGGTCCGGGACTTGGTCCTCACCTTAAGTCCCGGACCAACACTTACAGAAACTCTCGGCATGTTTTGACAGGGTGGTCCGGGACCTTGTACTCACCCCAAGTCCCGGACCAAGACAGTCTTAGACTCTCGGCCAGTTTTTCATATATGGTCCGGACACCATTCCAAAACCTAAGTCCCGGACCACTGTAACAGAATTCCCAAATTGACATTTTCAAGTCTTGTTTCATCTATTATCTTCATGCATTGATTACCCAACCTTCACACTGAACTTAGGCATATTCTAATACCAAAATATCACTTTGATTCACCTTAAAACATTGTTCAACTTGTCACTCATTTTTCTTACAAAATCTCTTAACACTTGTAACATTTCTCCTTTGGTTTTCTAAGTGGTGTTTCACCTATAATGACCACTACACCAAAATGTCTCCAGAGACGTACACCTTCACCAAAGACACCTTCATTACACACAACTAAACCTCAAGCTACACTACATCACAATATAGTGCATAAACTTAAATTGCTTGGCACTTAGGCCCTTAAATAACATAAACCTTAAACACTGAATTTCCACATAATAATTGCCTTTGACCTGCAAATACACCCAACATCACATATGCCTTTAATAAACTCTTTGAGAGCATTTTACTAACTCATTTCCCATTGGCTCTTTAGGTATTTTATTAAGCAATCTCAAGCTCAATTTTCCTAAGGCATTTAAACCACATTAGGTTAACACATTTACCTCTTTTCTTTCAAGATTTTTACTTGAATGCTCTTGTTCTTCCTTGGTTGGAAATCGGCAAGAGGACCTGGCTACTTGTCAATGTTCTAGCCAACACACAAATAAACCAATGAGCATTCAATCTTCATGCTTAAACTCATTTACAAACCCTAGGTTAACATAAGTGTTTTAATACACTAGAACTTGATGATTACCTTTGGAATTTGAAAGAGAACTTGAACAAGTGGCAAGATAGGAATCCTCCTAGCCCTTTGAAGATTGGAATGGAGCTATGGAAGAACAAGAGAAGACACCAACACTTGGTGAATTTTCGGACAACACATAAACAAGAGGGAATGGAGTGAGTTTTCTTTGACTTTCCTTACCTTAAAGCAAAGGAGTATAACAAGGCATGAAAACATGAGCTCAAGCTCCTTCAATGGAGAATCTCCATGGCACCAAAATGAGGCTTTTGAAGATTTGAAAAGATAGAAGTGTAGAGCTTGCTCCAACTAGAAGAATGGTGGTCTTGAAATTGAATTTGGATCATGGAGCTAGAAGTTACAAGCATTCAAAGATGGAGAATGACATTGTTGCTGTAGCAAAACCGATGGAGGCTTGGGAGAAGATGAAGAAATCGGTGGAGGTAAGTGGGAACAAGAGAGGAATGATTGAACGAGTGATTGTCCTTGCCTTTAGTAGATATTAGTGCTTAATAAAGTAGTATAGTATTTTATTTATGTCTTCCTTCACTTATTTGATTGCAGGTGGTGGTGACTCACCTTACAAAAACCGGCCCCCATATATTACTTAGGGGTGTTTTGGTCTTTGTTAACTCATTTAATTACTTAATATAACATATGTTACAAACTAGCTTATAAAAGTCACTATTCATAAAAACAAGGCACATAATTGTGAAATTTTTGGTTTCCCATTGATTTAGGATTCCTAATGTGATACTAAGTAGTACACATGTTAATTAAAGAGTAATGATGGACATCTAGCCATTCAAAACCCATTTACAAGACAATTTTTCAAAATGTGCTTTAAGGCTCCTTAAAGCACATTTTGTGTTTAAACTTATTTTCAAGCTTGGTTTTCTTTGGTAATTGATTTAATATGTCTATTAACAATAAATGAGGTCTTGGTATGCTCATTAGGTCTTAACCAAGATTATCCCAAGCTTAGAGCATATTTTGCCCTTATTGCCTTTAAGGCATTTTACTGTATTTACTGTCTTTTAAATTGTTTACTAATGTTACTAAGACTCTTTTTAGTCTTAATAATTTATTATTTAATGTTTAAACAACTTATTAAGGTTTGGGGTATTTCAATCTACCCCCTTAAAAGAACTTCGTCCCCGAAGTTCACACTTTCCACTTATCTTGGGTTAGAATACGGGAATTACTTGTATAATAAAACACTTCCATAACCAAACATACTTTACATCACAGTCCCGGACTTGACGGTCCGAGTAACATATCCACATCCATACATCACATAACATACTTACATAGTAACCTCGGACTTGCTGGTCCGGGTACCTTAACAACATTTGCACAAACATAACAACCCTTAGACTCTCTTTTCTGGGCAACATAACAACATTTAGACCCATAGGTCCTGATAACATAACATCCTTTAGACACATAGGTCTAGGTAACACAACATCATTTAGACTCATAGGTCTTGATAACATAACACTTCGGACTTAACCACGTTAGGACTCAAGGTCCAAATAATTTTTTTTTCCTTACACATTACACACAACACGTTTTAGCACGTATAGCAGTTAAAAATTTCTTTTACATTCACTGTGCTCCCGCAGAACCCGGTCGCGATGGACACATATTGCCCCCGTTCCTTTGGGAGATCAAAACAATCACTTAAATTTAAAATTTCTTATGAGATTAAGTAAGAGAACTTATTTATGTAAGGTATCTATCGACGTTTTATAAATACCGGTTCAAAACCCTTTTGAAAACACATACAACTCCAAGTCCAACTTATGCTCTTTATTCGCTTTTTTTTTCAGCGTGGTTATTTGTGACCACTTGTAGGGAGCTTCAAGAATCATCCAACCCTGATGTGATCAGCATCAATGTTGAACTATCCTTCCACCCCAATTTGTGTTCGGCTTCCCTTGATCGCATGCAAATCAAGTTCCACCTCCCACTTCATTTTCAAACAGCAACTAATTCAAACATGTATCATTTTCTATCTTTAATCCTTCTAGTCATAAACATACATCTCCAAGGATAGAACTCTGTCTATCAGTCATCTCCATTCACTTTAATCCAGTTACCTAGGGAATCTTATTCTACTAGGTTCTATGTCGGTTTCATACCCTTTCATAGGTCACTATATTGTACATATACACTATTTTATCAAAATACCACACACAGTTTAACATTTAGTATCATATGAACATATACTGTCGGGGTTTTAGTTCCCCCGGGAGTTTCTTTACTCCCACACTTGTACTCTCACACACACTGTTGCCAAAATGAACACATTCATCACAATGGTATTCGCATCTTCTGTGCGTAATTACCACAATTAAACCATGAATGTATGCGTATGTTTATGTAACACACACACCACTCATCAAAACAAATTATTTTGTGCTATGCACACCATAGTTCACGTACACTTGCACGGTAGTAGACACTAAGTGGCTTTGCGCTCTACCCCCCTTAAAAGGGATTACGCCCACGTAATCAATCACTTACTCACTGTCTATAACATTCCACCGTCGTGAAGTGTTTAATCTCCACACGGTTTATTATACAATGTATTCTGGTTTGAGGATCTTAGCCATATTGGCGGTTTAGTCCCTAACCAAGAGTTCTCTTTAGAGTTCATTTAATTCATAACCAGTTTCGATTCTGGCCTGTGAAACTTCTAGGCTTTAATAATTAGCCATTCATACATATTCACAACGCACATCCAACACTTGGATCGCTGGCTCACTAGTTTCTGCTATGCGATTCCTGATAATTTAGAACTTAGTTGTTCATACATTATTCCTACTGTATTGTACATTCCTGATTATCACCCTTATCTAGGTAATAACGGTTTCTCAACCGACACGTGGTATTTCTTACCATGCGCGAACTCGGTGAGTTTCAACTTTCTATGCATTTCCATGGTGACTTATTGTATTCCACCATAATTTGCCTGATTTCTTCCGACTCACTATCGGTTGAATTTAAGCTACTACCTAATGTGTAGTACACTTTCAGTCATTTCCAACAACTTTGGTACATTCCATACCAATATTTAACACACTGTGTAACTATAGTCACTCATTGTGAATCAAGTATCCTTCCATTGATACGACCTTGCATTTCCTATGCTTCGGTCTTTATCGTGTTATAATTCTCTTTATACTTCTACCACATTTGACATCTCCCGAATTTCTAGCTATCCCACTCGATCATTACTGCACAAGAGCAATACCAAAACGCTCAGTCATACAGAGTGCAGAGGCGTAAACTCTTGACAGTAAATCTCTTATGCGATTGCAAGGGATTTACACTGTATTCCTTATCACATAGTATCAAGTACTGGCTTGCTGCTCAGTCTGTATGTCATCACTTATCTTACGTGTTCACTGTGTCTAACTCGTAACTGTGCTTGTTGACCATTTTATTATTTAACAATACCCATGCAACGGTCGCTTACTGCGCACCGTGCGGTTACTCATTGTATAACATCAATTCACACTGCATCTGCTGTTATATTAGCTTCCGCCATTACACTGTGTTCCGCCATTTTTTGGCTGATTACTGGGTACTCTATTCTTCGGGTCTTTATGCTCCTTGAGCATTGCTCATTACACATTTAGCATCACACACCTCTGGTGGTTGCTATTAGACTTATTACTCCTCCGTCTCCACAACTGGTACGAACACTCCTTTTCGTACTTTTCCTACTCACATCATTCCTGGATATTAACAATATGGTCAACCCTTAACATATTCTCTAGACATATTCCTACTCATTACTACCGTTCTGGCGGTTTCACAATACTCAGAGGTGTCCCTACTCTTTAAGTAGTGGTTCGTTATCCGCTTTCATTACTTATATAACATATAACTTTCGTAGTCAACAAAATTCACTTATGACATTTTACTTGTGGCTTATAAGCCCTATTGCCTCGAGCTCCGCTCATTATAGGCTGTTCACATTCATTTACTTCTTCGAACAACATTACACAGTTTACAGGTTGTATTGGGCTCCATGACAAGGTCGTTATTCCTTTCATGGGATGTCCCTTCAAGGATGTCAGAGTTCCTCCTGACGCCTTAAGATTAAACTGGGTGTTAGTTTCAACCCTTGCATTTCTGTCACGTTATTCCGTTCAACCACTGTTCCAAACACCCTTTTCAGGATAGCTCCTGGGTGTTACTAGGTTATGCCATTACATCTGGCTTTCCATTATGAGTACATTTTATTAACCGCTTTTCTTGCGTTCTTGACTGGGTTATATTCTCTTTAGGGAGATTGATATCTCTAGTGATCATCTCGGGAGTCTCATCCCGGTCATTGCACATTTATTCCTCAGGATTTTTAAGACATATTCCATGTCCTTATTTACCAACTAGTGCACTTCGCACTTGTTCACCTTTAGACATTTCCTTAAAATAAATTCACTGATTCTTGTAGTCTTATTGACCTTACTGGTTTCTTTACTTCTACCATTCTTGGTAAATTTTTTTCTTTGTCTGACTTTTACTTCGGTCCGTAGTATGGAGTCGACTACTTCCCGTGTTTCAGACTCCACTCGTATATATATGTGGGGTATCCTGTTGATACATTGCTACTTACCCGGTTAACCTATAAGAAGGTCTGCCAGGCCCACAAGCTCCTAACGGAGTGCGGTCGTCCCACAATTTAGTTGGTACACTCGTAGTGTCCGTCACACGCCTAGGTGAAGTATTCTGTTGTCAACTCCCTTATATTATCCTGTGATAGTATGCATTCCGTCACTCGGGTTGTTACCCTTGGGTTTACCGGTTTCCATCCGGTTATTTAAAGGTCACTGGGTATAACTTACCTACCATGTGGCACTGAGGCCGGTGTAGGTCTCTTGGTCTGGTTTCAAGGAAGGTTGGAAATAAATGGGTTTGGAAGAAAATTTGGTTTGGAAAAGGTTTTGAAGATGCATTTAAGTCTAAAAGATTAATTCTCGTGGCTTCACAACATTTCCTTGCTTTAACCCAGTCCAGCTTCTTGCTGACTGGTGTACTTCCAATTACAGAGGTTAGGCTGCTAAGCCCTTCCACAACTATGTTGATCTCACTTAACTTCACGGTACCTTACTAAGTACCTGTAGTTGTTTTAAGTTTTCCGTACAGCCTTGTCATAGCGGCACTTGCCATGGCAAGTGCGCCATGCTAACTGGCTACTGGTCCAATAAACATTGGTTGCGGTATTGTTTCCGCTTACTCTGACATTAGTGGCCTTGCTGGCCCTTACTTGATTTCACAGTCTTAACAATAAATCCTCTGGGTTTTTTTTTCTCACTATTTTCACATGGTGACCATTAACTAGGGTGTTTCCCCTTCTGGGAGACCCCTTTTACTTAGTGTTACATCCTCCTCATACTACGTTGTAGTTCCTTATTCGGTCGGTATACCATTGGTGTATTAGTTAACATTGTAGTCCCGTGGACACTTGTCTCGGGTTTCATTACCTCACTTTTTGCCTGTTGCACGCTTGGTGCGTTGCAAGCTGGTTTTTTCTCGACTGCTTGGCATGTCGAACCAGGTTGCTGGAAATTCTATTCTCTTATGCGCAAGATTCTTCACTTTTCGCTATCTTATGCGGCAGACATTGTTAAAATGGGAACCGTCTTCGGGATTCACACCTTTCGGAATCTACCGTATGACAGGCTCTCCGTACTTATAAGGACATTCAAGTGCAGCCAGGTCGGGTATTCCCGAGTAAGAGGGGGCTTCCATCTCTCTGGCGTTCTTTCCCAGTTATAATCAGGGATTGTGGAGGGTGGGATGTATATGGTAGGTTTCCAATATTCACCGGTCCTCCTAACTAGCGTATCTCTCACGCTATCACTCGTCCCTTAACCCACATATACTGAAATCCTAACTCGGTACTTCCTAAGCTCGGTAATTCAGTCATCAGAGCGACACTTCGCTCTGATACCACTTTTTGTAACACCCCAACATACAACAACATACTTAACATTAAACTGCAGCGGAAAATACACATCATCACATAACTTAACTCATCGGTGTTACACGCCGTTAACCACCCACGTGGCTAACAAGGCTAACATTTACACAACTGTATCGGTCTGACGGACTAGATCCCCGAGCAACTATACAATACCGTCTCCTTTATCAACACCAACACTCATTTTACAAATACCTTCCAACTGTACCGAGTATTTACAACTAATGCCGAGAACAATTTCGGTCTTACTACACCTACTGTGTACATACACTTAAATGAATACCCAAGTACAATGTCTACCCCGTCCTACTCTCGAACGGCTCCAGCTCCTTGTACCTGAAATAGAAAAGGAAAGAAAGGGTGGCCCCCCAGGGGCTCAGCACCTTTGCTGGTATGGTAATCCCGCAGCCCACATGCTACCGGGCCACGCACAACTATTTGTCGTCTTAGCATGCAGTTGATTACATTTAAACCAAGCATGTGAAACATAAACTCACAACACGATACATTTCACCCCAATGGGCTTAACATATACAACTCATTTATACTTAACCAATCACTCTTTGAGTTCTTCAACCCTATAGTATTTCTCCTCTAACGGAGCTATTACCTTAACAGACGACATTTACCCACAATCGGGTTTCCACAAACGTCCCTTTTACATACTAGGAATCATATCCATGATCCTCATATTTCACTTCTAAGCGACATATAACATCACATCAATAACCTTGCAACATACAAATAACACATACATAACAGGTACGGATCTCTTAGGAACCGGCCCAACATAGTTAATACACTGGTGAGCCTAGAGAATGATATCACCCCATGTTAAGCTCGTTATAACCAAACTCATTACCGCCCTCATAGTCGGACGAGTAACTTACCTAAAGATGGATCGGATTTAGTGACCCGAACTCACCACACAAAACATATTCCCCCTAAACCGATCGTAAGTCAGAATAGCTAAGCTTTGGGATAAGCTAATGGGAGATCATAACCCGTGAGGGAAACAACCATAAAGAGAGAAGGGTAAAGCTAAAAAGGATACCCACTCCCAAACAACGCGCGACCGGCCAAACCGGATTCCTCACTACTGTTAGTACATACTTACTTTAGAATATTAGTTAGAACCCCACTATGGAGTCTATCACACCTACACACATACAGTATTACAACTGGGTTAAACATACAAGGGAGATCCCTACATTCACATATACATATCACACAATTAACACACGCATAGCCGTGGTTAGTACGTCCCATGGTTCGGGTCGTTCACTCCGAATACCAAACTCTCATGTGATCCTAGACTCAGTCAACTAAGGTTAACACCTCCGAGGTTAAATGGTATCGAAGTTGTACACGCCACATATATGAATTACTGTAAACTCATTACATGTTTTATCTTACAACGTGGCAAACATACAGAAAAACACATTGGCATACAAGCCGGTGTAATCCGTTAGGACACAGGTTGCAAGAAAACCATACCTGTCACCAGTCCACTTAATGTCCTTATGTTCTGAAATTCTCGAACAACTGGCAACATCACATACTTTTATTAACATCGGGGTAACACGTTTGTTTAAAGTCTAAAGCCCTAGACTTACTCCCATAAACTTAGTTAAATAACTTGACACTTTTAACTTGTTTTACTTTCACATTTTATTACAACTTTCACCCACTTGGTTGTCTTTATATCACCAAACATGTCCTTAACATTTACAACATCATTACTGATCAATCCCCATCATTACACATCATTTTCATACCTTAAACAACATTTTAGAGTGGTCCGGGACTTGGTCCTACCTTAAGTCCCGGACCAACACTTACAGAAACTCTCGGCATGTTTTGACAGGGTGGTCCGGGACCTTGTACTCACCCAAGTCCCGGACCAAGACAGTCTTAGACTCTCGGCCAGTTTTTCATATATGGTCCGGACACCATTCCAAAACCTAAGTCCCGGACCACTGTAACAGAATTCCCAAATTGACATTTTCAAGTCTTGTTTCATCTATTATCTTCATGCATTGATTACCCAACCTTCACACATGAACTTAGGCATATTCTAATACCAAAATATCACTTTGATTCACCTTAAAACATTGTTCAACTTGTCACTCATTTTTCTTACAAAATCTCTTAACACTTGTAACATTTCTCCTTTGGTTTTCTAAGTGGTGTTTCACCTTAATGACCACTACACCAAAATGTCTCCAGAGACGTACACCTTCACCAAAGACACCTTCATTACACAACTAAACCTCAAGCTACACTACATCACAATATAGTGCATAAACTTAAATTGCTTGGCACTTAGGCCCTTAAATAACATAAACCTTAAACACTGAATTTCCACATAATAATTGCCTTTGACCTGCAAATACACCCAACATCACATATGCCTTTAATAAACTCTTTGAGAGCATTTTACTAACTCATTTCCCATTGGCTCTTTAGTATTTTATTAAGCAATCTCAAGCTCAATTTTCCTAAGGCATTTAAACCACATTAGGTTAACACATTTACCTCTTTTCTTTCAAGATTTTTACTTGAATACTCTTGTTCTTCCTTGGTTGGAAATCGGCAAGAGGACCTGGCTACTTGTCAATGTTCTAGCCAACACACAAATAAACCAATGAGCATTCAAGCTTCATGCTTAAACTCATTTACAAACCCTAGGTTAACATAAGTGTTTTAATACACTAGAACTTGATGATTACCTTTGGAATTTGAAAGAGAACTTGAACAAGTGGCAAGATAGGAATCCTCCTAGCCCTTTGAAGATTGGAATGGAGCTATGGAAGAACAAGAGAAGACACCAACACTTGGTGAATTTTCGGACAACACATAAACAAGAGGGAATGGAGTTTTTCTTTGACTTTCCTTACCTTGAAGCAAAGGAGTATAACAAGGCATGAAAACATGAGCTCAAGCTCCTTCAATGGAGAATCTCCATGGCACCAAAATGAGGCTTTTGAAGATTTGAAAAGATAGAAGTGTAGAGCTTGCTCCAACTAGAAGAATGGTGGTCTTGAAATTGAATTTGGATCATGGAGCTAGAAGTTACAAGCATTCAAAGATGGAGAATGACATTGTTGCTGTAGCAAAACCGATGGAGGCTTGGGAGAAGATGAAGAAATCGGTGGAGGTAAGTGGGAACAAGAGAGGAATGATTGAACGAGTGATTGTCCTTGCCTTTAGTAGATATTAGTGCTTAATAAAGTAGTATAGTATTTTATTTATGTCTTCCTTCACTTATTTGATTGCAGGTGGTGGTGACTCACCTTACAAAAACCGCCCCCATATATTACTTAGGGGTGTTTTGGTCTTTGTTAACTCATTTAATTACTTAATATAACATATGTTACAAACTAGCTTATAAAAGTCACTATTCATAAAAACAAGGCACATAATTGTGAAATTTTTGGTTTCCCATTGATTTAGGATTCCTAATGTGATACTAAGTAGTACACATGTTAATTAAAGAGTAATGATGGACATCTAGCCATTCAAAACCCATTTACAAGACAATTTTTCAAAAATGTGCTTTAAGGCTCCTTAAAGCACATTTTGTGTTTAAACTTATTTTCAAGCTTGGTTTTCTTTGGTAATTGATTTAATATGTCTATTAACATATAAATGAGGTCTTGGTATGCTCATTAGGTCTTAACCAAGATTATCCCAAGCTTAAAGCATATTTTGCCCTTATTGCCTTTAAGGCATTTTACTGTATTTACTGTCTTTTAAATTGTTTACTAATGTTACTAAGACTATTTTTAGTCTTAATAATTTATTATTTAATGTTTAAACAACTTATTAAGGTTTGGGGTATTTCAGTCAATTAAAAAATAATCTATTTGAAATTCATCGAAATTGTCTATCATTTCCCTCAATTTCACGTCCATTGAAGAAAAATCTATTAAAATTATCAGTATTGCCTATCAATATCGACATTAACTATCATTAACTTCTTATTCGATAGTAAAACAATCAAGCCTGTTCTATTCTAATTAGCAGATGAACTGGACACCAATCTAAATAGTTAGATGTATCGACATTAACTATCATCGACGTCTTATTTGAAATTTCCTATCAATTCCACTAATTTCATGTCCGTTGAAGAATAATCTATTTGAAATTCATCGAATTGTCTATCATTTCCCTCAATTTCACGTCCATTGAAGATGAGTCTATTTGAAATTATCAATATTACCTATCAATATCGACATTAACTATATATCATTGACTTCTTATTCGATAGTAAAACAATCATGCATGTTCTATTCTAATTAGCAGATGAATAAAACACCGATCTAAATAGTTAGATGTATCGACATTAACTATCATCGACGTCTTGTTTATAATTGTCTATCAATTCCACAAATATCACGTCCATTGAAAAAGAAATCTATCTAAAAAAAATTTAAATTGTCTATCATTTGCACTAATTTCACGTCCGTTGAAGAAGAATTTATGATAAACATCTAAATTGTCTATCATTTCCATTAATTTCATGCCCATAGAAGAAGAAATTGTTGAAAATGATATACAATTTCGATGACTTTCAATTAGATTCTTCTTCTACGTTCATGAAATTAGTGGAAATAGACAATTTCAATGACATTTAAATAGATTCTTCTTGAACAGACGTGAAATTAGTGGAAATGATAGACAAATTTGATGATTTTTAAATAGATTCTTCTTCAATAGATGTGAAATTGAGGGAAGTGATAGACAATTTCGATAAATTTCAAATAGATTATTCTTCAACGGACATGAAATTAGTGGAATTGATAGGCAATTTCAAATAAGACTTCGATGATAGTTAATGTCGATACATCTAACTATTTAGATCGGTGTCCAATTCGTCTGCTAAGTAGAATAGAACAGACTTGATTGTTTTACTATCGAATAAAAAGTTAATGATAGTTAATGTCGATATTGATAGGCAATATTAATAATTTCAAATAAACTCATCTTCAATGGACGTGAAATTGAGGGAAATGATAGACAATTGGATGAATTTCAAATAGATTATTCTTCAATGGACATGAAATTAGTGAAATTGATAGGAAATTTCGAATTAGACGTCGATGATAGTTAATGTCGATACATCTAACTATTTAGATCGGTGTCCAATTTGTCTGGTAATTAAAATAGAATAGGGTTGATTGTTTTACTATCGAATAAGAAATCAATGATAGTTAATATCAATATTGATAGGCAATTTTGATAATTTCACACAGATTCTTCTTCAATGGACATGAAATTGGGGGAAAAGGTAGATAATTTTGATGATTGTCAAATAAATTCTTCTTTAATGGACATGAATTTAGTGGAATTGATAGGTAAGTTCGAACAAGACGTCGATGATAGTTAATGTCGATACATCTAACTATTTAGATTGGTGTCCAATTCATCTGTTAATTAGAATAGAACATGCTTGATTGTTTTACTATGGAATAAGAAGTCAATGATATTTAATATTGATATTGATAGGAAATTTTGATAATTTCAAATAGATTCTTCGTCAATGGACGTGAAATTGGTGGAAATAATAGACAATTTCAATGAATTTCAAATAGATTCTTCTTCAACGGACATGAAATTAGTGGTTGATAGGCAATTTCGAACAAGACGTCGATGATAGTTAATGTTGTGCTTAAGAAGAAATAATAAATATATCAAACAAATTATCAGCAAAGTATACCATGACAAAGTAGACGAAACGACGAACACGTCGGCGTAAACGGATCAAAAAACGGAGCTATAACGAAGAAGATATGACAATTTTAAAACTGGAACCCGGTGCCGGCGCCGTCCCTTCCTTACCGGCGCCGGGTTCCGGTTTTAAAATCACCATATCTTCTTCGTTATAGCTCCGTTTTTCGATCCGTTTGTGCCGACGCGTTCGTATTTTCATCTACTTTCTCATGGTATACTTTGCTGATAATTTTTATGATATATTGTTTTACTTATATAAGTACTTCGGAATCCTTCTTTGCTTTTTTCGAACCGCTTTTAATAAATTTTGTCTACATTAGCCCCTAAATTGGTCATTTTCTGACTGAGCGTATTGGAATTCCGATTGTGCGTAATGAAATTTGGGGTCATCTCGTAATATGTTATAAATTGTGGTTAAATATAGTAATTTCTGAAAGATATTAAAGTAGGGGCAAGATCGTAAAATTTTTTAAAATTCCAATTGTGCGAAGTGAAAACACGACTGACCGTACGAGTTCAGTTTTTTTTTTGGCATTGTGACAATCGTATTTTGACTACCTTAATGGGTTTTTGTTCTGATCTTATTCCACAAGCTTAATCACTACATCTACCAACATGGTCTATCGGACTTAAATTTTAGTCTTGAGATGAGAATGTTACATTTTTAAGCAGGGGTGTATACTACCGAGATCGGATTATGCGACGGATATGGGAGAAGCTTCTTTTATTATTAGTGAAAATTCACACGGTATCATTAAAAAATTTGTTAATTCATAAAATATCACAGTTTAAAAAAAGTTTTCTAGATACTACAAAAAATATTTTAAATTCACCAAATACCATAAATTACTACTCAAAACTTTTTAAGACTAAAATATCCTTATTTGTTAATAAACATAGTTTACAGTATACCACATAAATATTTTTAATTCACAAGATACCATAATATTTTTTAAAATATATTAAAAATAGTAAAAAAAATAATTTATAGGTTAATTAATATATAGGTTAAAATTTATAAAATATAAAATATAAAATATATAATTATAAAATAACTAAAAATTATAAAAACTTAAAAATACCAAGTAGTTAAGAGAATGATTATCCAATTTTTTTATAATATTTTTAATCTTAACAATTTTAAAAATATAAAATATTATTATAAAAAAATTAAATTTATATAAAGTATGATTATAAAAAATTAAATTATCATTCTCTTTATTATTTTTGTCAATTATTAATCAAATTCTTAGCTTCTCTCATATAACTATTCCTTTTATTATTCTTCATATTTTTTGAGATTCTATTATTATATATATAGGGAATTTGTTTTTTCAATTTTAACTTATATAAGAAAAAATTAGCTTTTGCTACTTATTTCTTTAAAAATAATAATAATTTTTGTTTTATTTTTGAATTAAATATATAAAAAATGATATTATATAAAAATATGATATACTATATACAAACTAAATAATTTCACCAAAAAGAATAAAACAAGAGTATTATAGTGTACTATTTTTTATAATATCCTTTTATATATTTTAATTAAAAATAAAATATAATAAACGTATATTGAAAAAGTTACTCTAAAAATTAACGTTCTTATTAAAATTGAAAATTTAAAAAATACTATATATATAATAATAAAATCTTGAAAGAATTATAAATATTAAAATATATTAGAGAAGCACAAATTTGTTTAAATAGACAAAAACAATAAAGAGAATGATAATTTAATTTTTTATAATTTACTATATATAAATTTAATTTTTAAATACTACTATTTTACATTACTAAAAATACGATGAGTAAAAATATTATAAAAAATTTGAATTATTTTTAAACTATTTTTTATTTTTAATAAAGTTTATTAGCTTGTAAATGATATATACTATTATTTTATATTTTTCAAATTTTTTAATTATATATGTGATTTTTTTATTTTATTAATACTTTAACCAATAAAATAATAAACTTAATTTTTTTACTGTTTTTAATATATATTTTATTAAGTTTATGGTATCTTGTGAATTAATAATATTTAGAGTAAATTACTGTGAACCCCCTTGAGGATTGGGTATATTACCGTTAACCCTC
The DNA here is from genome assembly GCA_023374045.1 of Limonium bicolor. Classification (NCBI taxonomy): domain Eukaryota; kingdom Viridiplantae; phylum Streptophyta; class Magnoliopsida; order Caryophyllales; family Plumbaginaceae; genus Limonium; species Limonium bicolor. The sequence continues at coordinate 82,491,293 of CM041782.1, forward strand.
TTGTGTTTATCATAATTATTGGTAACCACCTTGAGGTTACAGTATCTCTGACTATGAGCCCCCAAACTATAACTTCGTTATCAAAATGTTACTACGAGCTGACCCATCAACTTAATCACATTATTAATGACATGTGGGACAACAAAACTACTTAATCAACATCGTCTAACTCTCCCTCGTCCCAATTAGGATGCATTTTTGAGGTAGGGTTAACGTTTTTTGGACAATAAGAATGCTGATTAAGCAGTGTTTTTTGTCCAACATGTCATTAATAATGTAATTAAACTGATGGGTCAGCACGTAGTTAACATTTTGATAACAAAGTTATAGTTCGGGGGCTCGTAGTCAGAGATACCTTAACCTCAAGGTGGTTACCAATAATTATGATAAACAGAAGGGGGTTAACGGTAATATACCCAATCCTTAAGGGGGTTCTGAGTAATTTACTCTAATATTTATGTGGTATATCGTGAATTATGTTTATTAACAAGTAAGGATATTTTGGTCTCAAAAAGTTTTGGGTTAGTAATTTGTGGTATCTGATGAATTAAATTTATATTTTGTGGTATCTGACAAACTTTTTAAAAAACTGTGGTATTTTATGAATTAACAAACTTTTTAGTGGTATCCCGTGAATTTTCCATTATTATTATTATTGAAAAGCATGGGTACAAGTTAACAAACAAGGTGGGCCATCAAAATGCTTTACACATTCATGAACAGAAAACTTTAGGATAAATCTATACAAAAATAGTTAATGCACGTAAAACTATTAAACGTAATCAATAATCAATTGTACACGGAATAAATTCCAATATTGCACCATATTCCAATTTTGAAAATATATACTCATTATTATATCAAAAACAAGAAAAGTGAAACAATCATTACTGTACAAAATAAAATTATTATTTTTTTGTCGTAAAATGGAGGGAATGCCTCATTTATTTAACACTGTAACTTGTTTCTCAGCAAGCTGAGACATAATACATTCTGGTGGAACATCAAGGGGTAGCTCCCTATGTCCCACCCCATCCCTAATTTGGCTAATGCATCCGCCACTAGATTGCACCGTCTAGGTGTATGTCTTACAGAAAACCTCCCAACACTAGCAAGCAGTATCTTACATGGGTCTATAACTGGTTTTAAAATGTGGCATCTAGGACAATCAGAGAACATATCCACTAGCTGAGAGGAATCAGTACAGAACATAACATTGTTTAGTTTCTTTTCCTTGGTCAGCTTCGCAGCATACAGCAGTGACATCGCCTCCGAATGTAGGGAACTCTGCCTTCCAAACACCACCACGAATCTCGTCATCCAGTTGCCCAAGGGATCTCTACATACTCCACCTACAGCAGCATGATCTGATAATAAGTTAAAGGATCCATCCACATTAAATTTAAACCAGTCAAAATCAGGGGGGGGGGGGGTCCAAGCAATTACTTCCCTGTTCGTTTCTGAGTGATTATGTAGGGTATCACTCTCAAAAATATCCAGCGATTTGTTCCAAGCCGCAGATCTAGATTGCCCAGTCCAAGCTTTTCTATTCTGAAACATAGCTAGCGTAACAGTTCGAAAAGGCAGAAACATTATGCTTTCATTTTTAAAAACCTTGGCATTTCTCCATTTCGATAAAGTATAACATGTAATAGAGAAAACAGATTTCCACTTACCACGAATAACAAAACCACCAGAAATCGAAATGAATTCAGCCAACCATTCAGATAATTGCAAGTTGTAAAACTTAGACTTTGAATGAGAGAAAAGTAGTTTATCCCAAACTTTCTTGGCTATAGGGCAGTCTCGGAGTATATGTAAAATAGTTTCTTCCTGACTGCAGAAATGGCACGAATTATCAGTTGTAAACCCAAGCTGACAACGTCTCGAGTTAGACATAAGTCTACCCAAAGCAACTCTCCACATAAACACCTTTACCCTTTCCTGGATATGCAGATTCCAAATCTTACCAAAAGGAAATGTATCTCGTCCTCATGTCTTCTGAAACACTGCTCTATCAGTCAATAATTTATACGCTGACTTAACACTATAATTTCCAGAAGGCTCACCTTGCCAAGACAAAAAATCAGACTCACCATCAGGATAAACCACAATATTCTTAAGACAAAATAAAACAGACTCTGGTAAATAACCAGCCAGCTTATTAAAATCCCAACCTGAACCCTCATTCCAATAAACAGATCAGACACTTTCATCCATCAACTCCTTTGGTACCTCTTTTATAGCTTTTTCGCTTAGACAATGGTTTACAATCCAGAAGTCAGTCCAGAATCTAATTGTGTTACCATTATTTACCACCCAACGAGCGCCCCTTTCAATGAGATCCGAGCAGTTTTGGATATTCTTCCAATTGCTGGAGCACCTACTCGTGTTTGGATTAGGGTATCTATGTAAAGAGTCCTTAAACAGTAGCTACTAGGATTACTAACTAAATTCCACATAATTTTCCCAAAACACGCTTGGTTCATCTCTCTCATTTTCCGAAGCCCTAAGCCCCCCTTCACCTTAGGTTTATATAGACACTCCCATCCTATATCATGCAATTTCCGCTTACCCAAGTCTTGTCCCCAAATAAAATTCCTACTCAAACGATCAATTTCATCACAAACTGTAACTGGCAGAATTTGACATTGCATATTATAGACTGGAATCGAAGATACAACACTCTTCACAAGACATATACGTCCAGCCAGCGAGAGAATTTTTGTTTCCACCCCGCTAAGCGATTCCTATCCTTATCAAGAATAACATTACTGGATTGTTTATCATTCCTACCATGTTTCAGTTGAATACCCAAGTACTTGTCAAACCTTCTAGTCAAAGGCATGCCGCCTTCTAGACTCAACACACGACCTCTCTCTTCACTCACATTCCTAGAAACCATAATTGATGATTTTTCAAAACTGATAATAAAACCAGATGCATTGCAAAAGTCATCTAAACAGGTACGCATCACATGCATTTGCTTAGGAGTGGCAGTTCCAAATAACACCAGATCATCAGCAAAGAAGACATGAGAGATAAAAATGTTTTTTCTACCAAGTGAGAGAGGAATCCATTCCTTTCTATTAACATGTCTATGAATTAACCGAGACAGTCTTTCCATACACAAAACAAAGATAAATGGAGACAGAGGGTCACCTTGACGGACCCCTCTACCAGCCTTAAAAGTGTCTGATAAATTACCATTCCAGCAAACCTGAAACGTGACAGAGGTAACACATTGCATAATAATATGTTTCATTCCTAGTGGAATATTAATGCAAACCAAAGTCTCTTCAATGAAATCCCAAGAGAGACAATCATACGCCTTAGCCAAATCTATCTTCATGGCTACAAATCCATCTCTAGCTTTCATATTATCCATACAATATAAAGCCTCCTGCACTAAAATAACATTCTCAAAGATATTTCTACCGGGTATAAAGTTGGATTGGCTGTCCGACACCCAAGTAGACGTAAAGAGTTTGAGCCTATTGGCTAAAGTTTTTGCAAGGATCTTATACTGTACTTTACATAGAGAGATAGGTCTAAACTGGTTAACCATAGTAGGGTGCTCAACCTTGGGGATAAGAGTCAAGATAGTCTCATTCATCCCTAGCTCTAAAACCCCCTGACTGAAAGCATTTCTAACAAAATCAACAACTTTGGGACCAACTAAACCCCAAAACTTCTGATAAAAACCTGCAGGGAACCCGTCCTTCCCCGGCGCTTTGAAAGCCTTCATACTTTTAAGAGCGTGAATGACTTCCTCACCAGTAATTGGGCTAGATAAAAACTCCTTCGCACTGGCTTGTAATGGAACAAAATCGTGACTTTCTAGGGGCACCCGAGAAACATCACTCTTCTTAAAATGATTTTCGAAAAAATGCAACAATAATTTGCCCAGACCATCTTCACCACTCACCCAAATACCATCCGATCCCATGAGTTTATGAATCTTATTATGTTGTCTCCTAATCCTAGTTCTTGTATGGAAATAAGAAGTATTTCTATCCCCCATAGTAATCCATTGGTCCCTAGATTTTTGGAACCAAAGGGATTCTTCCCTTTGTAACCACACTTCTAGATCCCTAGAGAGCTTGGAGTCTAAACCCCTAAGGTGATTCCCTTTCCCCATGTCAATAGCCCTCTGGATTCCTTTCAATCTAGCCAAGATCCTCTTCTTGTTTAAGATAATATGCCCAAACTCAACTCTATTCCATTCTTTCAGAAAAACACGTAGTCTATCAATCGAATCACTAAGGGAACCATTGACCATCCAGTTTGTAGCAACAGCCTTAGCAAAATTTGGATGGGAAAACCAAGCGGCCAGAAATCTGAAATTTTGTTGCCCCCTACCTCTAGGTTTTGGAGAAGACATCGATAAGGAAATAGCACTATGATCAGAGTAAAACAGGAAGAATTTTCAATCTAGCTTCTGGAAAGAGATTTAACCATTCAATCGATGCCACCACTCTATCCAAACATGCGCAATTGTTACCATTGGACCAAGTGAAGATATTACCAAAGCTCTTAATATCAACAAGCTTTATCTAATGAAACCTCTGAAACCATCTATCAATGCCAAGTACTTTTAGAGGTAATGATTTCTATCCCTATGAAAAAGTGTGGCATTAAATCACCTCCAATGATCCAGCCGCATCTCGGAGGGGCTGAGCTTGATCCAATTGTGTCCAAATATGTTTTTGAACAGCAGAGCTTGGTGTAACACCCCTCTCCATAATCACGTAATAATCTCTCTCATAGCAATAAATAAAACGTCTTACAACGGAAGAATAAATAATAACAACAATACTCACTCGGGTGTCACCGGCCATTACTCGCCCATGCAAGTAACGAAGCCAAACTATATCCAACTTCCAACATAAAACAAAACTGCTAACCGCTGTGATAACGAGATAACTCCTATACATCATACTAAGTCCATACACCATAACGTCGACAGGTGAGCGTCTACCCAAATCCCAAATACACATAACCGTACCATAATACAATTCTCAGTCAGACATTGTCATACAGATAAACTCCCTGTGCGGTAATCGAAATAAACTCTAATTACCCTGTTCCCGCACTTCGGCTTCGACAATAATCAACAACCTGCATAATGGTGTAGTATCAGCGATAAACGCTGAGTATGCCGGGCCTGGACCCTAATGGTCACTTAGTCATTTTAACCATCTTATTATTAGATTGGTTTCATGCTTTTCCATTTATAGTTATAATCAATACTGTAATATACATGTATAATATACATAATCCTCCATCCAAACATTCATAACACTCAACCATCCATCTAATTCAAACAGTCATAAAATATCACAAACAACAATTGTATATCGAACGTATCGAATAATAATACTGAATAAACGCCGTAGCGAACACCATCCTTTGTTAATTTAATTTGGCCTTTAAGGCCCCATCCATCCAAACCATGTTAATTAAATACCAGTTGTGTAACACCCCTACCGTTAATCCTATGCTTACCTTCTAATCGTCCTGTTAATCCTATCAGTTCGCAACGGAAATACTACTATTACTACGGCGGGTAATACAACGCCGCTAACCGCCCATATGGCTAGCTAGGCTTACCTTACTTACAGTCACGGTCTGATGATCATAGTATACCGAGCTACTTAAACATTACTTACCGAATACAAATACCATTCGCCTACATTAATGGATTACCGAGTATTCAAAGTATATTCATTTACAACCTTTCAAGTTTGCCAAAAGATTGAGTTTCTACCGACTACTCATCTATACCAATTCACCATCCTATCAATATCCAAAAAGGTGTACCCCATTGTACACCGGCTAATCAAAAGCTACAGCCGTGTACTACTTAGTACACCATTCATAATTCATTGTTTACAATCCAAAAAGAAATCAAACTAGAACTCTTCGTCCTCTTCATCCTTCTCGAGTACCTGTGTGTAGTAAAAACATCACCCCACGGGGCTCAGCAAAAGCTGCGTATAAACTCCGCATATACCGCGTGCTAGCTAGGGCACACCGACTATTTAACGTCCACTAAACATGTGGTTCATTAATTTCATACATACATGCTTTACATACAACATACATGCATATACAATACATTATACAATTCAAGGCAACCATACAAATAGTGCACACAATGCTTACCTTCGCAGTGTTAGCCAAGTTACGCATTCGGGTTAATCGGAATGCTTATTACTCTTTTACTCATTATACATTGCTTACTCTTACCATGCTTACTTACTTCCATTTACTTACTTACTCATTCTTACTTACTTACTTTTACTCATGTTAAGTCGGTATGACCTCCGGCCCGGGGACTACACCGTCCCACCTCCGGGATTTACTTGACTCACCAATCCGGGATGCTACCCACTTAAGGGATTTGGGCCGCGGACCAGTTTAAGAGTCAGGAATTGGATCCAACCTCTTGTGTCTCCTCATCCTCACGCGTGGCCGAAACTATATCGGACTTCTACTCATTCCAATTTAATTACCAATTTAAGTTAGATTGGTTAGCTTGTTAGGAATCAGTTAGAAGTCCAATCACAATCACAATCGGTCACAGTACAATACAACATACATACGCACATTCATATTCATCCATACATTTCATGAATTATACAAACTAAGATTTAAAGAAAATATACACAACATACACACTACATATTCACAAGTATGCATAATAACTCCAATTCGTGCATTTATCTTATTTGGTGATCAATTAGCACACAACACACAATTCAGAGTAACCAAGATAGCATACGGGGCATGAAGAATTCATACCGTTCACCGTTGTACTTGTATCCGACGTTCCTCCGGTGTTCACAAATCAAATCCTAGGATATACATACAATCGAGTGATTAATCTAACTATCATTAACTTAACTCGACTACTCTTACGTTTCCTAATTCATACTTACCTAGTCTTTACATTCCTATACTTACATTTCGTTTACTTACTTTTAATTACTTAACAATGGTATACTTACATATATATGCACATATGTATAGGTGGGTATACATATATATATATATGTATTTATCATGTAATTTAATTTACATTTTTTTTGTATGACTCGACCGGACTTGCAAGTCCGGACGCAAGTCCGGTCCATTCCAGTAGCTTTTATTACGGGAATTTTTCTGGCCCGACCGAACTTGCATGTCCGGTCGCAAGTCCGGTCCATTCCAAAAGGTTTCAGACGGGAAAAGTTTCTGGTCCGACCGAACTTGCAAGTCCGGTCCATTCCAGAAGGTTTCAGACGGGAGAATTTTCTGGTCCGACCGAACTTGCAAATCCGGTCGCAAGTCCGGTCCATTCCAGAAGGTTCCCGTCTTTGTGATTCTGGGCTCGACCGAACTTGCAAGTCCGGTCGCAAGTCCGGTCCGGCCCAGTACTTCAGTTTAAAAATCTGTTTTCAGTTGGTTTCTGTACCCATTACTTCCCCATTGTTCCTACACTTATTCCCACATGTTTTACCACTACTTAAACACTCTAAATCATGTTATTTCACTCCTTAATCCCTTACACAATCCTATGCTACTCTATATACAAAATTTTCCAAGTTTCAACTCAACACTCACATTGTTTCTTCCCTTATTACTTTCTTGCTATAGATTTTGACACTTACACTCCCCTTCTATAACTCCCTCTCCTAATGTCATTTCTAACACTCCTAATGCATTACAATACATTAGCTACCTCTCCCAAACTGCCCACTAATTAACTCCATTCAAAATCTGTTACAACATACATAATTCACCTAGTTTCTAGTTCTTTAAGTGTTCTAATCCTAGGTAAATTTTGCCATAGCCTCCCCTATATTTTTATACTCTCACCACATTGTTTTCATTCACATTTTTGTCCATCTCACCTGTTTTCATCAATCACCAATATTCAAACCCTCATACACAAATACCAAACACAACACACCCTTAAAAATTCCTGCACTCAACATCCCAATCCCAACTAGGTTTCAATAAGTTTTACATGTCTTTTAAATGTTTAAAACACTTGTATTCTCTTACACATTGCACTACCACTACACTACCATTTCACAATACCCATTTTAACTTCTAAAAATCTGTTACATACATGTATATACAAGGTTACACAAGTGAGCATCCTTACCTTGTTTCTCCTTCTAGTTTTCTTTCCTTCTTCTTGCTTCTTCCTTCTCTCTTTCTCCCGGTTACAGCACTTCACAATCTAACACTACACCCATTCATATACATACTTCAATACTAAAAACTAACCCTAATCATTATTTAAGCTTTTAATGTAAGTTTTAGGGTTTAGAGATATATTACCTTCCAAGGGTATATGTAATGCTTGGAACAACTCAAGAATAATCTTTCTCACTCTCCAAGGAAGCCAAAATCGGCTAGAGTTCAAAGAAACCAAACAAGGTTTTAGCTAGATTTTCGTTTTGCCCATAAGGCTAGAAAAACAATGGAGTTTCAAGAATATTTTTACCTCAAATGAACAAGGAGAAGGAGGTGGTTCTAGTGGTAGTCTTGAAGCTCCAAATGCTCCATACCCATGGAGATGAAAGTTCTCCTTTTCGGATTTTAAAAAGATAGAAGTGTTCCCCTTGATGAGAGGAAGACAATGGTGCAATTTTTATAATTTTTGGAGGATGTTTGATGGAGTAACAAGAGGAGAGAAGTAGAGGTTTTTGTGGTTTGCTTCAAATCACCATGGATATCGCATGGGGAAGAAGAAAGAAAGAAAAGAGAGTGAGGGAGGAGGTGAGTACGTGAGTGAGGGAGAATAGAGATAGGAGAGAGTGAGTAAGTAAAAAGGAGGTTACTTTATGCTTTTTAATTGTGTTTGTCTTTTGCAAATGAAAAGAATTAATAGAGTGTGTGAGAGAGGGGGGTCCATCGGCTGGCACTAGCGCACACACACACAACTTCACTTTTTATTTTAAAAGTGGACACATAAGTTTTGGTTATTTATGTTTCTACCCCACAACTTCCCGTTTTTGACAGTTTTTGCTATTTCCTCGTTTTATTGATTTTATTGGTTCTAAAGCTTCACTAATATTTATTAATGATTATTTAGTTGACCAAAATTATTACGAGTCTATTTGACCCGCTTAAAGTCACGTTTTCCCGGTTACCTCGAAGAACGTGCTTTAAGGTTCGTTAGCGTTTTTAATCCGTTTTAAGGATCCGTTTTCTTCGGGATTTGTTCCCTCATGATTATTTACACTTAATTAAGCTTCTTAATTACTTATTAGCCTAATTAATCACTATTTTTAATTACGGGGTATTTCAAGTTGGGCGTCAAGTTAGGACAACCCGATAACCTCACCATGGACAGTAGTCCTCCCGTACACACAAAGGTGCTCATTTCGCCAGAGGTCCGGAGGCCCCTGACTATTCTCTTTTGCCTCGTGAGGTGTCCATATAAAGGCCATAGCCACCTGACCCACGATCCAAATAGGGCTCGTTGGGTATAAACCTGGAGCGGAACCCGATCGGGAACCCCTCAGTGATCACAAATGCGCAACCAGGTAGTTCGTAAACTACACTAGATTCCTCACCTCAACTCACACCATCTCTCTCTCTCATAATGTTTAAGATAAGCTCTTAGTCTTATGGAGAATAATTATTAGTTAGCTGCCCAATGGGTCTCACGCATACCTAGAAGTAATCTAGGTTATATTCATGTTCGAGATCCATGCTCTAGAGACCGACAATGTCGTGACTCATTCCTAAGTATTTTACTTAGGTTGCCATATACTTAATATTAATACTATGGTATTATATCAAGTAACCGTCTTGTCATCACAATAACGTATATGTATGTTTATATAAGTCGATCTATAGTCGACGTAGTGTTAGTCCCGTAGGACGCTCGTTCATAAATAATTAATGCAGTAGCACACAATCACATACATGTATCCAAAACACTTAACACACAAGTGATATCAACCAAATCCGAGCCCAAGGAATCCCTTAGGACAACTCGAATCAAACCCCTTTACATACCGTTCACCAAGACCTAGGATGCGCAGTGTAGACCACTAGCTCGTCAAGCGTCCTCGTCTGAAGTATGGTCTAAACGGTAATAAAACTATAAGTCAGTCTCCATGACTAACTAAATCCGGTATTTCTGAATAACTAGTAACCCCGACAGTTCATCCCCGAATTTCTACAGTTATTTGTTACGGGTTTCTCTAAACCAGTCGGCGTTGTTACTAAAACTCGTATGTCAAAATATTTCGACTGTTAAGTTTAATTCATTATTTTTCTTTAATCTTATCCATCATTTAATTTAGGTATATAACCTATAGTTGCATGTATGCATGCATGATTTATTATATTGTATTATTTTCCCACCATCCTTTATAATACATTGTATTATATAATCCATTATCTTAGCAAATTATATTTGCATTCAAAAACTCATAACTTATAGTTTGTAACTATTTTTTTATAATAACCACCACCATTATATTATATGGTTTCCAACCATAATATGTATCCATCCTTATATACATTACTCTCATATGTATATATTTACCATATAGGTAAATCTCATGAGTTATAAAACTCTTATATTATATGTTACATTTTTATCATCTTATATTAGATGATTATTCCCATTAGTTGTATTATATTGTACAACCTATATTAAGATTATTATCCTAATATTATGTAACATTTTATGTTGTATAATTACAACTCCTAAGGTTTATTCAATAAATACCCTAGTTATAAATCTGATTTATTTATAGTTTGTCACATTATTTAATGTGAATATCCTTACTTATTAATTCCCTTTAAACCATATAATTGTTACAACATTTATAACATTATAGACCATAGTCTAAAATTCATATTTCCAACTCTTATAATTCGGTACAGCCCTTTAATTTATTTAAATTCCATTTTGATCACATAACATTATGTAATGTTATACCATATACTAATATCATATAATATGATATTTTTATTTCCTTTAATTTATAACCTATAGTTTTTATACAAAACTATATAGTATTGCCGCATGGGCACCATATCAAAACCTTATTCTTTTTCATATCTCATAGTTTCCTTTATTTACAAAATCACCCCATTATTTATACCATGTTATATATATCATATAATATAACATTTTCAACTTATAAAAGGGTATAACCTATGGTTATATTTTTTGTAAAATTCCGAACAGACCTTAATTTATATCCTATATTATTTTTCAACCCACCAAGTTTCTATAATTGCCATTTGGCCCAATTTATAACATATAGTTTAATAATATCATTAAAACTATATATTGTACATATATCTTATTAAATACCCTTATATTATTCTAAAAATCACCAAATTTCACCCAAGGGTTATAATTACCCTTACTAACCATATACTTTCGGTATATTTCATTTCCATCCCATCTTTTATTCCAAAGTGTCATAATGACATAATAACTATATATTATACATATATAGTTTATTTTAATCCCAAAATCAACCCAATAAATACTAAAAATTCCTAATAGCCCATGGGTGTTTATAATACCATTTTACACCCTTAATTTTCGGTAATAACAGATTTACCACATATGTTATAAAATTGTTACAATTAAATACTTATCTTATAATGAAACCTTAAATAAGTATTTAACTTATTTAATTTGGTCAAAACCTACCATATGGTCAAGGTTGACCACCTTAATATTTCCTTGACCATCAATCTCCATATATTACGGTTTTATACCCATATTTTTCAGAAATTACCATTTAACCCCAAAACTTTATAAAATCTTATAATTTTTATTTAAACTCATTTAAACCCCTAATTTTCGGCTTTATTATTATATAGCCCCCAAATTTAATTTATTTACACTATATCCCCAATTCCTTGCGGTAATTTATTTTTAGCACCTAAACTTAATTAAAACCTTATAAATACATAAATAAAATGGCCTAAAGTACATGGCCTTATTACAAACATTAGCTTATAAAATGAATTACACATAAATGCCCAAAAATGCATTAAACTCTCGGCCTTACACATATCTTTTCCATATTTACCAATTTTCCACATAATGTCTTAAATTTGACAATTATGTTAATTAATTAGTTATAAAATTTACTAAACCATTCCTTAATCATCTAAGGTCAAAATATGACCTTAATAAACTCATTCACTCACGACATATATATATACATATGTATAAACACATATTAATATACCAAGTGTAAGTTTAAGTGATTTATACCTTATTTTGCCAAGTTAAGGCCTTGTTTGGCCACGGCTGTTTGGAGATAAAGTTTCCACAGCTTAGTTTACATGTTTTCAAACAGCAATTAAGGCATGATTAGTCTCCAAGCAAGATCTAACCATAAGAAGTGTGTAATGTATATTTTCAAGGTAAATTTACCTTAGAATACCAAGGCAAGTATAAGTTGTCTTCGGCCTGTTTTTACAGTAGAACAAGAGCATAAAAAGAGCTACTAAAACCAAGCTTTAAACTGGTATAACTCAGATTAGAAGATGGCTAATTTTTACCTTGTTTAAAATGCCAAAAATGGTGTTTTTGGCTTGGATTTGGATATACCTTGAAGCTCTTGATGTACCAACTGAATAAGTATGTTAAGAAGAAGATTATAAGCCTAGGAAATAAGTTTTACAACCGGATTTGAAGGGAATCAAAAGATAAGTGCTTAAAGCACATTTTTATACCTTAAGAACAAGATTAGATTTCTCCACCTCCTTCCCTTGTTACAGATGAGATTCACCCTCCTTTTAACCTCCAAAACAACCTAAAACCATGGATGGAAATGGTTGATGATTTGCTTCATGGAAAGAGGAAAGAATTGTGAAGAAAATGAACATAAAATGGCTTAATAAGCTTACCTATGTCAATTGTTGTTCTCCTCTGTATTTGGTGTGTTACCCACGGTTTGGAGAAGCAAAAGAGAGGATTAAGATAGATGGTGTCGGCTGGGAATGAAGCAAATGAGAAGAATAAGCTAGTTTTGCCTTATAAGTTAATTTAATGTTACTTTATGAATAGTAATAGGTGAGTCATTAGATTAGCTAGATATTTGTTTAGAGATTGATTAATGAGCGGGTGTGACAGCCATAGGAGGTCGGCAAGGGGTGGTATGGTCAAGGGATGACATTTGACCATAGTTAATAATAAGTAATTAAATGTTATTTTTGGGTACTATTTATCCAAAATTACCCATTTTGATTTTATTTTCAAACTTTGATTTAGACTTTATAATATAGTCTATAATGTCAATTAATGATATAAAGAATATACTATAGTCTTTAAAATGACAAAAAGTCATTATCTTAGAGCTCATACACAAAAACGTGCTTTAAGGTATTTTAGTGCACATTTTGTGTCGCAAGGTGTTTCTGAGCTCCGTTTTCTTTGATAACAGTTTCATTGTGTTCCTTACATGATAAGGGATCTTAGTAATCCAATTTTATATCAAGTAGAGATCATTAGACCTTTAAGGTTTTCTTAGAGCACATTTTTGCCCTACTTGACCTTGAAGCATGTAAATGCTTGTTCTTTTTGTTGGAGTGTTGTCCAACAATTGTAATATGTTTAGTTATGTGTTAATAAGCTTAGGAAAAAGTTTTAGGTCCTAAGAAGTTCATTTGGGTATTTATTTACCTTAAACAGTCAAAGGGTGCAATATCTTGCTTTGTGTTGACTACTGTTGTTCTCAGTTGACTTTTAAGGCATGTTTAGGCCTTAATTAATGTGATTAGATGTTTAATCCATGTTTAATTAGTTTGGGGTATTTCAATCTACCCCCCTTAAAAAGACTTTGTCCCGAAGTCGCTTAATCAAATAGGTAAGTATATAAATATATGACTACCCATTATTCCCATAATGTATATCTATGTGATATATCATTTACACACATTTTATTGCGCTTATACAGCACATAGCCATCACTTTGTGGTGTTAGTTCAATCATATATGGATATAGGTGATCCATCAGCACCATTATTTCCTATCAATTCTACAACCCCTGACAACCTCCCCGAGGTGTCCATAACATGCCATCGTTCCACATTCCATATCTAATGATTCATTTAGTATCTAGGCGATACCATATGTAATCATTCTACAAGGCAATATAAATATATATATCACAAGTAGCATAAGAAAGGTACTACACACATGGGTGTAAATACACATTCAAGCAAGTATCTCATAAGATACATACATACAAGTGCACCTCACACACAAACAAGCCAACAACATACGCCCCGTGTACCAAACATAACCAACAAAACCTCGTGTGCCCCGCACACCACCAATTCACTGTATGCCATGCATACGAAACAAACAAATAAACAAACCTCGTATGCCCCGCATACCACAAACTACTGTACGCCCCGCATACGAAACAACAAAACTTAGTGCACACACGTGCAAAGCCAAGAGGCTCTACCCCCCTTAAAAAGGGTTATGCCCCCGTACCCCACAAGTATATCACAGCCGCTCAATAAGGAGCGCTGGATACTTGGCTCTCAAAGAGTTCTCCAACTCGTGGATTATCCTCATATCAGAGAGACGGGTATGACTCCAGCCCTTCTGGGCTCCACAATACATAAAGGGTGAGGCACTGAACTATTTGTGCTCTCTCCCAAGTTCGTTTTAATGGGCCCACTCGCTCCGTATTGAGGTGCAAACCCTATGAACATAGGCTCAGTTTGCCTCTTTTCATTGCTGTGTATCCTCTCGTTAGGATCACTAGCATACATGCGTGTGCCTTCTCTTACTGATATCCAGCTTGAGGTGTAATATGACATTGGCTATTGTTAGTACTTAGTGCTCTTTGCACTTGTCTTTGTAATACTAGACGTACCAGCCTACATGTCCACGGAGATGAAGCTTGTCATCCGTGTCTCCTGGTGATTTTGTTTCGGAGTAACACACTGTTGTAGTTCTTGATACACACTCGTGTTGATATCCATTACATCTTTCAGTATTCCCACTAGATTACTAACTGCATAAGTGCAATACCAAAACACTCAGTCATACAGAGTGCAGAGGCGTAAACTCTCAGCAGCTAATATCCAATGAGTCAAACAGATAAGATGAGCGAATTATCATGTGAGTGGTACATTCCAAGTCCATTATTCCTTGCTTAAGGTATCTACTAGTATATTAGCTTTGTCTCTCATCATTGCGTAGTCACGCGTTTATGTCCACATCCTCTGGTAGATTTCCTCTGGATTGCAAGAACTTGCTCGATCCTTATGAGGATTCTACATAATATTCGTCCATAATGGGTTTCCATGTTCCTATCCTTAGTGTTTCACGTCCTTGAACGGTTTCCTTGTCTTCACCGTATACTGTACACTGCTCTCTGTTGAAGGTTCTTGATTTCTCTAGCCCGTTGGTTTAACTGTGGCTCTTCTCGTCCATCTTCGAGGTAATCTGTATCACTGTCCTTAGTACGGAGTTGACTACTTCTCGTGTTCCTAACACTACTTGTCTACTTGCATGGGGTACCGTACTGATACATTACTACTTACCCGACTAACTCATAAATAAGTCTTTCAGGCTGACATGCTCCTATCAGAGTGCGGTTGTCCCATGTCTCGTTTAGTAAACTGGTAATGTCTGTCACACGGTTATTGTGAAGTATTCTGATGTCAATCTCCCTTTGATGGATATCCTTTTTTTTGTTTATTAGTTCATGTTATCGGTTATCTTGTAATAAATGCTATTGCCTTAATGGCATCAGTGGTAATTCGTGCCATAAGCTGGCGTTATTCAGCTTGGTGTAAGTAAAATTCGTGCTACATTTAGCAAAATTGGTTCTCCTGTTCGATCTCATTGAGTACAACATATATTCCTTTTCTCCCTGTTTATCATGATCACATCTCATCCATAGTTCACATCCGATCCCTCATCCGTTTAATTGGATGTATTGCAGATTGCATAATAGCTTGAGCAACTTGGCTCTTCACTTCCCAACCATCCTCACTGACGGTGGTGCATCTACAAAGGGTATACTTGTCCATAAGGACTAAACATTCATCACTGGTAGTGATTAGCATTAAATGCGGGCATACACTGATGGTATTTGGCTAATAAGCCCTGTCTGAAAATTCTCGAACAATTTAACCTGGTGTGGTTTACAATTACAGTGGCTGTATAATTCCTTCAGTTGTAGTGGTTGGACTAACGGTCTTCCCGAGGTTGCATAGGTTTCTAATCTTAGGGTTGTATGAAAAAGTTGATATGAAAGTATGAGAATTTTGGTATATATATAATAAGAAATAATAATAAATAATAAGAAAAAGTAGTAGTAGCAGTTGCAGTGGCAGCTGCAGTTGTAGCACTTGCTCTGTCAAGTGCGCAAGGCAGATGGAAATTTCAGTGGTTTACTTGTCATAGCGCTTGCAATAGCAAGTGCGCCATACAGGTGGAAATTTTGGTTCAACAATTACTGGTCTCATTGACTCTGCGTTGTCGAGTATGGGCTACATGGTAATGTAAGCGTTAACATCCTGTTCATATATATATATATAACCGTCAAGGTTCCAAGGTTACTCGTATCGAGTCCACATAACTAGTCTCAAAAGTCATACACAAAAGGCGAGTGGTCAATGACACGCTCCCACATACTTATAACATAGCTCTGTCTAACATCCAAGGTAAGTACACAACATAGTAAGCAAAAGTCTTCCACCAGCGGTCTCATGGAGTCAGGGTACTCATGCCCTATCTACTCCCTTGCCTTTCTGGGCTCCAGTATCAGTAGATGTCTGGCCATCCTGACGGCCTCGTGGTACTCCAGATCCTCCAGCCGAGGTCTTATGAGTATTCCTTGGTGGCCTGTAATTACGGCTCTCAGGATTCATCCAGCACTCGAACTCCCGATGGCCCTCTTTCTTGCAACACCAACACTCAACTTTGCGGCCATTGCAGTCGACCCCAGGATGGTCCTTCCCACAACGCTTGCAATAGAAATGGCGCTGGGGCTGTCCGGTGCCTAATTGTAGCATTTAGTTTAAGTTAATATCTGATGATGTATAGGTTAAGGTTACAATTGAATTTAAGAGGTAGGTGTTCTCACCCTTAGGAGGTGCAGATCTTAGAGGCTGGGCATCTATAACTGGGCCGGTCAACCGAAGGACGGGCTCTTTCCCCTTCGCTCCCTGGTGACCCTGCTGCCCTTTCTTCTGAAAGAATTTCCTGTTTAAGGTTTCGGGTCAGTGTTCATAAGGTATTTAATATGGTAACAATTTAGAATGAGATAAGTCCTTACTTTCCCTTCTTCTGGCTATCGCCTGGAGATGCTCCTCCACCCTCAGACTCTCCCTCAGGGTTCTTTCTCTTCTTAGCCCCGAGAGTCTCTTCCCGAGTCTGGAGCATTAGCTCAGTCCTCGAGGCAGCGTCATAACACTCTTGGAATCTCATTGGTAAGTTCTCACAAAGTTAACCGATAATGTAGTAAGTAAAGAATTTATGGCTTCCATGTTAATACCTGGATGGTAGTGTAGAGGGTAGCACCCATCGCCATCTGGATGCGAAACAACAATCCCCCCCGGAACTTCTCGACCTTCACGGTCTCTGAGTAATCAACACCGGGGATGAAGTCCAGCAGACCAATGAATCGAGCGTAGTACTCATCCACGGTCAGACCTCCTGGGATAATGTCTCCAACTCATGGCGCTTCTTCTGCTTGAGATGCGCTGGGTAGTACTTCCCCCTCAGCAACTCGACAAAGGCAGCCCACGAAAAGTCGGGTATAGCCAGGTGATGGTCCTTGACCAACCTCCACCAAGTGCTGGCTGCATCCTTCAGATGGAAAGCAGCAATGACGACCTTCTTGTCGGCAGGTACTTGCAAAGCTTCGTAGGCCTTCTCATGTTCAACAATGAAACGCTCTAAGGCTACGGGGTCTGGCTCCCCAGAATATGTAGGTAGTCGGGTCTCGGTAACTGACTTCAGCCAGTTCGTTTCCCTGGGCTATGGCGGGTGGGCTGGTGCTCCTCCAATTTGAGTACCAAGCTGTGCGAGAACGGCAGCAATCGTCTCGACAACTTCTGGAATCACGGGGTCACCGCCTCCACCTCTACAGTACCACGCCCTCTAGTTCCCCCAGACATCTGTAGTACAGTATGTCACATAAATACTCGGTAATTTACCATACACAACCAGTAGATATTGAATTGCCTTTAAGGCTAACATATCACGCAATTGTGTTACTAGTCACAATATCTTTTAAGACGAGTCGTCTCGTACCTCACAAACGTTTCCCGTAATTTCCCAAGTCCTAAGCTCACTGTCTTAACCTATTTTCTTGTCATCAGAGCGGTACTCCGCTCTGATACCACTTTTGTAACACCCCTCTCCATAATCACGTAATAATCTCTCTCGTAGCAATAAATAAAACGTCTTACAGCGGAAGAATAAATAATAACAACAATACTCACTCGGGTGTCACCGGCCATTACTCGCCCATGCAAGTAACGAAGCTAAACTATATCCAACTTCCAACATAAACAAACTGCTAACCGCTGTGATAACGAGATAACTCCTATACATCATACTAAGTCCATACACCATAACGTCGACAGGTGAGCGTCTACCCAAATCCCAAATACACATAACCGTACCATAATACAATTGAAATACCCCGTAATTAGAAACAATGATTAATTAGGCCAATAAATAATTTTAGAAGCTTAATTAAGTCTAAATAAATATTAGGGAACAAATCCCGAAGAAAACGGATTCTTAAAATTGATTAAAACCACTAACGAACCTTAAAGCGCGTTTTTCGAGGTAACCGGGAAAACGTGTCTTTAAGCGGGTCAAATAGGCTCGTAACTATTTTGGTCAACTAAATAATCACTAATAAATATTAGAGAAGCGTTAGAACCAATAAAATCAATTAAACGAGAGATTAGTAAAAACTGTCAAAAACGGGAAATTGTGGGGTAGAAATATAAATAACACAAACTTATGTGTCCAATTTTGTAAATAAAATTTTAAGACCCTCATGGTCTGTATGTGTGTGTCCGATCCC
Source organism: Limonium bicolor (assembly GCA_023374045.1). Taxonomy (NCBI): domain Eukaryota; kingdom Viridiplantae; phylum Streptophyta; class Magnoliopsida; order Caryophyllales; family Plumbaginaceae; genus Limonium; species Limonium bicolor. The sequence continues at coordinate 82,510,354 of CM041782.1, forward strand.
ATGCCCCTCTCTCACACTATTAATTCCCTTTTCATTTGCAAAAAGACAAAGAAATTAAAAAGTGAAAAGCAAACCTATATTACCTCACATTCTCTCTCTCCTCTACCCATTCCCTTCTCTACACTCACGTAAAGCACACCCATCTCCCTCAGTCTCTATTTCTCCTTCCTCCATGCGACATCAATGGAGAACATGAAGAACCACTAAAGTCCTCACCTTCTCTCCTCTTGTAAACCCCTCAAAACTCTTCCAAAAATTACAAAAATTACACCATTGTCTTCCTCTCCTCAAGAGCAACACTTCCCTCTTTTCAAATCCGGAAAAGAGCATTTTCATTTTTATGGGTATGTCCCATTTGGAGCTTCAAGACCACCATTAGAAGGCCCTCCTTCTCCTTGTTCTTTTGAGGTAAAAATATTCTCAAAACTCCATTGTTTTCCTAGCCTTAAGGGCAAAACGAATTTTAGACTAAACCCATGTTTGGCCTCTTGTATCCTAGCCGATTTTGGCATCTTGGTGGAGTTGGAAATCTTGTTCTTGAACCACTCCAAGCTTCATTTGCACTCTTGGAAGGTAATATAATTTCTAAACCCTAAAACCTACATTAGAGCTTGAATAATGGTTAGGGTTAGTTTTAGTATTAAAATGGTGTATTGAAATGTAAATATGTAAATGGTTGTAGTGTTAGAGGAATTGAGATTACAAAACCGGTAGAGAGAGAAGGAAGAAAGAAGCAAGAAGAAGAAGAGAAACAAGGTAAATTACATTCCTTTATGTAGCCTTATATACATGTATGTAACAGATTTTTAGGAAGCTAAAATGAGTATTGTAATTAGTAGTGTAGTAATGGTGTAATGTGTAGGAGAACATAAGTATTTTGAACCTTTAAAAGAAATTTAAAAACTTGTCAAAACAGATTGGGAATGAGAAGTAGTGTGCAGGAAAATTTAGTAGTGTTTAGTGTTTGGGAATGGTGTATGTAAGCTTGTATATTGATGTCTATTGAAACAGGTGAAATAGGTGTTGAATTGTGAACTAGAATATGTGGTGAGAGTGTAAAAATATAGGGGAACTATGGCAAAATTTACCTAGGAATAGAACACTTAGTGAGTTAGAAACTAGGTGAATAATGTAGGTTGTAACAGATTTTGATTGAGGAAGATAAGAGGGTAAGTTGAGAGAGATAGTTAGTGTGGTTATAATGTATTAGAGGTGCTAGAAATGCCAATAGAAGAGGGAGATGTAGAAGAGGAGTGTAAGTGTTAAAATCTGTAGCATAATGCAACTAGAGAAGAAGCTAGGTGAGTGTTGAAAAGGAACTTGGAAAATTATGTGAGTGAATTAGTATAGAATTGTGTAAGGAGTTAAGGAGTGAACTAGGGTGTATTAAGAGGTTTAATTAGTGTTAAAACATGTGGGATTAAGTGTAGGAACAATGGGGAAGTAATGGGTAAAAGAGAGGACAGAAAACAGAAATTAAAATGCAAATACTGGGGCGGACCGACCTTGGGACCGGACTTGCAAGGTCGGTCGAGCCCAGATTTACAAAGACGGGAAAGCTTCTGGAATCGACCGGACTTGCGACCGGACTTGCAAGTTCGGTCGGACTATTTAATTCTCCCGTCTGTAACCTACTGGAATGGACCGACCTTGTGACCGGACTTGCAAGGTCGGTCGACTCAAAAATTTTCCGTCGGGTAAGCTACTGGAATGGACCGACCTTGCGACCGGACTTGCAAGGTCGGTCGGGCTAAAATTCGCCTGTAACGAAACTTACTGGAATGGACCGACCTTGGAACCGGACATGCAAGGTCGGTCGACTCCAGAATTTTGAAACCAAAACTTACTGGAATGGACCGACCTTGGGACCGGACTTGCAAGGTCGGTCGGCCAGAAGAACTTCCGTAACCTGAGCTACTGGAATGGACCGGACTTGCAAGGTCGGTTGCAAGTCCGGTCCGGTCAAAAAAAATTATTAAATAAATATATATATATATATATAATATATATATATGTATATGTATGTAAGCACGCTAATGTTAAGTAAGAAAGTAAAACTTAAGAAATGAAAAACAAGTAAGTAATATGTAAGTGTAAGAGTATAAGGACATAGTAAGTAGGAGTTAAGTTGATGATGGTATATTAATCATTCAATGGTATGTATATAATAGGACTTGATTTGTGACACCGAAGGACGTTTGGAAACACGTACAACGGTGAACGGTATGGATTCCTCATGCCCCGTATGCTATCTTGGTTACTCTGATTTGTGTGTTGTGTGCTAATTGATCACCAAATAAGATAAATGCACGAATCGGTTAATATGCATACTTGTGAATATGTAGTGTTGTATGTTGTGAATATTCTCTTAAATTTTAGTTTGTATAATTCATGAAATGTTTGGATGAATATGAATGTGTGTATGTATGATGTATTGTATTGTGACCGATGGTGATGTGTTTGGACTTCTAACTTATTCCTAACAAGCTAACCATCATAACTTAAATTGGTAATTAAATTGGAATGAGTAGAAGTCCGATATAGTTTCGGCCACGCGTGAGATGTGGAGTCACGAGAGGTTGGCTCCAATTCCTGACTCTTAAACTGGTCCGCGGCCCAAATCCCTTATGTGGGTAGCATCCCGGATTGGTGAGTCAAGTAAATCCCGGAGGTGGGACGGCGTAGTCCCCAGGGCCGGAGGTCCCGACGACTTAACTTGAGTATAAGTATGTAAGTAAGAATGAGTAAGTAAAGTAAATGAAGTAAGTTGTAAGTAAGAAAAGTAAGTAATGAGTAAAAGAGTAAAAGCATTCCGATTAACCCGGATGCATAATTTGGCTAACCTTGTGAAGGTAAGTAAGATGTGCTATTATATTGTTGCCTTGGATTGTAATGAATTGTATAAGTAAGTAATGAGTAAAAGAGTAAAAGCATTCCGATTAACCCGGATGCATAATTTGGCTAACCTTGTGAAGGTAAGTAAGATGTGTGCTATTATATTGTTGCCTTGGATTGTGTAATGAATATTAGCATGTATGTTGAATGCAAAGCATGTAGTATGAAAATAATGAACTGCATTTTAGTGGACGTCAAATAGTCCGGCGTGCCCTAGCTAGCACGCTATATGCGGAGTTTTATACGCAGCGTTTGCTGAGCCCCTTGGGGCACCATTTTTACTACACGCAGGTACTCGCGAAGGATGAAGACTAGAAGAGTTGAAGTTTAATTTCCTTGTCTTTCTTTTTGGATTGTAAACACTGGATTATGATTGGTGTACTGAGTAGTACATGGCTGTAGTTTTTGAATAGCCGGTGTACCATGGGGTACACCTTTTTGGATTTTGATAGAATGGGAGTTGGTATAGATGAGTAGCCTTAGAAACTCATTCTTTTGGAACTTAGAAATGATGTAATGGAATACATTTAAATACTCGGTGATCCAATGAGGTAAGTAATTGGCATATGATATTGTGGTAAGTAATTTAGGAGCTCGGTATATTATGTTCATCAGACCGTGACTGTAAGTAAGGTAAGCCTAGCTAGCCGTATGGGCGGTTAGCGGCATTGTACCACCCGCCGTAGTAAGTAGTAATATTTCCGCTGCGAACTCGTAAGATCAACAGGACGATTAGACGGTAAGCATAGGATTAGCGGTTGGGGTGTTACAAAAAGTGGTATCAGAGCGTAGTTACGCTCTGATGTCCATAGTACCGAGCATAGGGGATTACCGAGTTAGGATTTCAACCGTCTTAAGACGGATACTTAGAAACCTAACTAGGAACTACCGTTGTTAACAACGGATACCCTTGACGTTCTTAGGAACGATATCTTGCTTAAATTCCAAGACCTTGAGTCATATCTTGCAAGCCTAACGTAACTGTTAAATATTCAGATGTCAGGAAGAGGTCCAGGTCGCCCTAGAGGAGGGGGCAATGACGGACCGGGCACGCAGACGATAGCTGAGATCGTCGCTGCCACGGTAGCGCAGATGCTACCCCAAGTAATCCAAGCTATGCAACAAACCCAGCAAAACCAACAAACTCAAGCGGGGCCAATCCCTCCTCCGCCACCCAGAGAAGTAAACTGGGTAAAAGCTATCGCAGATCTCCGTCCTCCCTGCTTTAGAGGCGAGAGCGATCCTGCAAAACTAGAAGCCTACATCTCCGAGATGGAGACGGCGTTTGAGACCCTCGAAGCTCCTGCTGGAGTTCGAGTGAGAGTGGCGGCTTACTATCTGAAGGATGCTGCTATGGATTGGTGGAAACTAGTCAAACACGAGTATGTCAGTGACCCCACCTTTGATTGGGAGTCCTTTGCCGCTATCCTCCGTTCCAAATACTACCCCGAGCATGTTAAAACAAAGAAAAGGCTAGAGCTGGACGCCTTGAAGAAGACAGACAAGATGTCCGTCGACGAGTACTACCGCACCTTCACTTCTATCCTCCGTCTCCTCCCTGATCTAGGATACACCGGCCAGGTGTTGGTCGATCGCTTCTATGGCGGTCTGAGCCATCGCCTACGGTACGGTATGGGATACACGAGATTTACCTCCCTCCAGGTAAATATCAGTTAACCCTTAGTATCATTTCAAATTCCTTGAATTCCCTGAATTCCTGGAATCTTTTCCTTATCCTTTTCTTAAATGAGAATCCCGGCTAATACCTGAGATTTCAGGAGTGTTATCACGCGGCTTCTCGCGTTGAAATCACTTGCCAACTAAGGGATGAAGAAACCGCGCTGAAGCGCAAAGCCAACAACAAAAACACCAGTACTGAGGAGCAGAACCAGGGGAAGAGCTGGAAAAAGAAGAAAGGGAATTTCTTTCAGCAATCCCAAAAGAAATCCCAGGGTGAGAGCAGTGCCCATGCTGAGCAGGGCAAACCAGTTGAGCTTCTTCAGCTTGGTTATTCTGCACCGGTGGCAGCCAAGCCACTGAGATCACACCCACCTAAGGGTAAATTCCTAATCCAATTTGTATTCGTATAAGTAATGTATCTAGTATATCCACGCACACATGTGCTAACCCTCTAACCTAAGGTTCTAGCTCCGGTGTCGCCAAAACCTTCTCCGATGGCCGCACCTATGTGTGCAGAAAGTGCAACCAGGACCATCCTGGTAAGGACTGTTATGGGAGGGACATCAAGTGCTATAGCTGCCAAAAACCCGGTCACACAGCCAACAAATGCCCAGAGAATGGGAAGCCAAAGGGGAACTACCAAAGCTACAGGCAGAGGGAAGGCAAGGAGGTTGCATCTGGCGATGCACCGACCCAGCAGGCACCACAAGGACAGGGATCCCGGGGACCTCCAGGGGGCACCTCAGAGGCAGCCTGTCCTTCATGTCATAGACCGTGATGGTCCGGTTCTAAATCCGGCCCAGGTAATAATCTAAACCTTTAATCCTTGAAGTAGCATGTCTAAGTATTGGAGTAACTGTATGAGTGAATGCATGAGTAAATAAATTGAAGTGTGTATTAAGCATGAAATGAAGTAGTTGAAACTAGTACTCACCGTAGACGAAATTTGTAACCATAGGAAGCTTTAGTATCTGTTACCCGATACCGGTAAACTTGAATCAAGAAGAGATCGACATCACCAACCACGACTACACCAACAAACAGTGTCAGGTCATCCGACCAGGTATGATCTTATTAAAGGGGTACCTGACACCCGAAGCACAAATCTCAATCATCCGACGATGCAACGAACTAGGAACGGGTCAAGGTGGATTTTATACACCCGAATTCCCCGGTGGAGCGAAGATGAAGCTAAAAATGATGTGCTTGGGAAAGGACTGGAATCCTTATACCAAGACATACCAGGAGACACGAACACAAGATGGAGCGACGCAACCGACAATACCACCAGAGTTTCAGACACTCGTCACACAAGCGGTAGAATTTGCACGACAATGTGAACATGAACCGATCCCCGCACTTGAAGCGGATCTTTGTATCGTCAACTTCTACGAGAAAGAAGGACGACTTGGGTTACACCAAGACAAGGACGAGACAGCGGAATCTCTTGAACAAGGAGTGCCCGTAGTGTCTTGGTCCATTGGTGATGACGCCGTATTCTTGTATAGCGAGCAGAAGTGTGTGGACCTCGCACAGAAATTGGTATTGAGATCAGGAGATGTCCTAATCATGGGTGGAAACTCTAGGATGCTGTATCACGGGATCAACAAGATCAAGTTGAATACGGCACCACCGGCAATAATCAATGCCACACACATGAAACTAGGACGCCTGAACCTTACCTTTAGAAAGTATTAAATTCATAGTATCATGTAATGTTTTAGTAACGTGTATTAGAGACACGGTATGTATGATGGTTGGTTTATCAATAAGAGCAGTGTTGATTTAATTCCACTTGTGTCCACCATAAATACTTATCCAATTGTGAATCCAATAGGTTGTGGACTCGGTACCGAAGGTATCCTGAGCATCCTCACCGAAGCACAAGCCGGCAGAAGCGGCACCATCCTAACGGGAACCTTCCCAGTAAATGGCATTGATGCCAATGTGTTATTCGACTCCGGCGCCTCTCACACCTTCGTATCACCATCTTTCGTGAAGAGGTTGAAGCTAGATGCGGATGAGCTACCGAACTTCATGGTTACTCTCCCATCAAATGAGCGAGTAAAGTGCACTAAATACTACCAGTCAGCCACCATCGAAATCAAAAACAAAGCGTTTCCCATTTCCTTCATCGAATTCAATGGATTGGGATTCGACTTAATCATTGGAATGAATTGGTTGGAGCGGCACAAGGGTAGAATCCTCTGCGCCGAGCATCGTTTGCTGCTCAAGAGTCCTTCTGGGGTTACCGTATCTTACCGCCAGAGACTGAGAGAGCCTTCGACCACACTTATATCTGCTATGGCTATGTACCGGGAGCTCAGAAAGGTCCACGAAGTATATCTGTGTTATGTACGAGACCTGGAGAGAGATCCAGAGTTCAGTGATGAAGTACCCATTGTATCCGAGTATCCCGATGTGTTCCCTAAGGAGCTACCCGGCATGCCACCACCGAGAGCAGTGGAATTCGAAATTGACCTCTTGCCAGGTACCGGTCCCATTGCCAGGGCACCGTACCGCATGGCACCCGCAGAAATGACCGAACTAAAAGAACAGTTAAGAGACCTTCTAGACAAAGGGTTTATACGCCCGAGCGTATCACCCTGGGGAGCACCGGTCCTCTTCGTGAAGAAGAAGGATGGTAGTCTCCGACTTTGCATTGACTACCGCGAGCTGAATGCGGTCACAGTCAAAAATAAATACCCATTGCCACGCATCGATGACCTATTCGACCAGCTGAAAGGAGCATCGGTCTTCTCCAAGATTGATCTCCGTTCTGGGTATCATCAAATTGCAATCAAAGAGCAAGACATTGAGAAAACGACATTCCGTACCAGATATGGCCACTATGAATTCACAGTGATGCCATTCGGTTTGTCAAACGCACCGGCAAAATTCATGGACCTTATGAATCGACTATTCAGTGAGCAGTTGGACACTTCGGTTGTGGTCTTCATCGACGACATACTCGTATACTCCAAATCACCAGAGGAACATGAAACCCATTTGAGGAAAGTGCTTGAGACACTGCGCGAGAACCAGCTATATGCGAAGTTCTCCAAATGCGAGTTCTGGCTTGATCAGGTATCCTTCCTTGGACATGTCATCTCGAGCGCAGGTATCTCGGTTGACCCTTCTAAGATAGAAGCTGTACGATCATGGCCTAGACCAAAGACTGTTACCGACATTAGGAGCTTTCTTGGTCTAGCCGGTTACTACCGGAGATTTGTAAGGGACTTCTCGAAATTCGCTAAGCCCATGACTACACTGATGAAGAAAGATGCACCATTTGTATGGACACACGAGTGCGAGCTATCATTTCAGAAACTAAAAGACTCATTGACCTCAGCGCCCGTCCTTACTCTTCCAGAGGGCACAGAGGGATTTGAGGTATACTGTGATGCATCAGGCAAAGGAATGGGATGCGTACTCATGCAGCATGGCAAGGTTATTGCTTATGCCTCCCGCCAGCTGAAAAAGCATGAGGAGAATTACCCGACTCACGACATAGAGTTAGGAGCCATTGTCTTTGCCTTGAATATATGGCGACACTATCTCTATGGGGTAAGCATCACCATCTACTCCGACCATAAGAGCTTACAGTATGTATTCACATAGAAAGAACTGAATTTGAGACAGAGAAGATGGATGGAATTTCTTTCAGATTACGACATCAACCTACAGTATAAGGAAGGGAAGGCAAACATTGTAGCTGACGCCCTGAGCCGTCGAGCACACTCGCTCCATTCGCTACTCGCTTCTTCTAGCTTGGTTGACGAGGTGCGAGACGCTCAGTTGAGCGACCCTTACCTAACCGAAATCAGACACAAGATCGAGAATGGTACATTTGAGAAGAAGAAGTATGATTTTAAGCTACATGAAGATGGTTTGATTCGGTTGAATGGCAGGCTATGCGTCCCCCGAAGCAATGCTGAGCTAAGGGATCGCATCCTGCGAGAGTCACACTGTTCCACATTGTCAGTCCATCCGGGAGCCTCCAAGATGTACAAAGACATGAAGAGGTACTTCTGGTGGTCTGGAATGAAATCAGATGTGACGGAATTTGTATTAAGATGCCTAACATGCCAAAAGGTAAAATTTGAACATCGTAGACCGGGCGGAATGGTACAATCTATGCCAGTTCCGAGTGGAAATTTCATGATATCTCCATGGATTTTGTTGTAGGACTCCCACCTGCCAGGGGAGGACTCAACATGATCTGGGTTGTAGTCGATCGCCTTACCAAGGTTGCCAGATTCATACCGATGAAGGACACCTGGAAGGTAGTAAAGCTAGCTGAGCTTTTCGATAAGGAGATTATCAGACACCACGGAGTCCCAAAGACTATAGTATCTGACCGTGACACCAGATTTCTTTCGAGATACTGGAGAGCTACAAGGGAAGCGTTGGGTACAGAATTGAAGTTGAGTACCGCCTTCCATCCTCAGACCGACGGTCAGACAGAAAGGACCATCCAGACACTAGAGGACATGCTTCGGGCATGTGCCTTGGACTTTCAGGGGAGTTGGTTAGATAAGCTTCATCTTATCGAGTTCTCGTATAATAATAGTTATCACGCCTCGATTAAGATGTCGCCTTTCCAAGCTCTATACGGTAGACCTTGCCGTACACCCTTGTGTTGGGATGAGTCAAGTGAAGCGGTCATAATAGGACCAGAGTACCTTGAGCAAGTGCAAGCTGAAGTTCAGCAGATCCGAGCTAACATGAAGGCAGCCCAAGATAGACAGAAATCCTATGCGGATGTGAGACGACGCGACCTTGAGTTCGCCGTGGGCGACCAAGTGTTCTTGCGAGTTTCACCTATGAAGGGTGTCTTCCGTTTTGGTCAGAAGGGCAAGCTAAGCCCAAAATTTGTAGGGCCGTACACTATCACCGAAAGAGTTGGATCCGTAGCCTACAAATTAGCACTACCTGAGGACTTGGGGCGTGTCCATGATGTATTTCATGTGTCACAACTCAAGAAGTATATTGCTGATCCTTCTCATGTGTTAGAGCCCGAGCACTTATCCATTGAGCCAAACATGCGATATGTTGAAACCCCAGTGAGAATCCTGGATAGGAAGACCAGAGACACTCGCCATAAGTCTATACGAATGGTGAAGGTCCTATGGTCAAACCATGATGTTGAAGAAGCGACATGGGAATTGGAAGATGCCATGAAGGCTAAGTACCCACAGCTGTTCATAGACTAGAGAGTCTAGTATTTAGCAATACGGGTACGGGTCGTACCCCTTTTAAGGGGGTAGAGCCCTTTTGCTTTTGCATTGCTTCGGGGTAAGCATTGCTTAGTGTGTAGGTATTGTAATAAATGTTTGTATGGCACATGTAGTGTAAGTGAATTGGTATGTGTATGTATGTGTAATGTGTAGTGTATGTATGATGGATGATGTTTGTGTAATGTGTATTGTGAATGGTAATGATGTATTGCGTATTATGGAATGGTATGTATGGAAATGTTGGATTGTGTATGATGCTTGAATTGTGTATGCTTGCAATGTGGAAGGAAGTAAAAACCTCATAGGGGGTAGTAAGATGCATTATGGCAATTGGTTTGCCTAATGAGTAGATTTACTAAACCATTAACCTTGAGCAACTTTGAGGGCAAAGTTTCTTAAGGGGGGTAGATTGAAATACCCCGTAATTAGAAACAGTGATTAATTAGGCCAATAAATAATTTTAGAAGCTTAATTAAGTCTAAATAAATATTAGGGAACAAATCCCGAAGAAAACGGATCCTTAAAATGGATTAAAACCACTAACGAACCTTAAAGCGCGTTTTTCGAGGTAACCGGGAAAACGTGTCTTTAAGCGGGTCAAATAGGCTCTTAACTTTTTGGTCAACTAAATAATCACTAATAAATATTAGTGAAGCTTTAGAACCAATAAAATCAATAAACGAGAGATTAGTAAAAACTGTCAAAAACGGGAAGTTGTGGGGTAGAAATATAAATAACACAAACTTATGTCCAATTTGTAAATAAAATTTTAAGACCCTCATGGTCTGTATGTGTGTGTCCGATCCCATGCCCCTCTCTCACACTATTAATTCCCTTTTCATTTGCAAAAAGACAAAGAAATTAAAAAGTGAAAAGCAAACCTATACTACCTCACATTCTCTCTATCCTCTACCCATTCCCTTCTCTACACTCACGTAAAGCACACCCATCTCCCTCACTCTCTATTTCTCCTTCCTCCATGCGACATCAATGGAGAACATGAAGAACCACTAAAGTCCTCACCTTCTCTCCTCTTGTAAACCCCTCAAAACTCTTCCAAAAATTACAAAAATTACACCATTGTCTTCCTCTCCTCAAGAGCAACACTTCCCTCTTTTCAAATCCGGAAAAGAGCATTTTCGTTTTTATGGGTATGTCCCATTTGGAGCTTCAAGACCACCATTAGAAGGCCCTCCTTCTCCTTGTTCTTTTGAGGTAAAAATATTCTCAAAACTCCATTGTTTTCCTAGCCTTAAGGGCAAAACGAATTTTAGACTAAACCCATGTTTGGCCTCTTGTATCCTAGCCGATTTTGGCATCTTGGTGGAGTTGGAAATCTTGTTCTTGAACCACTCCAAGCTTCATTTGCACTCTTGGAAGGTAATACAATTTCTAAACCCTAAAACCTACATTAGAGCTTGAATAATGGTTAGGGTTAGTTTTAGTATTAAAATGGTGTATTGAAATGTAAATATGTAAATGGTTGTAGTGTTAGAGGAATTGAGATTACAAAACCGGTAGAGAGAGAAGGAAGAAAGAAGCAAGAAGAAGAAGAGAAACAAGGTAAATTACATTCCTTTATGTAGCCTTGTATATACATGTATGTAACAGATTTTTAGGAAGCTAAAATGAGTATTGTAATTAGTAGTGTAGTAATGGTGTAATGTGTAGGAGAACATAAGTATTTTGAACCTTTAAAAGACATTTTAAAACTTGTCAAAACAGATTGGGAATGAGAAGTAGTGTGCAGGAAAATTTAGTAGTGTTTAGTGTTTGGTGTTTGGGAATGGTGTATGTAAGCTTGTATATTGATGTCTATTGAAACAGGTGAAATAGGTGTTGAATTGTGAACTAGAATATGTGGTGAGAGTGTAAAAATATAGGGGAGACTATGGCAAAATTTACCTAGGAATAGAACACTTAGTGAGTTAGAAACTAGGTGAATAATGTAGGTTGTAACAGATTTTGATCGAGGAAGATAAGAGGGTAAGTTGAGAGAGATAGTTAGTGTGGTTATAATGTATTAGAGGTGCTAGAAATGCCAATAGAAGAGGGAGATGTAGAAGAGGAGTGTAAGTGTTAAAATCTGTAGCATAATGCAACTAGAGAAGAAGCTAGGTGAGTGTTGAAAAGGAACTTGGAAAATTATGTGAGTGAATTAGTATAGAATTGTGTAAGGAGTTAAGGAGTGAACTAGGGTGTATTAAGAGGTTTAATTAGTGTTAAAACATGTGGGATTAAGTGTAGGAACAATGGGGAAGTAATGGGTAAAAGAGAGGACAGAAAACAGAAATTAAAATGCAAATACTGGGGCGGACCGACCTTGGGACCGGACTTGCAAGGTCGGTCGAGCCCAGATTTACAAAGACGGGAAAGCTTCTGGAATCGACCGGACTTGCGGCCGGACTTGCAAGTTCGGTCGGACTATTTAATTCTCCCGTCTGTAACCTACTGGAATGGACCGACCTTACGACCGGACTTGCAAGGTCGGTCGACTCAAAAATTTTCCGTCGGGTAAGCTACTGGAATGGACCGACCTTGCGACCGGACTTGCAAGGTCGGTCGGGCTAAAATTCGCCTGTAACGAAGCTTACTGGAATGGACCGACCTTGGGACTAGACATGCAAGGTCGGTCGACTCTAGAATTTCGAAACCAAAACTTACTGGAATGGACCGACCTTGGGACCGGACTTGCAAGGTCGGTCGGCCAGAAGAACTTCCGTAACCTGAGCTACTGGAATGGACCGGACTTGCAAGGTTGGTCGCAAGTCCGGTCCGGTCAAAAAAAATTATTTAAATTAAATAATATAATATATATATATATACCTACATATATATATATATGTATATGTATGTAAGCACGCTAATGTTAAGTAAGAAAGTAAAACTTAAGAAATGAAAAACAAGTAAGTAATATGTAAGTGTAAGAAGTATAAGGACATAGTAAGTAGGAGTTAAGTTGATGATGGGTATATTAATCATTCAATGGTATGTATATAATAGGACTTGATTTGTGACACCGAAGGATGTTTGGAAACACGTACAACGGTGAACGGTATGGATTCCTCATGCCCCGTATGCTATCTTGGTTACTCTGATTTGTGTGTTGTGTGCTAATTGATCACCAAATAAGATAAATGCACGAATCGGAGTTAATATGCATACTTGTGAATATGTAGTGTTGTATGTTGTGAATATTCGCTTACATTTTAGTTTGTATAATTCATGAAATGTTTGGATGAATATGAATGTGTGTATGTATGATGTATTGTATTGTGACCGATGGTGATGTGTTTGGACTTCTAACTTATTCCTAACAAGCTAACCATCCTAACTTAAATTGGTAATTAAATTGGAATGAGTAGAAGTCCGATATAGTTTCGGCCACGCGTGAGGATGCGGAGTCACGAGAGGTTGGCTCCAATTCCTGACTCTTAAACTGGTCCGCGGCCCAAATCCCTTAAGTGGGTAGCATCCCGGATTGGTGAGTCAAGTAAATCCCGGAGGTGGGACGGCGTAGTCCCCAGGGCCGGAGGTCCCGACGACTTAACTTGAGTATAAGTATGTAAGTAAGAATGAAAGTAAAGTAAATGAAAGTAAGTAATTGTAAGTAAGAAAAAGTAAGTAATGAGTAAAAGAGTAAAAGCATTCCGATTAACCCGGATGCATAATTTGGCTAACCTTGTGAAGGTAAGTAAGATGTGTTCTATTATATTGTTGCCTTGGATTGTGTAATGAATTGTATTAGCATGTATGTTGAATGCAAAGCATGTATGTATGAAAATAATGAACTGCATGTTTAGTGGACGTCAAATAGTCGGCGTGCCCTAGCTAGCATGCGGTATATGCGGAGTTTATATGCAGCGTTTGCTGAGCCCCTTGGGGCACCATTTTTACTACACGCAGGTACTCGCGAAGGATGAAGACTAGGAGAGTTGAAGTTTAATTTCCTTGTCTTTCTTTTTGGCTTGTAAACACTGGATTATGATTGGTGTACTGAGTAGTACATGGCTGTAGTTTTTGAATAGCCGGTGTACCATGGGGTACACCTTTTTGGATTTTGATAGAATGGGAGTTGGTATAGATGAGTAGCCTTAGAAACTCATTCTTTTGGAACTTAGAAATGATGTAATGGAATACATTTAAATACTCGGTGATCCAATGAGGTAAGTAATTGGCATATGATATTGTGGTAAGTAATTTAGGAGCTCGGTATATTATGTTCATCAGACCGTGACTGTAAGTAAGGTAAGCCTAGCTATCCGTATGGGCGGTTAGCGGCATTGTACCACCCGCCGTAGTAAGTAGTAATATTTCCGCTGCGAACTCGTAAGATCAACAGGACGATTAGACGGTAAGCATAGGATTAGCGATTGGGGTGTTACAACAATTCTCAGTCTGACATTGTCATACAGATAAACTCCCTGCGCGGTAATCGAAATAAACTCTAATTACCCTGTTCCCGCACTTTGGCTTCGACAATAATCAACAACCTGCATAATGGTGTAGTATCAGCGATAAACGCTGAGTATGCCGGGCCTGGACCCTAATGGTCACTTAGTCATTTTACCATCTTATTATTAGATTGGTTTCATGCTTTTCCATTTACAGTTATAATCAATACTGTAATATACATGTATAATATACATAATCCTCCATCCAAACATTCATAACACTCAACCATCCATCCAATTCAAACAGTCATAAAATATCACAAAAAACAATTGTATATCGAACGTATCGAATAATAATACTGAATAAACGCCATAGCGAACACCATCCTTTGTTAATTTAATTTGGCCTTTAAGGCCCCATCCATCTAAACCATGTTAATTAAATACCAGTTGGGCGTCAAGTTAGGACAACCCGATAACCTCACCATGGACAGTAGTCCTCCCGTACACACAAAGGTGCTCATTTCGCCAGAGGTCCGGAGGCCCCTGACTATTCTCTTTTGCCTCGTGAGGCGTACATATAAAGGCCATAGCCACCTGACCCATGATCTAAATAGGGCTCGTTGGGTATAAACCTGGAGCGGAACCCGATCGGGAACCCCTCAGTGATCACAAATGCGCAACCAGGTAGTTCGAAAACTACACTGGATTCCTCACCTCAACTCACACCATCTCTCTCTCATAATGTTTAAGATAAGCTCTTAGTCTTATGGAGAATAATTATTAGTTAGCTGCCCAATGGGTCTCACGCATACCTAGAAGTAATCTAGGTTATATTCATGTTCGAGATCCATGCTCTAGAGACCGACAATGTCGTGACTCGTTCCTAAGTATTTTACTTAGGTTGCCATATACTTAATATTAATACTATGGTATTATATCAAGTAACCGTCTTGTCATCACAATAACGTATATGTATGTTTATATAAGTCGATCTATAGTCGACGTAGTGTTAGTCCCGTTGGACGCTCGTGCATAAATAATTAATGCAGTAGCACACAATCACATACATGTATCCAAAACACTTAACACACAAGTGATATCAACCAAATCCGAGCCCAAGGAATCCCTTAGGACAACTCGAATCAAACCCCTTTACATACCGTTCACCAAGACCTAGGATGCGCAGTGTAGACCACTAGCTCATCAAGCGTCCTCGTCTGAAGTATGATCTAAACGGTAATAAAACTATAAGTCAGTCTCCATGACTAACTAAATCCGGTATTTTCAAATAACTAGTAACCCCGACAGTTCATCCCCGGATTTCTACAGTTATTTGTTGCGGGTTTCTCTAAACCAGTCGGCGTTGTTACTAAAACTCGTATGTCAAAATATTTCGACTGTTAAGTTTAATTCATTATTTTTCTTTAATCTTATCCATCATTTAATTTAGGTATATAACATATAGTTGCATGTATGCATGCATGATTTATTATATTGTATTATTTTCCCACCATCCTTTATAATACATTGTATTATATAATCCATTATCTTAGCAAATTATATTTGCATTCAAAAACTCATAACTTATAGTTTGTAACTATTTTTTATTAATAACCACCACCATTATATTATATGGTTTCCAACCATAATATGTATCCATCCTTATATACATTACTCTCATATGTATATATTTACCATATAGGTAAATCTCATGAGTTATAAAACTCTTATATTATATGTTACATTTTTATCATCTTATATTAGATGATTATTCCCATTAGTTGTATATTATACAACCTATATTAAGATTATTATCCTAATATTATGTAATATTTTATGTTGTATAATTACAACTCCTAAGGTTTATTCAATAAATACCCTAGTTATAAATCTTATTTATTTATAGCTTGTCACATTATTTAATGTGAATATCCTTACTTATTAATTCCCTTTAAACCATTAAATTGTTATAACATTTATAACATTATAGACCATAGTCTAAAATTCATATTTCCAACTCTTATAATTCGGTACAGCCCTTTAATTTATTTAAATTCCATTTTGACCACATAACATTATGTAATGTTATACCATATACTAATATCATATAATATGATATTTTTATTTCCTTTAATTTATAACCTATAGTTTTTATACAAAACTATATAGTATTGCCGCATGGGCACCATATCAAAACCTTATTCTTTTTCATATCTCATAGTTTCCTTTATTTACAAAATCACCTCATTATTTATACCATGTTATATATATCATATAATATAACATTTTCAACTTATAAAAGGGTATAACCTATGGTTATATTTTTTGTAAAATTCCGAACAGACCTTAATTTATATCCTATATTATTTTTCAACCCACCAAGTTTCTATAATTGCCATTTGGCCCAATTTATAACATATAGTTTTATAATGTCATTAAAACTATATATTATACATATATCTTATTAAATACCCTTATATTATTCTAAAAATCACCAAATTTCACCCAAGGGTTATAATTACCCTTACTAACCATATACTTTCGCTATATTTCATTTCCACCCCATCTTTTATTCCAAAGTGTCATAATGACATAATAACTATATATTATACATATATAGTTTATTTTAATCCCAAAATCAACCCAATAAATTCCTAAAAATTCCTAATAGCCCATGGGTGTTTATAATACCATTTTACACCCTTAATTTTCGGTAATAACATATTTACCACATATGTTATAAAATTGTTACAATTAAATACTTATCTTATAATAAAACCTTAAATAAGTTAAATGTTATTTAACTTATTTAATTTGGTCAAAACCTACCATATGGTCAAGGTTGGCCACCTTAATATTTCCTTGACCATCAATCTCCATATATTACGGTTTTATACCCATATTTTTCAAAAATTACCATTTAACCCCAAAACTTTATAAAATCTTATAATTTTTATTTAAACTCATTTAAACCCCTAATTTTCGGCTTTATTATTATATAGCCCCAAAATTTAATTTATTTACACTATATCCCCAATTCCTTGCGGTAATTTATTTTTAGCACCTAAACTTAATTAAAACCTTATAAATACATAAATAAAATGGCCTAAAGTACATGGCCTTATTACAAACATTAGCTTATAAAATGAATTACACATAAATGCCCAAAAATGCATTAAACTCTCGGCCTTACACATATCTTTTCCATATTTACCAATTTTCCACATAATGTCTTAAATTTGATAATTATGTTAATTAATTAGTTATAAAATTTACTAAACCATTCCTTAATCATCTAAGGTCAAAATAAGACCTTAATAAACTCATTCACTCACGACATATATATATACATATGTCTAAACACATATTAATATACCAAGTGTAAGTTTAAGTGATTTATACCTTATTTTGCCAAGTTAAGGCCTTGTTTGGCCACGGCTGTTTGGAGATAAAGTTTCCACAGTTTAGTTTACATGTTTTCAAACAGCAATTAAGGCATGATTAGTCTCCAAGCAAGATCTAACCATAAGAAGTGTGTAATGTATATTTTCAAGGTAAATTTACCTTAGAATACCAAGGCAAGTATAAGTTGTCTTCGGCCTGTTTTTACAGTAGAACAAGAGCTACTAAAACCAAGCTTTAAACTGGTATAACTCAGATTAGAAGATGGCTAATTTTTACCTTGTTTAAAATGCCAAAAATGGTGTTTTTGGCTTGGATTTGGCTATACCTTGAAGCTCTTTATGTACCAACTGAATAAGTATGTTAAAAAGAAGATTATAAGCCTAGGAAACAAGTTTCACAACCGGATTTGAAGGGAATCAAAAGATAAGTGCTTAAAGCACATTTTTATTCCTTAAGAACAAGATTAGATTTCTCCACCTCCTTCCCTTGTTACAGCCGAGATTCACCCTCCTTTTAACCTCCAAAACAACCTAAAACCATGGATGGAAATGGTTGATGCTTTGCTTCATGGAAAGAGGAAATAATTATGAAGAAAATGAACATAAAATGGCTTAATAAGCTTACCTATGTCAATTGTTGTTCTCCTCTGTATTTGGTGTGTTACCCACGGTTTGGAGAAGCAAAAGAGAGGATGAAGATAGGTGGTGTCGGCTGGGAATGAAGCAAATGAGAAGAATAAGCTAGTTTTGCCTTATAAGTTAATTTAATGTTACTTTATGAATAGTAATAGGTGAGTCATTAGATTAGCTAGATATTTGTTTAGAGATTGATTAATGAGTGGGTGTGACAGCCATAGGAGGTCGGCAAGGGGTGGTATGGTCAAGGGATGACATTTGACCATAGTTAATAATAAGTAATTAAATGTTATTTTTGGGTACTATTCATCCAAAATTACCCATTTTGATTTTATTTTCAAACTTTGATTTAGACTTTATAATATAGTCTATAATGTCAAATTAATGATATAAAGAATATACTCTAGTCTTTAAAATGACAAAAAGTCATTATCTTAGAGCTCATACACAAAAACGTGCTTTAAGGTATTTTAGTGCACATTTTGTGTCGCAAGGTGTTTCTGAGCTCCGTTTTCTTTGAGAACAGTTTCATTGTGTTCCTTACATGATAAGTGATCTTAGGAATCCAATTTTATATCAAGTAGAGGTCATTAGACCTTTAAGGTTTTCTTAGAGCACATTTTTGCCCTACTTGACCTTGAAGCATGTAAATGCTTGTTCTTTGTGTTGGAGTGTTGTCCAAAAATTGTAATATGTTTAGTTATGTGTTAATAAGCTTAGGACAAAGTTTTAGGTCCGAAGAAGTTCATTTGGGTATTTATTTACCTTAAACAGTCAAAGGGTGCAATATCTTGCTTTGTGTTAGACTACTGTTGTTCTCAGTTGACTTTTAAGGCATGTTTAGGCCTTAATTAATGTGATTAGATGTTTAATCCATGTTTAATTAGTTTGGGGTATTTCACTTGGGATGGCATAAACTGCAGTCAAAAGAAAACAATAGTTACCCGCAACTACTTCACAGTGAATAAATTGAAATTCATGGCAAATTACACGAATGGAAATATGTTTCTTCCACAGCAACCAGATTCCACCCTTAAATCCCACAGCATCAACACGAAAATATCCCTCAAAGCCTAGCTTAGAGCACACTAAATCAGCCGTATCGCCGCTAATTTGAGGTTTGAAAATAGCAACTATATCAGGATTTTCTAAACAGCAAAATTCCCTCATCGCTCTTTGAAAACCAGATTTTAAAGCTCCCCTAACATTCCAGAAAAATATTTTGTTTAACATAATTATAGAGATTAATTAAGAGCAAACTCAAGTGTAATCCCCCTTAGGGTGATGGTCGGAATCTTTAGATTTTTCCCAGGGGAACTTGTCGACGCCTTTAAGCTTTCAGCTGCCGGAAGATCTTGAATTTTCAACAGGAGAAAAAGTGGAATGTCTTTCTGTCTCCCTTCTCGATCTGCCCCCACGATCTCTATCGCCACTTGAGTTCCAGGATCTAGGGTATCCAGCTCGTCGGACCTCCCTGGTCTTTCAGATCTTTTTGAAGGGGAAATTAACCTCTTCGACTGGCGACTGAGGTTTGCCTTTGGGTCCCGATCTGGAACCAAACCTACTAACTCCTTCTCAACTTGCAATTGCTCTTGATTCTTATCCTCAATATCTTCAAGAGTCGAGAACCTCGAAGCGCCTCCTTTGTCATCTAAATTAGGGATTTTGGATCCCGCCTTGGGATTCCTAGTATTCTTCACCATGTTACGGCGCTTCGGGACCATCCAGTCCCCATATTCGTCCGTTATGTGTTTAATCTGGTCTTGCTTAGGTTCCTATACCATCTTAACTCCTTCCTCTTGTAAATTAATACTATTTGTCTGTTGGTGAGGGCATGCAGCCTCCTTGTGCCCATAATAGCCACAGTTGAAACAAACCAAATGTAAGCCTTCATATTCAATTTTCATGACCCGACGTCTGAATCTGTATTTCACCAACAGAGGTTTCGTTAAGTCAACCTCAATGGCAACTCTAGCCAGTCTAGACTTCCCAAAGCAGGATGCGGAAAGATCTACTTTCTTGACTTTTCCCACTTTAGAACCTAAAATCGATAAAAATTCCTCGTTGTAGTACTCATTCGGGAAATCTGGAAACCGCACTAGAAGTTCCAGACTTGATAAGGCTTCTGAACAAGGGTTAAAATTAATTTTGTTTTATATGTCTTGCACTTAACACGAAGTGTAAAAAACAAGAGATATTAAATCATTTTAAACCACAAATTACGACAAAAATACTTAATGGATACCGACATGTAAGATTAAGAATACTATGAGCAAGAATTGAACACACAACCTTTAAATCTTCAGTTAAACACTCACCCAATTGAGTTATCCACCCTTATTAATTTTTAGATGCTTTACACATTTATAATTACTTATAATCAAATGGAAACCAAACCATTAATATGAACAGAAAACTAACCATAGATTTATACAAAAATGATAAATTTAATGGATGTGAAACTATTGGACTTAATCGTTATGAGCAACGATAGATTGTGTTGTACACAGAATAAAGCGTGAATCGAACACGTGGCCTTCAAATCTTCGATCTAAGGATCTCTCAAATAAGTTATGTATGTTTAAGAGTTTCTAAATGTTTTACAATTACTTAAATAAAAGGGATATGAACGGAAAACTTTAGGATAAATCTATACAAAAATGGTTAATAAACGTCAAATTGTTAGACTTAATCAATAATCAATATGAACAACCTAGACTATATTGTACACGGAATAAATTTTAAAAATGCGGTGAACATGGGTATATACAGAAAACTTTAGGATAAATCTATACAAAAATGGTTAATGGACGTAAAACTATTAGAGTTAATCAATATGAACAACCTAGACTATATTGTACACATAATAATATTATAAAAAAATGCGGTGAGCGTGAATCGAACACGCGACCTTCAGATCTTCAGTCTGACGCTCTCCCAACTGAGCTATCCCCGCTTAACAATTTTAAAATTTTACACATTGATAATTTCTTAAAAAATCAAAGGGTAAACCAACATAATAATGTGAACCGAAAATCAAACTGAGCTATCCTCGTTTAATGAACCATAAATTTATATAAAAGTGGTTAATGTACGTGAAGCTCATTTGTCAAATTCTTACAATTTGATTAGTCTGACTTAAGAAAATAGTTTGATTAACTCATTTGCTAATTTGGATTAATCGATAATCATTATGAACACCATTGGACTATGTAGTACACATAATACATTAAATTTTGTTGAACCCATAAATTCATACAGAAGTGGTTAATTGATGAGAAAGCTAGTTATATTATTTTGTAAATTAGTTCGCTTGTCAAATTATAACATTTTAAATTCAGAACGGAGACCCTGGCGCTTGCGCCAGGGTAGAAGGTGGCGTCGATCCACGTGTAAGAATGTGGTTGGGAGAAAAAAAGAAAGGAAAAAACAGAACGCGGGCATGCGCGCGACTTCAGACATTGTTTTGCATTGAGTAACAGAATAAAGCGATTGACGATCGATTTGCGCTCGCCTAATTAGAGAGTAAATTTTTCACCTCAAAAATTGCTCAATATGATCACTCACGGTTAATGACAGAGGAAATTAGCACCACTTACGCCACAGATCGCATCATCTGTCCGATCAATCCAATTCACTTTCAGATCACCTCACAACACAGCAAAATCATCACCCCTCAATCGCACCAACTGATTACCGACGATCGATTGTTGCTCACTGATTCATAGATCAAAATCATCAAGCTAGCATTGGACCAAAATATCAAAGAATTGATAACAAAATTCATTAGATAAGTCTCGCATCAGATTGTCAATTTGCAATGACGATGAATCAGCACTGACAATATGATACGAAAACCTAGACAAAGAACACTGTCAATGAGCTCCAATACAACAGTGGAGACTGATGGTATTGCACTGACGATGAGCACTGATGATGAAGAAAATCAACTTTCTCAATTCAGATTTGAATATGATTGTATTGTACTGTTGTAAATGTATTGATTTATAGTATTTAGCGAAGATTATATCTTCAGTTCTCTTTTGTTAAAGTTAGCTATACATTCTGTTGTGTTGATGCAAAGTAAATCATGTTTCATAAGTGAATCATCAGTGTTTTTATATTGTATCAAATGATTGCACAAAATGAATCATACGTTTAATAAAAGTGAATTATTGTCTGCTATAATATTATATCTCATATTATAATGTCTTCAAATTAATGATATTTTAGTGCAATGGTGAATCTTATTCTAGTAAAATTTGAATCATCATTGTTACATAAGTGAAGAATTTTATGATATAAATTTATGTTTAATTACTATAAGTATGTTTAATAGTAGTGTATTAGTATACAAATTTTTGGTATTGTAGTGTCACAAAGGTGAATTGAATGTTACATTATAATGAACCATTAGTAATATTAAATTGAATTATTTTCTGCTATAGAACTCAGTTTCAGATTTTGAAAGTTTAAAATACATTGTGATGCGTAAGTGGATAGTAAATCTAATGTATTAGTAAAAGGAATCAGCATTTTTGTTGAAGTGAACTTTTTTCTGCTTTGAATTATAGTTACTGCTATATTTGAGCCTTCTACCATACAAGATAGTCAATTCATTGAAGCAGAAACTTCAGAGTTGATAGGCAAAGTGGTAAAAAGTGAAGAAGAAGCATATCAACTGTACAACAATTACGTATACAAGAAGGGGTTTGGTATACATTGCAAAGAAAAGAAAAAACGAGTAGATGGTAGCATTGTTTTAAGAACATATGTTTGCTGCCAACAAGGAAAAAAATACGTAAGCCAAGCAGAAAAAAGATTGTTCTCAAAAACCGATTCAAGGAGAGGATGCAAGGCAATGGTAGGTTTCAAAGTTGAGGACCAAAACACAAAATGGACTATTACAAGTCATAAAATGGAACATTCTCATCCGTTTTCTGATCCAAGTGAAGTGAAGTATTTCAGATCTCACAGAAGGGTACCAACTGATACAATTGAACATGTATCAAACATGAAAAAAAGTGGAATATCAGTTGCTGATTCATACAGATTTTTGAGAACAGAAGATGGTGGGACTTCAAATGTAGGGTTCTTACAGAAAGATTTCTATGATGCGATGCAGACTGCTAGAACTACATTTGTGGGAAGTGATTCGAACAACCTGTTGGAAATTTTTATGTCAAGAAGAGAGAAGGAAAATGATTTTTACTATGATTTCCAATTGGATGTAGATGGGAGATTGTGCAGCTTTTTCTGGAGGGATGGTACACTGAAAGAAGATTACAAGTTGTGGGGAGATCTTCTGGTACATGACACAACATATCGTACAAATAAATACGATATGATATGTGGACCATTTGTTGGAATGAACTGTCATGGAAAAAATGTTATGTTCGGATGTGGCTTCCTCTTGAATGAAAAGATTGAATCATTTTTGTGGTTGTTTGCTACGTTTCTAAAGTCTATGGATTTCATTCAACCACAGACAGTTATGACAGACCAATGTGCTTCTATGGATCATGCAATCTCGAAGATATTTCCAAATTTAAATCATAGATTGTGTGTATGGCATATCATGGAGAATGCCAAAAAACATATTGGTCACCTGATACATCGAAGAGAAGGGTTCAACAACAAGTTTCAGTACATTTTGAAGTATTGTGAAACTGAAGCTGAGTTCAACCATGTCTGGTCGAGGTAAGGGAACAAATTAAAAGATTTAGATTATGTTGTTTCTAATTGAATTTTATCTGTTAAACTGTAGTGAATCAAATATTAAAGTAAAGTGAACCATAATTGTCATATAAATGAATTATTGTCTACTATAAAGTTATAGTTTCAAACAATAGTTTTATATGAATGGTGATATGTTAGTGAACAATGAATCATTAATGTAGTTAAAGTGAATCATTAGAGTTATAAAAATGAAGTAATGTCTGCTATACAATTTTAGTTTCTGATATGAGCATAGTTTGATAATGGTAGGCCAGTATGAGTTTGTGTAGCTACTGTAATTTTAATATAAATAATAACAAACTTGATCTTTAAAAATTACAGGCTTATAGAAGAGTATCAATGTGCACAAAATTCATGGCTTAACAAGTTGTATCAAACACGTGAGAAATGGTGTAGAACATTCTCAAAGAATTATTTTTCTGGTGGTGCATTGTCCTCTCAGAGGAGTGAAAGTACAAATCACTCACTTTCTAGGAGGATGAAGAAGACCTCAACACTTACTGAGTTCTACGAAACTTTCTGTAATGTGATTTCAGAATGGCGTGAAATTAAACCATATGATGATTGGAGGCGCTTTAACATCAAGCCAACATGATAGCCCCAAATGTGAAACTTCTTTCAGAAGCAAGAGAGGTATACACACACGAAGCTTATAGAATCTTTCAAGATGAGTTTTTAAAAGTTTAGGGTTGCAGCAAGAAATATACAATGAAGATCAGGAGAATGTGGTTTACACTATATGGCAAACTGAGAGTGCAGAAATAAAGCATATGGTGACACTGAAGAAAATGGATTCAAGTGTTTGCTGCACTTGTAAGCTGATTATTGAGGTAGGCATCCTTTGCTTACATTGCATACGTATACTACATTTGTGGTGTGTACAAGAGCTGGGAGGAGAATATGTGCTTGATAGATGGAAAAATAAAGCATCAAGAGGGAAGAATCGAACAGAAGATGAATGTAATTCAAATTCAGAAGCAACAACAAATTGGAGAGTGATGATGAGCAGAAAATTTGATTACATTCTTGCTGCTACTGAAGAGAACATGGAGACAAGAGATTTATGTGAGAATGTAGTTTGAAAATTGCAAGAAGAAGTTGAAAAAATGCTATCTACACAAAATGTTCAAAATGGTGATTCAAGCAACAATCAAGCAAGACCGATAGTCCTTGATCCACAAGGTTCAAAAACAAAGGGAAGAAAAACCGAAAGGATGAAAAGCACAACAGAGAAGATATACAATAGAAGCAAATGAAGAAACAAGACTACAGTAAGAACATATCTACAAAACAAAAGTTCAATTAAATCGATGATGAATGTTGATGAAGATGCACCATCTGTTGGAGTCTCATTTGCACATCCGATAAATGAAGGTGGAACACTCACTAGAATAATTCCAGATTTAGAGAGTACAGAAATTTTTTTGTAAACATTTCAGATTCATGTAGTTGATAAACATGGTATGATACACAGTACATGAAAAGGTTCATATTGTTGATTCTTATGATTCAATTTTGAAGAAATAAAAGATTCACATGTTGAATATTCAGTTATACACAATGGTTTGTCTCAAATGTGTTTTAGATAGTTCTGTGTATATTTGGGTATAAATCGTGACAATGATGTTAATTGACAAAGTATGTGTTTTCTGGTACGATTTTTGGATTGATTCGTTTTATAGAATAAAAATAATCATTTCAAAGAAACGTCTAATTCACTTTCCAGACATGATTCATTTGTTGTAAATAAATGATTCATATTGAGAACCAAAGTGATTCAATTTTGAAGAATAAAAGATTCACATGTTGAATATTCAGTTATACACAATGGTTTGTCTCAAATGTGTTTTAGATAGTTCTGTGTATATTTGGGTATAAATCGTGACTATAATGATAATTGACAAAGTATATGTTTTCTGGTACGATATTTGGATTGATTCGTCTTATAGAATCAAAAAATTCATTTCAAAGATACGTCTAATTAACTTTCCAGACATGATTCATTTGTTGTAAATAAATGATTCATATTGAGAACCAAAGTGATTCAATTTTCAAATAATAAAGTTAAAATCTGTGATAAACAGATCAAGAATAACAAGTGAACACTTTCATAAAAGATTGAAAAAATAAAACCTTTCAAATTCACTTCCCAGAATGGTTCAATTTTTCAGAACCAGTGATAGAATAAGAAAAACAAAAAGATTCATAAAGTTATGGAAAAGGATATACGTTTTCATACACTTCTAACAGAGTTTCATAACAGATTCTAATACAAAGTTCAACCTCCAACAATTTCATGGCAAATCCCAAGGTTCTAAAGCAGTCTCATAGAAGATTCATAAGGTTCTAACATCAAACCGTTTCTTCCACTTCTAAAAGAGGATCTACATCTTCATAATACAATCTAAAAGATAACCCTTCTTCAAGTTATTTTTATGAAGAAGAATCTGCACAGCATACTTCATCCTCAAACGATCCAAAGGCTCTTTCTACAAAAAAGATAAACATAACAAAGAGTTAGAACAAAAGCAAAAAACATAAAACAAACATAACAAAACAATTAGAAGCTAGATAAAGGATAAGAAATGAGATTAAAGAGATGAATGGTCACAGATGTTTTGGCAAGTTTGGAACTAGAACTCTTCCAATTGAATCCTTGACCTAGATAATTTTCCATGTGTCTGAGCATGTATATAGTTGAGCATTTCTCAAATGCTAAAGTCCTACAAGGCATTGGCAAGATGAAATAGTCAAAATCATTCAAGAGTAGGTATCGCTCATCAAAGAGCGTCTCAACATTGATGAAAAAGCAGAAACCTGAAAGAATAAAAACATGAGTTAGAAAACAGTAATAGAGTTAAAACAATGTTTAGAAAATATTTTTAAGCATTACAAATGATTTTTTAATAAACTTACCACAGAATCAATACAATCCCCATATCTTTCTTCGATGGAGGTCTTGGAATTACTGTTGTCAATTATGTCTATGCTTGAAGTGATGAAATTAATTACAATAAGAAAATAATGACCATCAACAGCATACGGAATAAAAAACAGTTTTACTCCAGACAACTTCTTTAAGTCTGTTGCACCAATGTCAAGAAGTTGTTTGCTCATTCTATCAACAGACAAATCTTCTGGGAAATGAACATCAGGAACTCCATCACTCAATGGTACGTACTACAACAGCAAGAGAACATAATCATAAAACTGCACATTTATGAAACAAAACTGAATCGCAAGTATTCAAAGAGAATCTAAAAGCAAGTAAATATATTACTTTCTATATAGAGAAACACTTACATAACTATCTAAAGTAAAAAAGACCCTGTCTGGACCAGCAGGATTGTATCTAGCATTGTCGGCATTGAAGAGCAGCACATATTTATCAATAAGAACTTGGTCTGGCTCAACATCACCAACCAGAGTAAGGAAACTCTGGCGAGTGATAGAATGCAGTTCATCTTCAAACAAAACTTGACTGAAAAACATATAAAAAGTAAATAAGAAAAAAACAAATAAAGAAGAAAAAAACAAAAACGTGAATAAATAACTAATACCTCTCATCAGCACCAGACCGTATAAGTTTGATCACTTTGGGATGAAGAGGTGAGACACTTTGAGATTTTATGTCCACCGGTCGAACTCCAAAAATGGCAGACAGAGTAGTTGTTTGGCCAGAACTTGATGAAGGAGGAATAGATCCAAGGGGTACTGGACAAATAATTTCATTTGGAGGCTGCTCACTTGTTTTTCCTCCTTTGTTCAATTGGACAAATGTAGTAGACTTTTGGTCCACATAAGCTACTTTTTTGGACGATTTAATTGGTAGCTTCAACCGTTTCATCGGCCGAGAACTCTTAGTCCTGCTGGTATTACCAGCTGCTGACCTTTTGGATATTCTAAGAGAGCGTTTCACAGGAATAGGTTGAAAATCATCATCATCATTACAATTTCCAGGGACTGCTGTGAAAAAAAGTTTCAGACTATTAATTTAATTTTCATTGTCATGTCATAAAAAATTATGTGAATCAGTTATATAATTGAAATGAATCAAAGAAGTTATTAAAATGAATATTCTTCTGCAATTAAGTTAATTTAAACAGTCATGTCAACACAAATATGTGAATCATTTGTATATCAGAAATGAATAAAGAAAAATATACAAATGAATTTAGTTCTACAATAAAGAAAGCTTTCTAATTATAAAATATGAAGTCTTACTAGGCTTATCAGGTCCTTTACACGTCTTAACATCATCATCAACTTCCACATGTTCATCAACTACAACATCCTCAGGAACCGCAACATCTTCATCAACAATACACTACTACAAATTCTATCTATTACTACTAACTAAAGACAACTGTTATAAAATAAAGTAGTTATTGATATGAATTTCATTTTATAGGTTGGGTAAGACAACTATTACTTATATATAGTTGTATTAGCTACCACTCACTAAAATTGGCACGGAGGATTAAAAAAAAGGAGAAGTGGCATACTGAGTTCGATTCCTGTATCATGTAAAAAAAAAGAGACTTACCTCCTAAAGTAATCTCGCCAGTTTTGAATCACAAAAATTTCTCGCCTCCCCCCTGCTCTCGCGTTCGCTCTTCCACCCTAACTTCTGTTCTTAGGTATTCTCACGATGTTTGGTGTGAAATCCGTATGTTGTTCGCGCTCAACTTCCCGATCGAGAAACAGAGTAACGAAAACCAGAATTGGTCACCTCAGGGTTCCGTTTCCAAGGATTGCGAGCCCACTAATGAAGAGGCGAGAGAGGACGGTGAGACTTCCCCTTTTGCTCGTGTTTGTAATCGGTGAGATTTATTTCATATCCTCCTTAATTAAATTGAAGGATTAACTGAAGATTTAGGGTTTTTGCTAAAAGTGAAGGGAGTTCAAAAACCAAGACAGCCGAGCAAGGGTCCATCAAGGTTTGTGGGGAGTTCAACAGCCGAGCAAGTAACCAAAGGAAAAGATGGGAGTGGTCTCAACGCTATTGTCACAGGTATCCCGAGCCTGCTCCATCTACCCGTTCTTGTCATTTGGTAATTTTTTGTAATTGACATTCCAAACAAACTCGTATCTGGTACTTGGTCGCTAACTCCTTGTAGAAACTAGAATGGTAGTATGCATGCTTAATGTTCGATGAAATGTCTCTGATGCACATGATATCTTGATTATTCTCTTTGTTTAGTGGATGTTGCTTTTTTATTGACAGTTCCGTTGATCCTCACTGCAATGGAAAATTCATTATTATATGTAGTAATTGTTTTTGAGTTTTGGGATTCTACAACATGCGCTTCAAATGCAGAAACTAGAATGGTAGTATGCATGCTTAATGTTCGATGAAATGTGTCTGACGCACAGGAACTATAATCTCGATTATTCTCTTTTTTTAGTGGATGTTTCTTTTTAATTGACAGTTTTGTTGATCCTTCACTGTAATAGAAAATTCATTATTATATGTAGTAATTGTGGACTCTTTAGTCTGTATAGTATAGTTCGCCGTTGTCCCATTTCTTGCATTAATATGTCCTTTGTACTATTAGATACTAATCATTTCAGTTCAACACACTGATGGTCAGCCTTGCTGAAGGTGTCACTCTCCCTTGCATGAACAGTCTGATTTTTAGGTAATCTGTAATAAAATATTTGTTTACTTTGATTACTGGCCTCTAGTAGTGCTGTTATCCTAATTGGCAGTTGAGTTGAGTGTTCTTTTACAATCTGTGCAACTTATGCTAATTTTTTTAGAAGAAAGAAAATGCAAGGATAATTTTGATGAAGATTGTATGTTTACAAGTATTTTCCTTGTCATACATTTTTTTCTTTCAAAAGAAAGAAAGAAGTCTCTACTCTACGTCTTACTCATGGCTCTTTAAGCTACTGAAATACATGTTGATAAAGTGCTTGAACTTCGTGCTTATAAATGGTATCCTCAAGCAGAACGAGCCCGAGCTGTTGGGATAGCTATGTAGGTTTTACTCTTGGAAACATTTCTTTTTTTTGCTGATGTAATCGAGATTTGACTTTATTAGTTGGTCTCTGATTGAAGCAGTGACAACAGCACCCCCTTTAAACCCAGCATAGATCATTTTATTCTGTGATCCTTCTACTTGCTTACGTCGTCATTGATAACCATATATTATATTCAATGTACCGTACAAGGGATGATATTACTTTCTTAATTTCTACGTATACCACAAGTGGTTCATACTGTATTATTCTTTATGCAAAACTTTCATTTTACTTCCCCCTTTCTTTTCACTATGCGGTAGAATTAATAGATCGATAAGTCTAATCATGGTTACTCTCCTATCTAAAATCCTTAAATCTGTTTGGCTCATTATTGTTGATGATGTCTATAAAACCTTTTATAGATAATCTTCTCCCTCATCATATTTACTCCCAAATTTTGACTTTGTCTCTTCTCATGATAAAACATCATTTACTAATATCCCAACAAAATCACTGCTTGACGCTGGTCTTGTGCTTCCCCCCATTCTTATGTCACTAGGTGGTCTTGTGCTTCCCCCCATTTATATGTCTCGGGGTGGCTTATTCGATTTGTTTGTGTCATTTGGCTCTTCTGGATTTCTGTGGATTATGATATTGCTGTTCACGACATGTAGCACCCCCGAAGGGAGTAGGCAAATTTCAAAGTCTGAGCTGAATTACATATTGAGTGATAGACAACAAACATCACGGTTGGCTTCTATGGATAAGCAAAAGGCAGCTAAAGCGATCCCTCCTTTTAGTCAACTCCTCCTAAAGGTTCCAACTTGGGCGATTGTGGTTGCAAGTGGCATCCACGGCTGGGTAAAATCCCTTCCAAAAAATACTCATTTACTGCTCACAAAATTGTAGCTCATGTTTAAGATTCAGGTGCATGTGGTTCTATAAGAATGTGACCGCTAAGTGAAACTTTAGGTTATCTCAATATTTCTCTCGGTAGACAATGCAAACCGGTGAGTCACTTGAATTCGACCGATGCTGCTGCTGATGATTTAAGCTAAGGTTGCAATTTGACTGTTGAAGATGATAGTGTTACGTATGATAAGCTGTTTTTTTTGGACACATTGTCCATCTTTGATTATGATAAGCTGGTTTGTTTTGGAGATAATGTCCATCTTCCTACTAATTGTTGAAGATGATAGTGTTAGTCTCAATTGTTGTTTTAGTTGGAGGAGACAATGTCCATCTTTGACTATGATAATCTAGATTTTTGCTAAGATCTAAGGAGATTGCTGAAATTTTTCTTGTTACCATGTTATTGTTTTGTAAAATTGTTGTTTCCCTTTCTATATATTTAAAAAATAAAAAAAAATCTAATATATGAAATCCTATCAGAACTGCGACGTATTGCTTTTGCTTAGTGCATGTGACGAACTGGAGTACATTTCCAGCTTATTTTTTTGGGCGAGACAAGTTATGACTTTCATTATTGTGCAGGAATTCTTTGTTATTTTTACTTTACCAGTGTAAGTGGTTCAGAGAACTGGTGTACGAGATGCAATGAGGAAAAGAAAGGATCCAGATAAAGGTTTTGAGCTTCATACTGATATCATGGTATTTGTAACCAATGACTACAGTGGGATGCAACTCCAAGGAAGTAGCTCAACTAGGTTTATATGTAGATGTAAAGTAGAAACTTTAAAATTGTACATGTTTCTTGTCTAATAGTACTCATGACTCATATTGTAAAACCTTATACATTTATAAATCTCATTTGTGTTACATTTGTTGTATTGTTCAAATGTTTCATGGTACATAATGGAAAAATATTATTTGTATGCAATATAGAAAAAAAAATAGTAGAAAACTGGTGTGAAGAACAACCAAAGACAACTGTTAAATGTAGTTGTCGAAAGGTGTATAACAGCTGTGAGATACTACAAAAGAGATTATTAGTACATGCAAACACAACTGTTTTTAACAGTTATTGAATCTGACTCTAAGACAACTGTTGAAAACAGTTGTAATTGTTGACATTAACAGTTGTTGTTTTGTCGGAATAGACAACTGTTCAATAACAGTTGTCTAAAGCTAAGTATACATAAGACAACTGGAACTGATACAACTGTTAATAACAGTTGTCTTAGGAATTTTTACCAGTTGTTGTAGGCCTTTTTTGTAGTACAAAAACATGTGTAGATTGTCATGTCATTAAAGAATAAGTGAATCATTTTAATAATAGAAATGAATCACAACAGTAATAAAAATGAATCATTTTCATTATAGTAAATAATTAAATATGATATTGTTATAGAAAAGTGAATCAGTAATATAATAGAAATGAAACAAGAATGCTGTCAAAATGAAACATTGTAAGAAGTAAAATTCATAAAAAATTAAAAATCACAACCTTTATCATGTACATTGGGCACTTCTTTAACAACTTCAGAAGAAGGACCAACGGGATCAGAACCAGCTGTTTCACCAGAAGGAATAACTTCACATTTGAAGATTGTCATAACAAATTAAACAAATGAATCGGTAATATATCATAAATGAATCAATCTAGTTTTAAAAATGAACTATTATAACTTTAAAAAAAACAAATCTCACCAGGCTTGGGATGTACAACCGTGTCCAATTCTTTGTCAACTTCAACAGATTGAGGAACATAATCAGAAACAGCCTCTTCAACAGAAGGATTATCTATATTACAACATTGAGATCACAAATAAAACAAATGAATCAGTTATATATCAAAGATGAATCGGTGTAGTTAAAAAAATGAACTATTATATGAAACTAAATTATTTTCTAAAAAAATGTAAAAAATACAAGACTCACCAACTTTACTAGGAACATAATTGGGCATATCTATGACAACATCATTAGGTGGTAGAACATCATTAGAAGCATCTTCTTCAAATGAAGAAATATAGTTATATGTAAATATTGAGACAACAAAACAAGAAAATGAATCAGAAGAATATCATAACTGAATCGAACAACTTAGACAAGTGAACCATTGAATGAAATTAAAATGGTATTAAGTCTCTTACAAAATGAACTCTTACCTTTTAATGGTTCAGCATCAGAATCATCATCAAGAGTCTTTTCAAATGACTCAAAGCTACTCATCATGCAAGCAAGAGCTAAACTAATATCATTGTTTTTCAATGGAGAAGTCACTAAGCCTTCAAATCTGGCTTTGAGAGTCAATGTTGAAAGTCTTGAAAGGGATGAAGCTATAGCGTTTGCACATTCGCATATTTGACTCACAATACCCTTGAAACATACAAAGAAAAAAAAGTTAAGAACATTTAAGTTAAAAAAAGAATCTATCATAAATAAAACAAGGAAGTAAAAAACAGAAATAAAAGATTACCGAAGAAGATGAAGAACCAGCTTCAACTTGACGAGGTTCACCTTTTGAAAAATTTATGCTGAACTTCGGAATTTGGTCCAGCTCATCAACAGACAAAGGGGGTTCAATCTTACCCCGCCCAAAACCACCAGCAAGAGACTCTAACTTGACCCTTTCATAATATCTCTTCTGATCCCAACATAAAAGCGAAGGAAAATTCCTAACCCCCAGATTACCCCCTAATGACGTACGATCAAGATAAATCAAATTTAACAACAACAATGAACCCGTAAAATATTTACCCTCCGCTTTAGATTTATCCCAACTCATCATTGCTTGATTGAGTTTGCACTTCACAAACTCACACCAATTCATTTGCTTACATAAACTCAAATCCATTAGTGAATATAGAACTTTCCAATTGTAGTGGCCAGTTTGATGTGAACTGACCAAGCATGAAATAGGAAAACAGACAAAATTTCTCTTGAATTCCTCACCCCTAAAAGTATGCACCCTCTCAGCCATTTGTTTGATAGTGGGACCTTTCCACTTCACATTCCAAACATCTCGCCAAGAAACAATAAAATCATAAAAATCATCATCACAAAATTGACTAGTCGCCTCAGTGACTGTCAAAGCACCACGAGGAAGACCAAGACAAGAATAGATAGCATCAGTAGAGACATCGATTTTCTGACCATCCACTAGTAGAAAAAATGTTTTTAATGACAGTGTTTAAACCACGGTTAAGTGGAAAACCGTGGTTTAAAGTTTATAAACCACATTTTAATAGAAACCGTCATTTAAGGTGCATTCCAGAGCGTTATATACCACGGTTCTTCAAGAACCGTCGTATATAAGGTACCTATATACCACGGTTCCTAGGCAACCGTCATTTATATTGCACATCTTGCTATATTAAACCACGGTTTTTTGATCAACCGTGGTATATAATCTAGGCGGGAATTTTAATTTTCGGCCGAAATTTAACGCGGCGCTTTCTCTCTATTCTCATATATGTCGACACACTCTTCTTCTTCATTCTCTTCACGGTAATTTTGGAACCCAAACCGACGAGCTCTGCAACTCTTCTTCATTCTCTTCAACCTCACAATAATTTTGGAACCCAAACCGATGAACATGCTCTGCAACTTCATTCTCTTCAACTAGCTCACGGTAATTTTTGCAATCCTAAACCGCGAACAAGGAACATGCTCTTCCTCACTCATTCTCTTGTTTTTCGGTAATTTTTGCAGCTTACACTTGCGAACAAGGAACATGCTCGTCCTCACTCACTCATTCTCACTGTAATTTTAGCAACATAACCGGCGAACAAGGTACATGACCTACGCCTCCGTTTTTCATTCTCTTCAACTTCACGGTAATTTGCAACCCACCGCGAACAAGGAACCTACGCCATTCTTCACTCATTATTTTGCAACCATAAATTGCAAACAAGGAACACACATGTTCTAGCCTCTCATTCTCTTCTGTGCTGTGTTTGATATCTGCGAAGCGGCGCTTCTGAATCGCCGACGATTTTGAAAAAATTTCATAGACTATAACCCACGGTTATATGTATAACCGTGGTTTATTCGTTGATTTATAGATAATAAACCACGGTTTTGACCTTTAACCGTCATATAAAAGGGCTTTATACCACGGTTCTCTCCTTAACCGTCGTTTAAAATCGTTAAGGACCGCGTCCAAAAACGGTCTTAAACGACGGTTAAGGAGAGAACCGTTGTATATAGTATACTTTTATACCACGGTTGATAACCGTGGTATATAGACAATTTTCTATATGCGACGGGAGCATAAACCACGGTTTCTAACCGTGGTATATAAGCAAAATAACCGAGGTTTAAAACATTTTTTCCACTAGTGATCCACCATCCACAGACAACACTGAGCCCAGTCATAGTTATTCAACAACCAGAAATTCAAAGAGCCATTCAAACGTTTGAGCCTTAGATGAAGAAGAGACCCAAAACCTATTTCCTCTACATGTCTCATCTGCTCATTATCTATATTTTGTATGATATGAGTCATGTTTTTCAAAGCCATACGGGTCGATACTCTACATAAACCAAGTTCTTCATCAGAATCATCAGAAAGTAAAGTCTCTTTAACTTGCCTTTGCTTTTTTATTTTTGGAAGTTTAACAGACTCAGAAACAGCTTCAGAAGGACCAACATCACAAACCTTCTCTTTTCCTTTTCTTCTTTTTGATTGTCTGAATGATAAAAGAACTATTAGTTATGTAACCAAAATCTATATTGAAACAAAAAAAATAAAAGAACAATATGATTCAAATACATAAAATAAAATAGCACATAAAAAACAAGCTAATTTACCTCGGTATAACAGGCTCAGTTACTTCATTAGGAATTTGCATGTTATCTTTGATTGGTTTCTGTTTTTGAACTCGGGAAGGTTTAGAAACAACTTCAGAAGGGACCACATGAACAACCTTCTCTTTTCCTTTTCTGGTCTTTGGTTGCCTGTATAATTAAAAAAAAACTCTTACTTTTGTGAACCAACCTAAGTATTAATATGAACCAACACTATGACTAAAATGAATAAACAAATAATAAAATACACCTAAAATGAAATAGCACATGTTCAATAGGAATATACATGTTCAGAAAAAACTTACTCAGTTCTGACAGAAGCAATTGCATCAATAGAAACAGGTTTGGAAGACCCAACATCAGCAACAATTTGTTTTCTTTTACAAATATCAGTTGCTCTGCATAAAAAATACCAACTATAAGAGAAGCAACAGAAGTATTAAAATGAATAAACAACATGAATAATATGAATCAAATAACAGTGAAACATAAAATATAATCAGAAATTACCTTAATATAATAGCATCAATTTCTTCATTAGACAAATCTTCATCAACATTGTTTCTTTTTGGTTTGGACTTACCCATTTCTACACCTCAAAAACAAATAACGCATTAGCAAACACAAACAGATGCATATTCATACAAAAATGCAAGCAAGATCTGTACAGATAAGAAACAACACTAGAAAAAGCTAGATTGACCACAAAAATGGAGCAAGAATAGCTCAAATCACCAAAAAAAAACACAAAAAGTCGATAAAGTAAGCTGTAATGATAGATCTATGGGTAAAGAGCAAAAAATATGAGATCCTAGGGCTTACGGACAATGAGAAGATCAAGAGACTTACTATGGATTTCGGGTTGACGAACTGAAGTTAGGGTTACGGCAACGAGAAGATCAAGAGAAGGGATGAGCAGGTGAGGGTAATATGTTGTTGGAGGAAGGTCTGGGACACTCGAGAACGAAATCACACAAGCTCAGAAGAGAAGGTGCATGAAGTGAAAATATGGAGTTGAGGGTTACTATGGATTTCGGGTTGAGCGATTTCAAACTGGAGTTACGGTTAAGGGAAGGAGAAGATCAACAGATGGGATGAGCACAGCGACGATGAACTGTTGTTGGAGGAAAATCTATGACGCTCGAGAACGAAATCGCAAAGCTCAGAAGGAAAGGTGCATGAAGCGAGTTGAGGGTTTCCGTTCTGTTGCCTTGCGTGCGTAGAATCGGGGAGCAGGAAAAGAGGGAACGTCGGAAAAGAGAGGGAGAATAGAAAACGAATACAAACAATTACAACTATAACCTCAAAGTAAATTACATTCTTACCCGTCGCCATATTAGAACCAAGCGCCAGGTTCGAAAATGCGTTTAAATTAGTCTAAGTTTTCTACTATAATTTTACTAGCTCATCTTAATTTTGCTTAATCAGTTGTCTTCATGAACATTACAACACCGTATTCCAATTAAACAATTACATAATCACTATTTACATAATCATTATTGCACCAGAATAAAATAATCTTTGTTATATATGTCTTATACTTGCTTTAACATGAAAAGTCTTGAAGACATGGAATATTAAATGTTTTTTGAAACATAATTTAAAATAAAATTAGTTAATGGGTGTAAAAACCTTGTAAACATATTTTTGTACGTTAATTCATTGGGGAAATTCTTGCAATTTGCATGATTAATTTGTGTGAAACATAGTTATTATATTTTTGTTAATCAGACCATTTGTCATATACATACATTTTGATTAGCCTAAGTTTTCTACTACAATATGAATAACTCATTTCTTAATTTTGCCTAATCAGTTATCTTGATGAACATTGTAACACCATATATCAATTAACTATTATACCATCATTAAAGAATGATTTTTTATTCTCTCAAAAGATACCTAAGATTCATCATATGGTGAAAATGTTTTGTATTTCGCTTTCTTGTCACCTCCTCAGTCATTTAAAACTTCCCTAATACTACTACGTGCTTTAGATGGGAAAATGGGAACAAGTTTCACACTACCTCTAGCATTTGCTACTGACTTCCTAGAGAAACAGACATTACACCTACACTGACAATACTGTAAACAAAAATTTTAAAAAATATGGTGGACAGTTTGTGAATAAGATTCTAACTACACAAAAAAACAGGCAACTAGGTTGTGGACGAAGTCCATTTCTTGGTAACTGATCTAGTAGAGAATAACTCCGATTGATGTTATTGAATTGGGTAATGGGTTTGTTTGTCAAATTCTTACAATTTAATTAATTAAGTTTTCTATTGTAGTTTGACTAAATCGTTTTTGTGTAAACAGTTATCTTTATGAACATTGTTGCACCATATTGCAATTTTGAAATTATATATAGTCATTATAGTATCAAAAACAATTAAAATGAAACAATCATTACTGTACAAAATAAAATTAAGAGTAAATTACTCGGAACCCCTTGAGAATTGAGCGTAATACAGTTAACCCCCTTGTGTTTATCATAATTATTGGTAACCACCTTGAGGTTACAGTATCTTTGACTATGAGCCCCTTAACTATAATTCTATTATTAAAACGTTAACCACGTGCTGACCCATCAACTTAATGACATTATTAATGACATACTTGATAAAAACCAGTGCTTAATCAGCATTCTTATTGTCCGAAAAATGTTAACCCTACCTCAAAAATGAATTTGAATTGGGATGAAGGAGAGTTAAACGATGTTGATTAAGCAGTTTTGCTGTCCAGGCTGGCATTAATAATGTGATTAAGTTGATGGGCCAGCATGTAGTTAATGTTTTGATATAAAGTTATAGTTCGGGGGCTCATGATCAGAGATGCCGTAACCTCAAGGTGGTTACCAATAATTATGATAAACACAAGGGGGTTAACCGTATTATGCCCAT
Source organism: Limonium bicolor (assembly GCA_023374045.1). Taxonomy (NCBI): domain Eukaryota; kingdom Viridiplantae; phylum Streptophyta; class Magnoliopsida; order Caryophyllales; family Plumbaginaceae; genus Limonium; species Limonium bicolor. The sequence goes on from CM041782.1 coordinate 82,548,930, forward strand.
TCCTCAAGGGGGTTCTAAGTAATTTACTCTAAAATTAATTTTGTTGTATATGCCCTGCACTTGGTTTAACCAAAAATTGTAAAAAACAAGAGATATAAAATCATTTTGAGTCATAAATAAAAGAGAAATTTCATGAAATGCCACTATATTTTTGGCTAATTCATGAAATGCCACTAAAAAAAGTCACAAAATGCCACTATTTTTGTAAAAGTCCATGAAATAACACTATGCCACTGACCAGAAGCAAAAAAGACAAAAATACCCCTACTAGTTAATAAAGTACTTTTTTTAGGTTGCGTTATATACAGTACGCCGCCCTGAAAGCTCTTCCGCTTCGGCGACATGTAAGGTGATTCCTTTTCTTCAGCGACAGCGACAGGGTTATGGCTTAGTTTTGTCCTTGCACCGCAAGAAAAGAACTGTCTCGCTGTATGACAAGCAACAGATTGACGCCGATACTTTTTTGCGGTTTTGATTCGGCCTTCTACTGAAGGCAAGTGCTCTCGCCGCAAGTGCTCCCGCCGCAAGTCCATCATCGTCCGTAAATAGCAAGTGCCCTGGCCGCTCGACCGTCATCGTCCGTCAATAGCAAGTGCTCGTCCTTCATCGTCAGTCATCTATTGGGCCTCATAAACTCTTTTAGTATTTCTATTCTATAATTTTGGGAACGGTTTCTCAATAGCAAGTGCTCTCGCCGCTCGTCCATCATCGGCAAACCTTTGCCATTGCCGAAGCTGCAGGTTAAGCAATCATCGAAGTCACCTTGCTATTGTCTTCATCCGAGGTGCTCAATTTCAGCTCACAGTGCAGGTTAGAATTGGGCATTTTGTTCACAAGCTAGGGTTTTGGTTTGGTCTGTCTGCTCCTGGATTAAGCGGTCCTTTACAAAAGCTCGGGTCACCCAGAATAATGTCTGTTTTAGTCACGAACTATCGTGGGTTGGGGAGTGCAGCGACAGTTCGTTGGTTAGTAGGTTTGGTGGCTAGGGAAGCTCCTCTTTTTGTAATCATTCTAGAAACGAAACTATCTTCTTTTGAGATGCGGTCAGTTGCATCTAGGATTCGGGGTTATAACTGGGTAGCGGGTGATAGTGAAGGTCGGAAGGGTGGTGTCGCCTTGTTTTGGCGGGAAAATTTGCATGTTTCTGTTTCTAGTTTTTCAGTTCATCATGTTGATGTAATTGTAAGTCATTTTGGGGGTTACCAATGGCGGCTATCGGGGGTGTACGGTTGGTCAAATGTAACAGAAAAATGGAAAACCTTGCGACTTTTGCGTTATTTACATGCGCAATGGAGGGGACCATGGGTTCTAGGTGGGGATTTCAATGAAGTTTTGGCTTTACGGGAGCACCAAGGTCGGGGTTTTCGATCTCAGGCGGCAATGTCGGCCTTCCGTTCTTGTTTAACAGATTGCTCTTTGCAAGATTTTGGATATCGAGGTTCTTGTTTTACATATACAAAACGTGTGGAGCACCCGTATAATGTCAAAAGTTGTTTATATCGTTTTGTTGCTAATGCATGGTTAGCTCTTTATGCCCATGCACAAAACAATCACCTCCGATGGGGACGCCCAGATCATAAGCCCATTAAGTTATTGCTTCAGCCATCCACTCGTCGGGGCCCGAAGCCTTTTCGTTTTGAGAATTGTTGGGCTTTGAATGATCAGTGTCACGCAATGGTTCAATCAGTTTGGGTTGGAAGTCATAATTTGCACGGTTACACCTCCAAAGTTAAGGTCTGTGGTCAGCCCTTACGTACATGGGGCATCAAACAGATATGGGTTGAAAAGAAAGCGCTTCGTCAAGCCCAACTTGAACTTGATCACCTTGACCAGCAAGACCCAACCTCTCAAAACTTGGCCAAATGGAAGTCCTGCTCAGCTATGGTGGACACTCTTTTGCAACGTGATGAAGTCCGCCTTCAACAGTGATCTAGGATAAGTTGGTTACAGGCAGATGATAAACACAATAAGCTGTTTTTCAATAAGTTCAGGGCTCGATCTCGTCGAAATGCAATTTTCAGTCTCTCCTCTCCCTCTCTCCCTGCTGCTACAACTTGGGATGGTATAGAATCTGTGGCCCATTCATATTTTCAAGATCTGTTTGCATCAACTAATCCTCAGTCTGACCAGCATCTTCTGGCATGTGTGGAGGATCGCGTTCCGCATCACAGTTTTGACCCTATGGGTCAGCCATTCACCCGTGAAGAGGTGATTGCCGCTTATAAGTAGTTAAACCCCTCTAAGGCACCAAGACCTCATGGTATCAATGGGATTTTTCTTCGCACTTATTGGCCTATTATTAGTGATGATTTTATTGCCACAGCTTTGGAATTTCTCAATACCGATGTTGTGACCCCAGATCTCAATCATACTCATCTTGCTCTTATCCCAAAAAAGCCGGGGGGCAACCTCAATCACGGAGTTCCAGCCCATATCTTTGTGTAATACTGTGTACCGCGTCATTTCAAAGGTCTTGGTCAACAGAGTGCAACATGTTCTGCCAGATGTCATTTCCGATAATCAAGGAGCTTTCGTGAAGGACCGCTTGATCTCTGATCAGGTTCTGATCACTCATGAAATCCTTCATCTCATGCACACTTCCAAGGCTAGGCTCCGGGGTTTTTTTGCTTATAAAGTTGATATGTCTAAGGCTTTTGACAGGGTGGAGTGGTCTTTTGTTTTAGAAGTTTTGGCCAGGATGGGTTTTCGCCCGGTATGGCTCAAGGCTGTACGTAAGTGTCTTATGACTGCCACAATGTCAGTACTTATTAATGGCCACCCGGGCCCCACCTTTTGCCCCCAGCGTGGCATCCGTCATGGGGACCCTTTATCGCCACTACTTTTCATTTGTTATATGGAGGTTTTGACTTCTGCCATCCATCTCTCCGCTCAGGTCAACCATTACAAGGGTTTCTCCTTTCCGGGCCTCACCACGCCTATCACCAGCTTACTTTTTGCGGATGACTGTATTTTATTTGGTAAAGCAACAATCGCCAATGCTCAAACTCTGTCTTACATACTAGACGATTTTAAGCAAGCATCGGGACAATGTAATAATGCAGACAAGTCTTCCCTCATGTTTTCTCATCACCTGCAACCGCAGATACGTCCGGCGGTTGCAGGGACTTTGAGCGGTTGTGTGGTTCAAGATGTTGGCATGTATCTGGGTTTCCCTGTGCACGTGGGACGGAATCGGAAAGCAGTCTTTGCATATATTAAGGATCGGGTTGCTCGCCGATTACAGGGGTGGTCTTATCACACTTCTCAGGCAGCACGTTTGAATCTTATTAAGTCTATCTTGCAGGCCATCCCCACATATGTTATGTCTGTCATCGCCTTGCCACACTCGCATCTCAAGTCCATTAAAGGTATGATTTCCCGGTTCTGGTGGAGTGGTTCTCCAACAACCAAATCGTTGCATTGGACGAAGTGGGAACAGCTGTGTCTCCCACTAAACTCAGGGAGATTGGGTTTTCGTGACTTGCGCAGTTTTAATCGTGCCCTTTTAGCCAAACAGCTTTGGCGTATCCTTCAACAGCCCCACTCTATGTTATCAAGGTTTTACTCAGCACGTTACATGGGTGACAATCCTCCATAGCACTTACTGCCTTTAGCAAATTCCAGTCCCATTTGGAGGGCGCTTCTCAATGTTCGGGACCTCATTCAGACAGGGGGCCGTAAACGGATTGGTAATGGGCTCACCACTTATGTACGTGATAGATGGCTTCCCTCTAAGGAGGGAGGCTTGCCTTACCTTTGGTCAATCCCACCGCATCTTCACCATGTTCCAGTTTCAGATTTCATGCTCACTCCCTCAGCCTGGAATGTCCCGCTCCTTCGGAATCATTTTCATCCTGAGGATGTTCAGCATATTTGTCGCTTACCCTTGTTGGGTGATGCCTTATCACCAGACTCTTGGTTCTGGGGCCTCACTACATTAGGCCAGTTTTCGGTGAAGAGTGCCTATCACTGTGACGTTGCCCAATCGCGCCAGGATCAACCATCTTCTTCCTCCACGACCGAATCTACCAGGGGTTTGGCCAATAAGAGACTTTGGGTGCTTGACCTGTCTCCTCGCGATCATTTGTTTGGTTGGAAATTATTGCATGGAGTGGTACCGTGCCGCAGTCTGTTGGCTTATCGGCTTCACCACCCTGAATTGGAGACATATGCACTATGTGGCCGCTGTGAAACCCTCTTTCATGCTTTCTTCAGCTCTTCTACAATCAGGCCTTACTGGAACCGCCTAGGCATGTCACCTTCACCTCCACTCAAGTCAAACGCTGCCTTTGTTGACTGGTTCACTCACTCTTGCATTGTCATGACCCGTGTACGCCTTTCTTTGTTTATTTCGCTTCTTTGGCGTCTGTGGTATGCCCTGTGTCAGTTTTCGTATAATCGTGTTTCCTCTTTTGAAGCTGGATGGTTTCAGGCAGACAACTTTTTTAGCCTAAGCTCTGCAGCCTCAAGCTCTACTTTTTCGCCCTCGCTATCTGACGCCCGACTTTCATGCCCATCTTGGGTTGAGATATCAGTTGATGCAGGGCTGGACAAGTATGGTCGGTTTGGCATTGTTGCGGTTGCAGCTCGGCATGGTTCCATCATTGGAGCAGCAGTTTTGGGTGATCTAACTTCTCATGATCCGTCGCATATGGAAGCTGCTGCTATACACTTAGGTCTTGACCTTGCCAAACGGTTTTCTATGTAACACCCCAACTACAACACACTTAACAACACGTTGCGGCGGAAAGCACAATCACAACATAACTTAACTTTTGGTGTTACACGGCTTTAGCCACCCCACGTGGCTACACAAGGCTCAACATACATTACATTGTACCGGTCTGATGGATAAAATCCGAGCAACTACACATTAATTCGTTCCAGTCAAACATTCATTATACATTATGTACAACTGTACGAGTAATTACCAACTAACGCGATACATTTTCGGTCTTACTACACCTATAATCCACAATTCTCATGACTACCACATACAAACACTACCCGTCCTACTCTCGAACGGCTTCCAGTTCCTTGTACCTGAAAAGTATGGGAGCCCCCAAAGGGGGTCAGCACCTTTGCTGGTATGGTAATCCCACAGCCCGCATGCTACCGGGCCACGCACAACTATTTGTCGTCTTAGCATGCGGTTGGTTTATTTCAAACATGCACAAACTCACACACATATCACGCTTATAAGCAAACATCCATTAATAGAATACAGACACAAGGTTAGCACACTCAACATAACAACACACTTCACTTTATAACATACACAACCTAATTTCACTCTTCTTAGAGTACATGAACTTCACTTAGGGAGTGCCGGGGTGATATAAGCCTGAGCACAACATACATACATTTTCTTTACTTGAGTGGCGGCCTCATATAGGACCGTACACAACATACACAATTTCCCCCTAGCTCCAATAGTGATGAGGTAGGTAAGCCTTGGTTAAGCTTGTGGGTGGTTGTAATTCAAGGAGGAAGAACAACCGTAACATAACAAAGAGGGAGTCGAAGCGAACTTAGGCTTCAACACCCTACCAACATTGTACATAATTTCCCTCCTAGCCCGATGTGGAGGTCGGGTAGGTAAGCTTTGGCTAAGCTAGTGGGAGGTCGAAATCCAATGAAGGAAAACAACCCTAACATAACAGGATGGGAGTTAATTCACATTATATATTAACTCCCAAACAATACGCGCGACCGGGACACCCGGATTCCTCTCCATACATAACATATACTTATTAGTTAGAGGTTCCCTTATGGAACTTATCACATACATACGTCACATAGTGTTACTAACTCGGTTAGACACATAAGGGAAATCATATCCCATTTCAACAACACGGATAACAGTATCCAACATCAACAACATATTAAACAAGTCACATACATCACGCATAGTCACAACATACAATAACGCACGGATAGCCGTAGTTAGAACGTTCCCATGGGTTGGGACGTTTATTCGAATACCGATCTCTTATGTGAACCTAAGGTCGGTTAACTATTATTTAACACATAACTAAGGTTAAGCGGTATCGGAATTAATTACGCCACAATAATGAATTACTGTAAACTCATTTCATGCTTTATCTTGCAAGGTGGCAAACACACAGAAAAACACATTGGCATACAAGCCGGTGTAATCCGGTAGGACACAGGTTGTAAGAAAACCATACCTGTCACCGAAGGTTCACTCTAACATCCCATCACACGTTCCTCGAAAACTCTTTGAACAACTGATAACATTATAACTATCTCCATTAACATCGGGTAATATAATTATTTAACGACTAGTGCGCCCATAGCTAACCCCGTTATCCCGTTATACTTAATTTTACTCTTGTGATCTTAAGTTCACAACTCTCACATCAAACCTAACACTTGTATACATCTTGAGGCCTTTACATGTCACCAAACAAGGCCTAAATATCACCCCAAAACCATTACCATCGAATCCCCCCATCATTAGACGGCTCGAGCACACTTATAGAGCGAAAATGGAGTTCAAAAGATTATCGGTCATTTTCAAATCAAAATATACCTTAACATATGCCAAAACATGTCAAAAGATAGTACTCTAAAAGAGGAATCCAACGCCGCAAACGGCACTCAAAACGGAGTTCAAACGAAAAAGTTATGCAAAAACAAAGGTTGGTCCGAACATGAGTCCGACCTTGCATGTTCGGACATAAGTCGAGAGTTCTGAAAATTTTCCGTCGTATGATGTCCGAACTTCAATGTTCGGACACATGTTAGGACATACCGAAACTGCAAAATCCATTACGGAAAACAACTAGAACCAAGCCACAAATCCCCCACAAAACATACATAACTTATAGTAGCAAAATAGCCCATCGAAAACACATTTCCACGGGGTTTTAACGCATCATACACACATTAAAATCAACAAAAACATCACCAAATCAAGGAGTCAAAACACTCATTTTCTACCAAAATTTCGCCATAACCTCCCCATAAACCTTTCATGTCCACATCCACCAATTTTCTCCATTTGCAATCCTAATCTAACCACACCCTTATAAGGGTCCTATCAGCACATAACACAATCCTCAAATTCATCAACAATACAACCACCATAATCTCAATGAACCACAATATAACACAACCTCAAAACATTTGGCTCTTAAGGCCCTCAATTCAACCATTACTTCACAAACCTCTCCAAACTCAACTAAACACATTTTCAACATAGATTTAAATCCACAATTTGGGTTCATTAATTTGTTTACCCATCCCAAACACTTAAACAATTATAACAAGGTTTAAGGTGGATTCCTCCTTAATTTCACAAGTTTCCTTAATTCTCCTCTTGCTCCATATCTTCTCCAAAATCGGTTAAGAGGGCATGGAGTTTCCAAACTCCATCCCAACATTCAAGAACACAAAACACACTCAATTAATTATCTAAACCCTTGCAATATTTCAATTCAATCAAAGGGCTAGAGCACAAGGTTAGGGTTTACCTTTGTGAAGCTTTCAAGAGGGATTTTCACCCTTGAATCAAGAGGGGAACTTCTCCACCATTGAAGGATCAATTTGGAGCTCAAGAACAAGGAGAAAACAAGGTATCAAAATGGTGAAAAATTGATTACACCAAGAGTTGAAGGAAAAATGACTTTCTCTTGGAAATTTTTACCTTAGAAGGAAGAGGAGACTCCAAGCTTCTCATTGGTGCCATTTTCTCTTCAAATGGGGAAAACCCATGGAGGTCAACTTCATCCTTTTGGAATTTTGAAAAGAGGATGATAGAGGAAGATGAGAGGAAGAAGAATATGTGATTTATTTTTGATTTGGAGCTCAAATGGAGCTTGGAGATGAAGAAGAAGTGAGGAAGCCATTGTTGGCTTGTGGAGGAGAACTCCATCGGCAAAGAGGGAGGAAGGAGCCGGCTGGGAAAGGAAAGAGAGGAAAGAGAAAATGAAAGAGAGGGGAAAAGAAAAGTAAGGAAGGAGAGAGAGTGAGGGGTATTTGTGCCCTTGTTATTTTGGCTCTCTCTTGACTTAATAAATTAGCTAACTAGTCATGTGTGGGTGGGCTGTCTACATTAATAAAACCGGCCCACTAATATAAACATACTGGAGCGTTTTTCGTCTTTTAACAGAAAACGCTTGTTTATTTACCCGGTTTAGCACTATTCACTAACGGGGACCGTTTTCCGGAATTTTCTCATTCCTTTAATTTTAATGGTTATTAAACTCTCATTAATGTTTAATTATAGTTACATAATCAACTATTATTTTTACGGGGTCATTTAAACTGTTTAAAGTCACGTTTTCGGGTTTTCTTGAAAAACACGCTCTTAGACTCCGTTAGCGTTTAAACGCATTGTTTGGATCCGTTTCCTTCCGGGATTTTTCCCACACGTTCCTAATGTGTAATTAAGGTATAAAAATATATTTATAGCCCTAATGAAGGTTATGTACCTCCTAAAATAATTAAATACGTATTTTCACGTTTTGTGATTTTTACGCATTTCTTTTTTCTTTTTGGTTTTCATTTCTTCACCAATGATCTAAGGACTTAATTAGCCTTAGAAAATTATAATTACATAATTAATTAACGCATTAAGTTTTGGGGTATTTCAGCCTACGCTCAAGTTAGAGTTTTGTCAGACAGTAAGAGTGTGGTTGATTACCTTTTGGCCTTCGGAGTTTCGAGCCTCACTGATACCACGAAACACTTGCTCAACAGCGCGCTGGCAACTTTTGCTCCGCTTTCAGATGTTCAATGTTTTCATGTTAGTCGATTACATAATTTCGTTGCCCACAACCTAGCTTTTCTTGCTAGAAAATATCAGCTCCAAGCGAGTTACTGGAAGTCTACTGACTTCCCATCCTATGTACACTTTATTTGCTCTTAATATAAATGTATTTGTTGGTTTCAAAAAAAAAGTTAATAAAGTACTTTTAAAGTTCACAATATGGCCCTAAGTGTTAAAAAATTCACTAAAATTCATAAAAAAAATTAAAATACGATAAAAATATAGAAAACTATAAAAAATACTTAAATTTTATAAAAATATATAAAAATATCATAAAAATTTGAAAAAAAAGTAAATATTTCTTAGATTTTAAAAAAATTATTTAGTACCATAAAAAAGAATACAGAGTTTTAAACATATATACTAATTTTTCTACAAAGTTAGACCAATATAGTACCATAATTTATACCAATTAATTCCCATAATTTATACCAATTAGTTACCATAATTTTTACCATACATTTTTAAATTATTTTTGCCTACCAATTTAAATTATTTATGCAAAATAAATTATTTTAATTAATTGTTACTTTTTTTTAATTTATATTCTATTTTGTAGATGACTTTATGACATAATATAATTTATTTCGAATAAATAATTTAAATTGATAAAAAAAAGATAATTTGAAATAGGATGGTACAAATTATGGTAGTTAATTGGTACAAGGTATGGTGCTTAATTGGTAGAAAAATTGGTACTAGTCATAAATTTTAACATAATTTATACCAATTTTTTTACCAATTAAGCACCATAACTAATACCAATTAATTACCCTAATTTGTACAATACATTTTAAATAATTTTTTATAGTTATCTATATTTTTATAGTATTTTAGAATTTTTATGAATTTTAGTGAATTTTTTAACACTTAGGGGCATATTGTGAACTTTAAAAGTACTTTTTAACTAGTATGGGTATTTTTGTCTTTTTTGCTTCTGGTCAATGGCATAGTGACATTTCATAGACTTTTGCAAAAATATAGTGGCATTTTGTGACTTTCTTTTTTTAGTGACATTTCATGAATTAGCCAAAAATATAGTGGCATTTCATGAAATTTCCCTAAATAAAAAAATGAAAACCTTATTTGCGTATGTGGTTATCATTATAAACAAAAAAGTGGCTAAAGCAAGTGATATTAAAAATATTATGAGCATGAATTGAGCTCGCATACATCTTCATTATGCACTCTTCCAACTCAGCTATCCTCACTTATTAATTTTAGATGTTACACATTAATAATTTGTTATAATCAAATGGGAAACCAACCCATTAATATGAACTGAAAGCCAACTGAACTATCCTGCTTAATGAACCATAAAATTATACAAAAATGATCAAATTAATTGATGTGAAACTATTGGGCTTAATCATTATGAACAACAATAGATTATGTTGTACAGTGAATAAAGGGGAAACTCCAACGCAATAATATGAACATTAGGCCATCCACAGCAGTGTGGATTCCATCCTTTTAGATAAATAAATAAAATAAAAATATTGTTGTAGTGGTGTAAATTGTGGAAAGACTAGTACACAAAATAAATTTAAAAATGTGGTGAGCGTGGATCGAACACGCGACCTTCAGATCTTCAGTCTGACGCTCTCCCAACTGAGCTATCCCCACTTAACAATTTATAAATATTATGCACATTAATACCGAATACCTACTTAAAATCAAAGGGTAAACCAACCTAATAATATGAACAAAAAAACCAAATGAGTTATCCTCATAATTTTATACAAAAGTGGTTAATGTATGTGAAACTCGGTTTGCATATTTTTGTTAATCAACTCATTTTTCAAATTCTTACAATTTGATTAGTCTAACTTCTGAAAATAATTTGATTAACTCGTTTGCTAGTTTGGATTAATCGATCATTATGAACAACGTTGGACTATGTTGTACACATAATACATTTTGTTTTGGTGAACTCATAAATTCACACAAAAGTGGTTAATTGATGAGAAACCTAGTTGTATTATTTTTAAAATTAGTTCATTTGTCAAATTCTTACATTTTAATTTGCCTAAGTTTTCTACTCTAATTTTACTAGCTCGTTTCTTAATTTTGCTTAATCAGTTATCGTCATGGACAATGCAATGCCATTTTCAAATTAAACAATTATATAATCACTATAAAATCAAAAACAAGAAAAATGAAAGAATCATCATTGTACCCAAAATAAAATAATATTGGTTATATATGTCTTGTACTTGCATTAACATGAAAAGTCTTGAAGACATGGAATATTAAATGTTTTTGAAACATAATTTAACACAAAAGTAGTTAATGGATGTAAAAACCTTGTAAGCATATTTTTGTCAGTTAATTCATTGGGCAAATTCTTACAATTTGATTAGCATAACATAGTGATTAATTTGTGTGAAAGAAAAATAAAGGATTATAAAGATTAAATAATAAATTAATAAGTGGTTAGATAAGATTAATAATTATCTATTAATATGTCAAGAATGAGTGATTTGATAAAAAAAATACTTAGGTGTGTTCACTTGGGCTATTTAAGAAAGGGAAAGGGGTCATCACCTTTGTAGTTGTTGGTTTATAGATTTTATTTATTACCTTTCCCCATTTTTCAGTTTTGAAAACCTCTAAAACTCACTTTACCCATTCCCCTTAAAATCATGGGGAATAGAATTCCCTTACTTTCCTCTTCAATCATTTTCTTCCACCACGTAATCCAATATCATTATTTGAAATAATGTTTAATTTACATAAATATTTTGAAAATTAAAAAAATATATAAATATGATCTTTATTCAAGTTTCAAATATAATTAATATATATATATATTATTAATTAATTACGAGTAACATATACTTAAACAAAAATTAAAAGTAAAAAATTTATTTATGAGCAAATGTGTTAGATGTTGTATATATTAAATTAAATAATTGTGGTGATTCATTAGTTCTTTCTGTTATATACTAAATATTTCAAATAATATTGATATATAGATATTAAATAGTACATATAATAATATTTAATAAAAATTATTTTTAAATTTTAGAATTAAATAATATACCATAAAACTTACTCATATGAAATAAATGACTATATTATAAGTACTAAAAACTAAGTATACTTGTTAATTATTTCATTATCATAAACAGTTCACTTTAATAAAAAAATGTTATTACTTGATTTTAATAAAATTTGCATTATTGAAACTAATAATAATCAAACTAAATACTATTTAAATAAATATGAACTAAAATATTCTAGTTAATACCAAAACAAATATTGAGAAATATAAAACATGATATTAACATGTAAACTTATTCTTTATATATAAACATTATGTAATGTAGGTATTAGATAAATATTTATAATATATTGCAAATATTTTTGAATTATAACATAATTCTGATATAATTAATTAATGATTTTTATTTGGGAAAATTCATAATATACCCCTTTTTTCTTTCGTAATTCACAATATACCCCTGTTGGTTTTCGTAATTCAACTTTAAACATGCTTAAATGTTATCCAAAATTGATGAAACTTTACATGGACGATGCTAAAGTGTTATATTTTGCTCCAATACCAAATTTGAAGTATTTTAAGCTCACATATGACCTGTGGGACCCAATGAAAATCGTGACACATTTTTGGGTCCCACATGTCACATATGAGCTTAAAAAACTTCAAATTTGATATTGGACCAAAATATAACACTTTAGCATCGTCCATGTAAGGCTTCATCAATTTTGGACAACATTTAAACATGTTTAAAGTTAAATTACAAAAACCAACAAGGGTATATTGTGAATTACGAAAGAAAAAAGGGGTATATTGTGAATTTTCCCTTTTTATTTTGATTAAAGAGTTTATATTTTAACATAATATATAATTAAGATTATGTTTAATTATGTATTGTTTAACTATTACTATGGCTATCACATGAATGAACATGGATGATCATTTTGAGATTTGGAAACAAAAATTATTACATTATGTTAAATATTAAATAAACCAGGTATAACTTTTTTTAAAGAAAAGAGTGATTCCCTTATATTCAAAACCAAACAACAACAAACAGAATGAAGAAAATTCTATTCCGTTTCCAAGTCAAAACCAAACAAACTTTTTAATCAAGGGTAGTCACTTTATTTCCCCTCCATTCACTTTCCTGATTCCATTTCGTTTCTATTGCGCGAAGTGAACACACCCTTAATAAGACACTAATAATTGGTTAGAAGAGTTAGTAAATCTATAATTTAAAAATATATGTATAAATAAGCTTAAAGAAATAAGGTGAAATAAATAATAAAATAATAATCTCATAAAAGATAACACATATGGATAAATGATTAGGTAAATAACTAGCAAAATTATTAGGTTGATGAGATAAAACCCTAACCGGATACTATGAGGCTTAGGTTACCTAGGTTTAAAAGTGTAAAATAAGTGGTGTTAATAAAGAGGAATTAATGTCAAAGTTAGGTAGTAAGTTAAATTAAAACTTAATGGGTAACTAATGAAAAAATGTGGATATGACAAGTTCATAAAATTTGTAAGTTGATGAAAATATTGTATAATAAGTGTGTAGGTTACGATAAAACAAATAATAATGTTAAATATTCATCATGTTCTTAATAGATGATTTTTTTTGTTCTTTCACTATTTACAAACTATAATATATTATAACCTCTTTTGTCACATATTTTATCTCACAACTCAACTTCTCAAATTATTTCCATTACCAAAGCAAAATGTAAGGGTAAAATAGTCTAACTTTGTCCTACTTAACTCTTGTGCTTGCCAAGCTCCTGTGGCTTGGTCGGTAGAGTAGTGATATCCCAGAACCAAAAGGTCCTGGGTTCGAAACCTACCCACTACTGTAACTATAAAAAAAACTTAACTCTTGTGCTTAAATCTCGAACATCATCTATTCAAAAAAGGGGGGTATGACACAGTGGAAAAAATGATATGTTATGTTACTAAGTAAGGGTGAATAAACATATATGGATTTAGATAAGGGGACTAAGGTCCAAAAATGAGAACTAGGCCAAGACTATTCGTTATGAGAGCCCTAAAACAAGGCAAGAGAATTAGAACAAGAAAGAGTTAAAAGGGATTAAATTGTGGTATATTTAGATGACCAAATTATTGGGCCCTTACATAAATAAGATAGGTTCTAATTAATAATTGGGTGGAGTATATCTCACACATGATAGTGAGAATTATCACCTGTGTTAATTACCCTAGAGATGGAATAGCTTGTGAGTATTCCATTAGAGATAAAATGTTGGGTTTATAAACCAAATTTGGTAGAATTGACAATTAATAAGGATAATATTCATTGAATAAGAACAATAAATGGAAGTTAATATCTATATATCCTTTTCAATCTAGGATCTAGACAAGTGGATGCACTCGGTGTACGGGTTAAACCTAATACGGTAAGTGTACCGGTCATTTTAGCAAGTTTTCCTAGAAGTATCCCTCTAGGCTATCGAACCAACAGAGACAGTGTCTAGTTTGAATCTCTGTTCTAATCTAACTAATAAACTAAGGGAAAATAACGATATTAAATTGAGGGTTGTGATTGCTGAACTAAATGAATAATAAAAATAAAAGCTTAAAAAAGTGTTATTCTAACGATTCTTAAAAGGGAATCCAGGCTTACTACTTCTCTCTAGTTCATCAGTTCCCTTCCTGAGTGTTCTCTTGATTTTACATTGCAACCTCAGATCTAAATTAATCTAAAACCAGTCTCCCGCAAAATAGATTCTTACTAGCAATTCCTAAATCCGAACTCTCGTTACGAATTTACTAATTAACTAGCAGCGTTCAAGATTCATCTGGTTTCTAGTCAGCTAATCCTGAGGAATTACCATCTCTAGTTTCACTGGTAGTATTCCTATGGTGTAATGAACACCACAGTTCTCACTTGTAAGCAATTCAAACCAGATAGACTCAAGAAATAATTATGTACAAGAGAATCCAATATTAAACAAGGAGTAAAACTATAATCTGTATAAAATATGTATTCAACAAGTCAAAAAGAAGTCTTTAGATCTCTAACCACTCAATCCATGATGGCGAGCTCCTATTATTTGTTAACCTCTAGCGTGAATTGACTTGGGACGCAAGACAAATTAACCGCTTGCAACCAAGATCAGTCCGAAATCAGTAGAAGGATGAATCTCCTATCTGCATAATTAATAGGACATCACTACTCACTTCAAAGTACACAATTTAGATCCAGACTTCGATCTTAGATCAAAAGTTATCTCCTCTCTCCTCAATTAGATTAAAATCTAGCTATCTTCTCTCCCCTCACTTAGAACTAGATTTGTTTCTAACTTAATGCACTTTATGCAAGACTCGTGAACACATGTAACAAAAAAAAGATGTAGACACACAAACATATCTGTAAGACAAAAATCTTACTAAAAGTTTATACTAAGATTTTCACTTCTAGACAGTTCTTTCGCGGTGGACTAACAGACCTTCACATAGTTGAGATGTGTTAGTACTTCACTTTATTAAAGGTTTATGTGTTTTAGAGTATCAAAGTATAGATTATAATAAGTTTTATTTTATTTTATTCGGCTTTACATGGTGGACTAAAAAACACATGTCTATAATTCATCAAATTCAACTTTATTCTTTATTTTGATTTGTCTATCTTTTTAGATATGTTTATTTTATCTAAAGTATATAGTTTTAGCACCTTTGTTCTCTCTTTTATGTTTTATTCATACTAGAAAAGTTTGTTGAGTTTTTTTTGTGGAAACATGAAGGGAAACCCTCTATATATTGATGGATGAACTTACATAATAGAGTTACAGAACTGCAGCGCCCACCCAGGCGGGGTATCAAACAAAACCAGCTGAGTGTTCCTATGAAGACCGTACTTCGCCAGAGCGTCTGCAAGATCATTTTGTGATCTGGAAATATGTCTAATTTTGTAACTATCCCCCCCATCAATCATCTTTCTACATTTAAGTATCAAGGGCCTAAGAGGATGACACCTTGGACAATCTTGTATTAACGAAACCACCGGCAAGGAATCTGACAGAAACAGACATTTCTAAAATTCTGATTCTTCGAAACTTCAAGTGCGGCCACCAGTGCCTTCACTTCCGCTGTGATCACATCAGAGCTACCTACATCTGCCGCAAATCCAATAAGCCACCGTCCCTCTAAGTTTCTGCACACGCCTCCAATCCCCGCCATGCTGGTCGAGGGATTTACTGCCCCATCAATGTGAAAGCAGTTGCATCCTCCTGGTAAAGTGACGTGTTGTGCTGGATTCTCTTCGAAATCACCTAAATCTTGGTTCTACATCAGATCTCCTGCACAAGGTAGCATATCGTGCCAATGTTGTTATCAGTGAAAGTCTTCCTATTTCTCCATTTCCAGAGGTGAAAGCAAACAGTTAGAAAAACAGATACACAGTTGTAATTAACATTAAATATAAAAGACTGATGAAATACCCCGAACTTAAATATGGTGATTAGAATATTTTAATATCGTAATTAAGGGCCTAATAGTGCCTAAGTAATTTTTGGTAAAGAAAATAAATCCAAAAGAAATGAGAAAAACGCTTAGAAAGCGGAAAACGCTAAAATGAGCGTTAAACAACCATAGGAGGTACGAGACCTCGGTTATAGTATCGTAAGGATTCCTAAGGCTTATTCATGCCTAATTAGCGTACGGGAATGATTCCCGAAGAAACCGGATCCAAATAAGGTATTAAAACGCTAAAAGAGCTTTAGCGCACGTTTTTCGAGGAAACCCGAAAACGTGATTTTAAGTGGTCAAACGAACCCGTAAAAATTATAAATCATTAATTAACTAGTATTAAGCACTAATGGAAGCTTAATAACCAATAAAAAAATAAAGAAACGAGAAAACTCTAGAAAACGGGCCCGGTTAGTGAATAATACCTAAACCGGGAAAAATAACGAGCGTTTTCTGTAAAAGACGAAAAACGCTCCAGCTAGTATAACAGTGGGGGCCGGTTTTTACTGGTGTGAACAGCCTCTCACACACACACAACTAACAAATAAGTAAATAAAAAAGCAAAAAGGTAAAAGTACACTCCCTCCCTCTCTCCTCTTATTCTTTCATTTCTCTCTCTCTCTCCAATTCCTTTCCCCCTCTCACGGTGGACTCCCTCTCCTGAACCCTCTCTTCTTCCTCCTCTGGTGGGTACCGATTTTTGAGCTCTCCAACCAGCTCCCATGGCAACTCCACCTTCTACCTCATGCTCTAGCTCCATTTGAGCTCCAAATGTAAAATAAAATACATATTTGAACTCCCCTCCTCAAGCTCTACATTTATACCTTTTCAAAATCCGAAAATGAGCAAATTCATCTCCATGGGTTTTCCCCATTTGAAGAGAAAAGCACACCATTATGGAGCTTGGAGTCTCCTCTTTCCAACAAGGTAAAAATCTCCATGAAAGACCTCACTTTTCTCCATCTCTTTGGTATGGCCGATTTTGCCTCTCTCTCTTACCTTGTTTTCTCTTGTTTTGGAGCATTGTCTCAACCCTTCAATGGTGGAGTAATCCCCTTCTTGATTCAAGGGTGCGAATCCCTCTCAAAGATCTCCAAAGGTAAAACCCTAACTTGTACTCTAAGCCCTTTTATGGAATTAGAATTCTCTAAGGGTTTAGAAGAGTAATTAAAATGCATTTTTGTGTTTCTTGGGTGTTGGGATGGAGTTTGACAACTCCATTCCCATTTGACCGTTTGGTGCAAGAAATAGAGGAAGAGAAGAATTGGAAAGGAGAAAGGAAAAATATAAGCTCAAGGTAAGAGCTCCTTCTCAATGCTTAGTTTAATGCATTAGTGTAATGGGAATGGGTAAACAAATAAAAGAACCTAAACTATTGTACTAGTATTGTAGTTGTGAATTTTGAGTATTCGTGAGCAAATGTGTGGATTTGTAGGCCTTAGAGCCAAATGAATGGTGTATGTGTATTAGTATTGTTATTTGAGGAAGTAATGATGCATTGGTATGGTAATTGAAGAAGTATTGGTGTATTAAGATTTTGTATGTGTGTGTGCTGGTAGAACCCTTGTGGTTTGGCTAGAATAGGGATGAATTTGATGAGGAAGGATATGTGTGGATAAGTAAGGAAAGTAGGTAAACTATGGCAAAATTTTGGTAGGAATGTGTACATTTATGGATGACTTGGTGAATGGGAGAACCAAGGTGTGTATTGGATTTAGTAAAGGTGTTTAATGACCATGGAACGGTAATTGAGGTATGAGAGTACTAGGATGTAAAATCTGTAGCAAGAGAGGTACCAAAAATGCATTGTAGAACTAGGAAGAAATTAGTGTGCAGGATTTTGTAAAAAGAGTGTTGGAACTTGGGTGTAGGTAGTGCAATGGCTTGGGGATGAATTGGCATGGTAAGGAGAGGTATTTAGAATGCTAGGAATGGCATTGGTTGAGGAAGTATTGGATGGGAGAATCGAGTTTTAAAATCTGTAGCATAAGTGTAACAAAAACTGTTACATGAGTTGGAAAGGAAGTGAGGAAAATCGTGTAAGTTGATTGATGGATTTAGTAATGGATTTGGTGGATGAATTGAGGCATTTTAGGAAGCCTAAATGGTGCTAAATCATGTGGGATTACATGTAGGAAGATTGGGAAAGAAATGGGTAAAGAAGGGAACTGAAAACATATTTTAAAACTGAAGTACTGGGCCGGACCGACCTTGGGACCGAACTTGCAAGGTCGGTCGAGCCCAGAATCACAAAGACGGGAACCTTCTGGAATGGACCGGACTTGCGACCGGACATGCAAGTTCGGTCGGACCAGAAAATTTTCCCGTCTGAAATCTTCTGGAATGGACCGGACTTGCGACCGGACATGCAAGTTCGGTCGGACTAGAAAATTTTCCCGTCTGAAACCTTCTGGAATGGACCGGACTTGCGACCGGACATGCAAGTTCGGTCGGACCAGAAAATTCTCCTGTAATGAGAAGCTACTGGAATGGACCGGACTTGCGACCGGACTTGCAAGTTCTGTCGAGTAAAAAAAAAGTAATATTTTTATTATATGATTATAATAATCATATGTATATATATGCCTATATACATATGTGCATATATTTAATAGTACGCTATAAATGAAGTGGTAAAGGTAAGAAAGTAAGTATATGAGTAGGAAAACAAGTATAAAAAGTAACCCAGTAAGTTGAGAGTATGAGAACATTAAGTACACCGGGATAACGGGGTAAGTACGGGAGTAGTAATTATTTGTGTATCGTAAGAGTATAGTATTAATAATAATGTTGGAACATTATCAGTGGAACAAGTGTGAACCAAGGAACGAGGGAACACGTGGTGTAGAGCTAACCTCGATGAAAGGTATGATTTTCTCATGCCCCGTATGCTAACCGAGTTACGTTGATTTGTGTGTTGTATGCCGGCTAATCAAGACTAAAGCATGAAAACGGTTTATTGCCTTTCATTGTATGTCTTGTTGTTGTGTGAGCTAACTCTTCTTGATTGATTGTGTGGCTTCACTTAGTGCGTAGATCGACTCATAGATGAGTCTTGTTGTGTAGTGACTCGTAGTAGGAGTCATGTTGTGAATTGATGGAACCGTAGCAACGCACTAAACTAACGAATCAATAAACGACAACGCAAACCAATGAACTCTCTAGAATGTGAGAGAGTGTATGGGAGTAATAACCTTCCGATAACGGTAGGAGAATCAAAATGAACAATCCACAAATAATAAGTAGTGGAAGTATATAAGTAACCTCTATTAGAGGAACTAAACTTGGTGCAAGACATGAACCATGAGAGTAGTAAAGAATGATGAGGGATCTCCAAACCCCTTAGCAATTAGTCGACCCATAATGAGAGGACCCGACTGATGTAAGTATGTCCCGAACATGAGAGTATTCGACACGTTGGGGAAACCCTTAAATCTGAGGATACTAGTCGGTTGCAATTCCCTAAGCTAGTGGAGGTTATCAAGAGAGATACTTCTAGGCTAATCCATGAGATTGTATTGTACTCTGAGAGAAGAGTGTTGGGAATTTGAGTAGTCCGGTAAAAACGGGCATTTGAGTATTTGAGGAGCTAAGCGTATAGCCCTCGTATTGTAGGTCCGGTGGCGAGCCTTGTGTATGACTCCGCCCAGAGGCCAAAGTAATGAGTATTGAGTATTGCGTATGTATGAGTATGTAATGAGTACCGAGTATTGAGTATGTACGAGTAAGTATCGAGTATTGAGTACATATGAGTAAGCATGGAGTGTTGAGTAGTGAGTATGCACAAGTATAGTAACGAGTACAGAGTAAGGGTCGTGTGCGAGTAAGGTATTGAACATGGAGTGATGAGTTTGCAAGAGTAAGGAGTGAGTATGAGTAGAGTAGCGAATATTGAACACAGTACGAACAGAGCAGTGAGTAACGCAACGAAAGAAGTAATGAATAAATAACTAATACGAACGGTTGACTATCGAATGGTCTTCCTTGGTAAGTATTGAACCTTGTATGTGTATGTAGGCATTGTTTATTGTATTGTTGTAGCATGAGTATGTATGTATGCATGTAAAATGAACTCCATGTATATCCGACCCAAAGTAGTCGGCGTACCGCGGTTAGCACGCGGTATATGCGAAATTCATATTCAGCGTAAGCTGACCCCCTAGGGGGAACGTTTTTAGTGTGCAGGTACTCGAAGCTGACCACCGTTCGAGAGAGAGGACGGGGACTGCTATGTAAGCAGGGTAGTTGTATAATAGGGTTTGTATTTGTAATGTAAGTGAAATGGGAAGTTCCAAACTGTATCGGTAATTTAAGGATTGTAGTAGACTCTGTATAGTAATGTATTGGAAGTTGTAATGGAATTATGGTTGAGTATGCAAGGGAAAGTATTGTAATGTGTGGAGCACTCGGCATGTTCATATTCATCAGACCGATAGTATGTAGTATTGTAACTCGCCTTGTTAGTCACGTGGGTGACTAACGGCATTGTACACCCGCCGTTGTGTATGGAGTATCCGCTGCGAAGGTAAGTATTGTACAGTAATAACGGTATTAGCGGTAGGGGTGTTACAAAAAGTGGTATCAGAGCGAAGTGTCGCTCTGATGGATGAAATGCCGAGTTTAGGAAAATATCGAGTTAGGAATTAGAGACTTAGGGCTAAGGGTTGAGTGTTAGCGTGTGAGGTACGCTAGTTAGGAACTTCCGTGTGAACCGAAAACCTACAACCACCATGCCCCGCCCTCCGCAACCCACGGTATTAAGATGGAAAGTAACGCCAGAGAGATGGAAAGACCTCTCACACTCGGGTAAAACCCGATCTGGCAGTTGCAAAACAAACCTCATTAGGAAAAGAACCTGTCGTACGGTAGAGTCCAAGAACTGGAAGTCCCGAAGACGGTTCCCGCTGAATGACAAGGACCGCACTTAATGGCGGAGAAATGAAGATCCTAAACACAAGGATAATGGAATTTATGGCACCATGGGGCGACATGCTTCGCAGTCGCGAGAACCATGGGTAGCCGGCAAGAAGAGAAGCACAATCGCGCAATGAGCAAGGAAGATAGAGTAACAAACCCGAGACAAGAGAGTCTACGGACTGTAATATTTGATGATACCAACAACGGTATACAAACCGACTAAGGAATTAGTCGAGGTTGGATTAACGCTAAACCTACACGCCAAGATGGCCGTAATAACCGAACAACATAGTTCTGATAATGATGAAAGGATTCATAACACAGACACCTATAGGACCACAACATGGTTCCTAAGGACAAGTCAAGTCTCGAAAACCACAGTGAAGGTGGGAGACACCTGAATTGACGACAATCATGTCAAGTATACTGAGAAGCGACTCAGGAGATTGATCACCAAGATCAAAAGATCAAATGAAGACCTAATAAAACCACCAATCATGGATGGAAACGATACCGTAACTGGTATACGTTAACTGAAAAACAACCTACCCGCGCACTTGCCCAGGGCAAGTGCAGCAACTACAAGACGGTTGGAAGACTTTTAACAGCCCGCAAATACTTGCTAAAGTACCGTTATGGCGAATGGAGCAAATATAGGATCACTAATCCTAAGAAATTGGAACAATGAAACCTTGCAAAAGGCCTAACGGCCCGACCATTGTACTTAGAACATACCAATCAGCGAGAAGCTGAACATGGTCAAGACCTCAAACATGGCAACGCCATGAAGAATTCTTTTCACACCGAACTGTTATTTCAAAAACCCAAAAATTTTCTTTCAAACCACGAACCTTTAAACCTTGGATTTTTTTTTAAAAAAAAACCAAACCAACGGAATTACGGTGAGTATCATAGAGTGATACTAGAGGAGTCGACAATAGAATACTTCACCTAGGCGTGTGACGAACACTACGAGTGTACCCAAATACGGGATGTGGGACGACCGCACTCCGAAGGAGCTTGCGGGCCTGACATATAGTTAGGTAAGTGGTAACGTGCCAAGATGGTACCCCACGTATGTATACATGTAGTGTATGGAACACGGGAGGTAGTCAACTCCGTTCTACGGACCTTGAGTAAATTCGAAACAGAATGGTTGGATACCTCAAACAACTAAGGGGAACTCAGATAAGCTTACAAGCTAAGGAGTCAAGAACCTACTGCAGGAGGATGATTAAGAGTTAAAAGTGCGAGGAACACTAACAACTGAATAAAGACATTGGATATGTCTTGAATATATTAAAGTAAAGCATGATGACTGGAAGGAATACCCAGCCTAAACACAGTAAGGCAAATGCCTAACATTAACACATCAGTGGTTAATGAACAGGATGGAATTCCCAGAACAACTACCACAAACACACAGGGTGATGTTATAAGGTACCGGAAATACCATTCATCACCGAAGAGAATATCAAATCTGTTATAACATCAGGAAAAACACCAATGGTCTACCCTAAGAAAGGGAGACGTTATAACCCTCAACGGTAATTCAGATCCAGAACCGCAAGGTAGGATAACAAACTGGACATACCCATAAATGGCGGCCAGATGTAATGGCATAATCAGCACTACCCAGGAGTAATCCATAAAGGGTATCAAGTCAACACAGTTGAACGAGATGTCGTGGTAAGAACACTACGATCGGAACGAACATCCGGTTAAAACACCGAAGGGATCCCACCTGATAGGGATACCCCCAAATTAATAAATGGTATCGATCAATACCAAGATACAAAAGGGTCTCCAACAAACGGAAGCGTGATGCGACGATCTTATTGTGGAGCCCGGTATCACCTCCAAACCCAGCAATGTCATATGGAGAGGTAATCACTCGGGAATGACCTATGATGAGCAGAGCTCTAGGCAATATGGCTAGTAGGCCACGAAACTATTACAATACATAATTTGACGGTTGCAAAACCCATTGTGAACCATATGGAAATGGTCAAGGACGACACCGATAAAAGAGTAACAACCAATGAATGAGGATACCCCTCATAAAGGTGAGACCGCAAGAGCGGTGAACACATGGATCCTAAGAAGGGGATACCATCAGTAACTGTTGGGAAATATATCCCTTTCAGAACTACTAACGTAGTGAAGCTTGAGCATACAAATACTGCCATGCAATGCAAACTAAGCATCAACAGCAATTGTTGACAACCAAGGAGTAACCGGTTAAAAACCAATGATGCTTAGGGAGCTCAGAAAAATAAAGGAATACCATATTCTGTATTTGCCAATACATGGGGAACCATTGTATAAATGATAGAGATGCATGAGCTGAAGCTAACAATGGTGGATGCCATGTAAACCAATACTGCAGAATCAGTAAGAACATGGTGCGCAGCAGGTGACCAACATATGCGAATAATCACCCAATGCTATGGGGTTGTT
This sequence comes from Limonium bicolor, assembly GCA_023374045.1. NCBI lineage: Eukaryota > Viridiplantae > Streptophyta > Magnoliopsida > Caryophyllales > Plumbaginaceae > Limonium > Limonium bicolor. The sequence continues at coordinate 82,572,602 of CM041782.1, forward strand.
AATACAAGATGGTAGACAGACCGGGCAACAAGCCAGGAGTCTGCACCAAATGATGAAGCACCGCCTGAAAGAGTAACGATCAGTCCTATTGCGACCTCATAGAGACTTACTGCCAAGAGTTTACGCCTCTGCACTCTGTGGAATGAGTGTTTTGGTATTGCACTTGTGCAGCTAATGATCGAGTGGGTAGCTAGGAATATGAGGAAATGTAAAATTGTGGTAAAATTATTCCTTCACAGTAAACATGGCATAAGCCAGTCAGGCACAAGCTTAGAAACAAACCGCGCGGCCTAAGGCCAAAGAGCACGAAGAGTGCGAAACACCCCAATATCACAAGATGTGAATTCCATGCGATAAAGTGAAAGGACTAAGAAAGTCACAAGGACCGACGCATAGAAAATGCAAGGTCACACAAGTAAGAACACTTGTACTCAACCAGAGGAAACTGGCATAGTTCAGAATCCACTGATAATAGAGGAAGCACTACCACTAATAGTGGCTTAACCTCAACCGACATAGTCGGAGGACCAAGTGAATAATCACTACAAAATACAACAGTATACATAGAGATCGCCAGAGTGCCATTATAAATCTAAAATCATTGAGTTCGCGCACGGTAAAAGGATACCGCGCTTGATGGAATAAACCTTATTCCCACAATAGAGGGATAAAAAGGTGATGTATAGCACATTTAGGGTAACAAGAAGGGCGAATAACCCAAGCTATCAGGGTCGCGCAGCAGAAGCTAGTGGGCCCAGAATTCCAAGGCAATAAAAGGTTAGTCATCAATGCCTGAAAGCCATTTAGGCTAGAACCGAACCCGGTTAAGAGTTAAATAACTCCGATGAAAATTCTTGATGCTGGGACTAACCGGTAACACGGTTAAGACCCATTGATCAAGGAACATTGTATAATAGACCGCATGGAGCTGAACCACTCCATGACGGCTGAACGCCTTCGACCAATGCCCAATGTTGACACATGGTAGATTACGTGGGCGTAATCCCTTTTAAGGGGGTGAGCGAAAACCGCGAAATGTATGTTTTATGTGATAGGTGCGTAAACTACAATGCGCATAGCGCAAGAGAATTCGTCTTGTGGTTGATACTTATGTTACATAAAACATTTGTATTCACTCATCGTGTAATTGCAGGTATTTAGAGAAGTAAGTATAGGAAAAAGGAGTAGAGAAACTCCAGGGGAATGAGAACCCCATTGGTAATAGTATGAGGAATGAGTTTGTATGGGAGACTTGAGGAGTATAAATCGGTACGGAACCAATGTATGTAATGAGTATAAATCGGCATAAACCGATTGTATTTTGTGAGTATAAATTGAGTATAGTAAATTATAGGATATTATACCCAGATTCTTAAGTATAGTAGGGAAAGATGTAGTAGTAATTGATGAGATTAGTAGTAAGCAGTAAGTGGATTATATAAATTGGGAAATGTATTGTTTGTGATTATGAGTAACAAGATTAAAAAAGATAGAAAACGAAATAATGTTTGCGATCTGTCTGTTTGGAAGGAGGTGGGAGTGGAACTTGATTTGCTAGCGATCAAGGAACCGAACACAAATTGGGGTGGAAGGATAATTCAACACCAATGCTGATCACATTGGGGTTGAAGGACTCTGGAAGCTCCCTTAAGTGGCCACAGTAATAACACTAGAAATAGGTATAACCATCATAAATGGTATTTGGGAGATGTATGCAAGTTTTCAAAATGAATTTCCAAAACTAATTTGGTACAATGTTTTCTTCAAACTTGAGAATGAGGATCGGTTTTGAAACCGCTCCCATGGTCGCTAGTGGATCTTCCATGCCTAGGCACGGGTATCCGGTCGAAACCATAGGAGGTGAAGCTAGTTTGAGTCTGTGGAAGTGTAGAGTAGTTTGAAACCACTACACCGTTCGTGCGGTGACAGTGTGTGTTTTGTATTTTTCCAAAGGCACTGGGGCAGCGTAGTAGTCCCGAGTAAGTAGTAAGTGTAAGTAAGTATGAGTAAGTGCCTGAGGATCTTTATACGTGCAAATGAATTTGATCTGAACCAAAGGACCGTAGAGCCAGAAAGCGTAAGTGCTCAAGTCATGACGGCCATGATCCAGAAAGCGTAAGTGCTCAAACGTGACCGGTACCTGAGGGATCACTCGCCATTGGGGGAGGATGGTACCTAATTGTCTGCGGATGGACCCCCTTGGAGAGAAGTAAAACGGATATTTTTGATTGTTATGCATGCAATGACATGCTGTTTGGATGCGTAGTATGCATCATGTCAGACATTTGGAGTTTGAAAAGTTATATGTAGAGGTCATAACCTTAGCATAGAGTGTATGTACGAGTAACAGTATTAGATTCACCAACTTTGAGGGCAAAGTTCTTTAAGGGGGGTAGATTGAAATACCCCGAACTTAAATATGGTGATTAGAATATTTTAATATAGTATTTAAGGGCCTAATAGTGCCTAAGTAATTTTGGTAAAGAAAATAAATCCAAAGAAAAATGAGAAAAACGCTTAGAAAGTGGAAAATGCTAAAATGAGCGTTAAACAACCATAGGAGGTACGAGACCTCGGTTATAGTATCGTAAGGATTCCTAAGGCTTATTCATGCCTAATTAGTATACGGGAATGATTCCCGAAGAAACTGGATCCAAATAAGGTATTAAAATGCTAAAAGAGCTTTAGCGCACGTTTTTCGAGGAAACCCGAAAACGTGATTTTAAGTGGTCAAACGAACCCGTAAAAATTATAAATCATTAATTAACTAGTATTAAGCGCTAACGGAAGCTTAATAACCAATAAAAAAAATAAAGAAACGAGAAAACTCCGGAAAACGGGCCTGGTTAGTGAATAGTACCTAAACCGGGAAAAATAACGAGCGTTTTCTGTAAAAGACGAAAAACGCTCCAGCTAGTATAACAGTGGGGGCCGGTTTTTACTGGTGTGAACAGCCTCTCACACACACACACAACTAACAATAAGTAAATCAAAAAGCAAAAAGGTAAAAGTACACTCCTCCCTCTATCCTCTTATTCTTTCATTTCTCTCTCTCTCTCCAATTCCTTTCCCCCTCTCACGGTGGACTCCCTCTCCTGAACCCTCTCTTCTTCCTCCTCTGGTGGGTACCGATTTTTGAGCTCTCCAACCATCTCCCATGGCAACTCCACCTTCTACCTCATGCTCTAGCTCCATTTGAGCTCCAAATGTAAAATAAAATACATATTTGAACTCCCCTCCTCAAGATCTACATTTATACCTTTTCAAAATCCGAAAATGAGCAACTTCATCTCCATGGGTTTTCCCCATTTGAAGAGAAAAGCACACCATTGTGGAGCTTGGAGTCTCCTCTTTCCAACAAGGTAAAAATCTCCATGAAAGACCTCACTTTTCTCCATCTCTTTGGTATGGCCGATTTTGCCTCTCTATCTCTTACCTTGTTTTTCTCTTGTTTTGGAGCATTGTCTCAACCCTCAATGGTGGAGTAATCCCCTTCTTGATTCAAGGGTGCGAATCCCTCTCAAAGATCTCCAAAGGTAAAACCCTAACTTGTACTCTAAGCCCTTTTATGGAATTAGAATTCTCTAAGGGTTTAGAAGAGTAATTAAAATGCATTTTTGTGTTTCTTGGGTGTTGGGATGGAGTTTGACAACTCCATTCCCATTTGACCGTTTGGTGCAAGAAATAGAGGAAGAGAAGAATTGGAAAGGAGAAAGGAAAAATATAAGCTCAAGGTAAGAGCTCCTTCTCAATGCTTAGTTTAATGCATTAGTGTAATGGGAATGGGTAAACAAATAAAAGAACCTAAACTATTGTACTAGTATTGTAGTTGTGAATGTTTGAGTATTCGTGAGCAAATGTGTGGATTTGTAGGCCTTAGAGCCAAATGAATGGTGTATGTGTATTAGTATTGTTATTTGAGGAAGTAATGATGCATTGGTATGGTAATTGAAAAGTATTGGTGTATTAAGATTTTGTATGTGTATGTGCTGGTAGAACCCTTGTGGTTTGGCTAGAATAGGGATGAATTTGATGAGGAAGGATATGTGTGGATAAGTAAGGAAAGTAGGTAAACTATGGCAAAATTTTGGTAGGAATGTGTACATTTATGGATGACTTGGTGAATGGGAGAACCAAGGTGTGTATTGGATTTAGTAAAGGTGTTTAATGACCATGGAACGGTAATTGAGGTATGAGAGTACTAGGATGTAAAATCTGTAGCAAGAGAGGTACCAAAAATGCATTGTAGAACTAGGAAGAAATTAGTGGCAGGATTTTGTAAAAAGAGTGTTGGAACTTGGGTGTAGGTAGTGCAATGGCTTGGGTATGAATTGGCATGGTAAGGAGAGGTATTTAGAATGCGAGGAATGGCATTGGTTGAGGAAGTACTGGATGGGAGAATCGAGTTTTAAAATCTGTAGCATAAGTGTAACAAAAACTGTTACATGAGTTGGAAAGGAAGTGAGGAAAATCGTGTAAGTTGATTGATGGATTTAGTAATGGATTTGTTGGATGAATTGAGGCATTTTAGGAAGCCTAAATGGTGCTAAATCATGTGGGATTACATGTAGGAAGATTGGGAAAGAAATGGGTAAAGAAGGGAACTGAAAACAGATTTTACAACTGAAGTACTGGGCCGGACCGACCTTGGGACCAAACTTGCAAGGTCGGTCGAGCCCAAAATCACAAAGACGGGAACCTTCTGGAATGGACCGGACTTGTGACCGGACATGCAAGTTCGGTCGGACCAGAAAATTTTCCCGTCTGAAATCTTCTAGAATGGACCGGACTTGTGACCGGACATGCAAGTTCAGTCGAACCAGAAAATTTTCCCGTCTGAAACCTTCTGGAATGGACCGGACTTGCGACCGGACATGCAAGTTCGGTCGGACCAGAAAATTCTCCTGTAATGAGTAGCTACTGGAAGGGACCGGACTTGCGACCGGACTTGCAAGTTCGGTCGAGTAAAAAAAAAGTAATATTTTTATTATATGATTATAATAATCATATGTATATATATGCCTATATACATATGTGCATATATATGTAGTAGTACGCTATAAATGAAGTGGTAAAGGTAAGAAAGTAAGTATATGAGTAGGAAAACAAGTATAAAAAGTAACCTAGTAAGTTGAGAGTATGAGAACATTAAGTACACCAGGATAACGGGGTAAGTACGGGAGTAGTAATTATTTGTGTATCGTAAGAGTATAGTATTAATAATAATGTTGGAACATTATCAGTGGAACAAGTGTGAACCAAGGAACGAGGGAACACGTGGTAGAGCTAACCCCGATGAAAGGTATGATTTTCTCATGCCCCGTATGCTAACCGAGTTACGTTGATTTGTGTGTTGTATGCCGGCTAATCAAGACTAAAGCATGAAAACGGTTTATTGCCTTTCATTGTATGTCTTGTTGTATGTTGTGTGAGCTAACTCTTCTTGATTGATTGTGTGGCTTCACTTAGTGCGTAGATCGACTCATAGATGAGTCTTGTTGTGTAGTGACTCGTAGTAAGAGTCATGTTGTGAATTGATGGAACCGTAGCAACGCACTAAACTAACGAATCAATAAACAACAACGCAAACCAATGAACTCTCTAGAATGTGAGAGAGTGTATGGGAGTAATAACCTTCCGATAACGGTAGGAGAATCGAAATGAACAATCCACAAATAATATGTAGTGGAAGTATATAAGTAACCTCTATTAGAGGAACTAAACTTGGTGCAAGACATGAACCATGAGAGTAGTAAAGAATGATGAGGGATCTGAAAACCCCTTAGCAATTAGTCGACCCATAATGAGAGGACCCGACTGATGTAAGTATGTCCCGAACATGAGAGTATTCGACACGTTGGGGAAACCCTTAAATCTGAGGATACTAGTCGGTTGCAATTCCCTAAGCTAGTGGAGGTTATCAAGAGAGATACTTCTAGGCTAATCCATGAGATTGTATTGTACTATGAGAGAAGAGTGTTGGGAATTTGAGTAGTCCGGTAAAAACGGGCATTTGAGTATTTGAGGAGCTAAGCGTATAGCCCTCGTATTGTAGGTCCGGTGGCGAGCCTTGTGTATGACTCCGCCCAGAGGCCAAAGTAATGAGTATTGAGTATTGCGTATGTATGAGTATGTAATGAGTACCGAGTATTGAGTATGTACGAGTAAGTATCGAGTATTGAGTACATATGAGTAAGCATGGAGTGTTGAGTAGTGAGTATGCACAAGTATAGTAACGAGTACAGAGTAAGGGTCGTGTGCGAGTAAGGTATTGAACATGGAGTGATGAGTTTGCAAGAGTAAGGAGTGAGTATGAGTAGAGTAGCGAATATTGAACACAGTACGAACAGAGCAGTGAGTAACGCAACGAAAGAAGTAATGAATAAATAACTAATACGAACGGTTGACTATCGAATGGTCTTCCTTGGTAAGTATTGAACCTTGTATGTGTATGTAGGCATTGTTTATTATATTGTTGTAGCATGAGTATGTATGTATGCATGTAAAATGAACTCAATGTATATCCGACCCAAAGTAGTCGACGTACCGCGGTTAGCACGCGGTATATGCGAAATTCATATTCAGCGTAAGCTGACCCCCTAGGGGGAACGTTTTTAGTGTGCAGGTACTCGAAGCTGACCACCGTTCGAGAGAGTAGGACGGGGACTGCTATGTAAGCATGGGTAGTTGTATAATAGGGTTTGTATTTGTAATGTAATGTGAAATGGGAAGTTCCAAACTGTATCGGTAATTTAAGGATTGTAGTAGACTCGGTATAGTAATGTATTGGAAGTTGTAATTGAATTATGGTTGAGTATGCAAGGGAAAGTATTGTAATGTGTGGAGCACTCGGCATGTTCATATTCATCAGACCGATAGTATGTAGTATTGTAACTCGCCTTGTTAGTCACGTGGGTGACTAACGGCATTGTACACCCGTCGTTGTGTATGGAGTATCCGCTGCGAAGGTAAGTGTTGTACAGTAATGACGGTATTAGCGGTAGGGGTGTTACAACTGAGAAACATTCAAATGTATCCAAACGTGAGGGTGGGAGCTGTAGAATCGATAACGATCTACAGCTATTACAATCCTATTCCAAATCTTCCTTGCACTCACACAATCTCTGAGTACATGTATCAACGATTCCTCCTGTCCACAAAAACAGCAAGAATAATTATCAGTGAAACCTCTTCTCCTCCGAATTAAATTAGTCATTAGACCATTATTCATTACTCTCCACATATGGAGTTTCATTGCTCCTGCACCTTAGCTTTCCATAGATTCTGGAAGTCCTGCATAGAAGTCTGAGCAATCATGTTATGTGGTAAGCTATTATCAAATAACTTATAGGCCGATTTAACAGAATAGTCACCAGACGAGCTATATTTCCAGGAAATAAAATCATTTTCAACATCAGGAATGACTCTCAGATTCTCAAATTTTCCTTTCAGATTATTAGGGATCAGATGCATAAACTTGTTCCATTTCCATCCCTCTGAGGCATCCCAATATTTATCCACCGACCCGTTGACTATACTGTTAGGAATAGGACCCCTAGCTACAGAGAGCAAAGGTGCCTCTAAAACCCAATTATCTGTCCAGAAATTAAGAATTTTACCATTGCTGAGAATCCACCGGGTACCCTTCTGTACTAATGGGGAAACTTTTTGTGTACCTTTCCATGTAGCTGAGCCTCTAGCAGACTCAAAATTCTTGTACCGCTTAATAAGAATATCATGGTGTATACTCTTACTGCTAGAGATTAACTTCCAAACAATTTTACCAAACACAAGCTTTGTTCATCAGCCTAGAATTCCTAAGGCCTAAGCCGCCTACCGATCTACTCTTGCAGAACTGGTTCCAAGGAATTGGATGAAACTTCCTAACATCTGCACTATGGCCCCATACAAAGTCCCTGCATAATTTATCAATAGAATCACAAGTTTTATATGGCAATAACTAACACTGCATTGCATAGACATGGATGGAGGCAACGGTACTTTTAACCAAACAGACCCTACTAGCCATAGATAGAGAGGCTGCCTTCCAACCGGATAACCTTTTAATTACCTTTTCCATGATCATATTATGTATGCGACCATTAGAATTGTCTTGTCTCATATAGACCCCAAGATACCTACCAAACTCATTTTTGTGGGGAATACCAACTTCAAGGCTAATTATTCTAGCCTTCTCGCTGCTAACATTGCTGGACATAAATAAGGATGACTTTTCAAAACTAACGACTTGACCAGAGGCTTGGCAAAAGTCATCAATACACTACGCATAACCCTCACTTGTCTAGGGGTAGCTGATAAGCGGTGAAATAGTGCTTTCTCAAGGTCTTTATTCACTGTCATTTTATTCGGTGCATGACTTATTTCACCACTTTATGGAGTGTTTTTGTGATTATTAGTGATCTTATACTTTTGACATATTCAAATAGGTAAACACTGATATGAGTACATTTTTGAGAGCTTAATCTGAGAATGCATCAATGCTCGAGCACCTCGAGAAGGATGCCAAGCCAACGGGAAGCATCGGGAGAATTCTGGCACAAAAGAAGGTGTAACACCCCCAAACACTGGCCTAGGAGTTAGGGGTATTACACGCCGCGTATTATTACATAATAACGCAAGGCTCCAATAATCGAACGCAAACAATTAAACAAAACAAGGCCCAAACGAATACTTGTATAAATAAGTATAGTGTAGCAAATACATCGGGGTACTCCCAGACCCAAATACAGAACAAAGATCGAACGTAAAGTCAAATACTAATAGACCCACAGGCCACAAAGGCTAAGTATAAAAGTCTCAAAACCAAAATAACATAACAAAGCTCCAGAAGCTGAAGGAAGACGATCCTCGCTAATCAATCTGCAATGTTAGATAGAGTAGGGGAATGAGCAAACAACCATGCCCAGTAGATGACCAACTTCATCAACCAGCATGCTCAAAACATTTATAGAATGTTATCAAAACAGAAGTAGACCGAAGGAACCCACACTCCATGACAGAAATCGGAAACAGAAGTCCAAACACAAAAGGACTGGTCAGAGTTCAAAAGCAACAGAAGCAGAAACAGAAGGGGACCCTAGTTGATCACAGCATACAGACAGAACGAGTAACCACTCGTGAACAGAACGAGGAAACCTCACTCGTAAACAGAACATGTGAAATACCTGTGAACAGAACGGGGAACATCACCCGTGAAACAGAAGGATATCCTACATAGCACGCTACGAGACAGCTAAACCAGCCATCCAAAGGTTCAGATACAGAGATAACTAGGTCCCAAAACAGAAGCTCAAAATGATTAAGCATATGTGCACCAATGGCACCAGAAAGCTCATAAATATCTTGGAAATCAGAAGGGGAATCCAACCCCACAAACGGAAGTCAAAACGGAGCTCAAACGAGCAAGTTATGGTCAAAACAACACCATGTCCGAACTTGTGTCCGGACATCAACGTTCAGACACAAGTCGAGACTTTAGAAATCAAACACAGACGGGTGTCCGAACATCAAAGCTCGGACGGATGTTCAGACGCTTTCGGAAACCAAATACGCGTAATGTCCGAACATGTGTCCGAATGTCAAAGTTCGGACACAAGTCAAAGTAAAATCAGAGAATGCAGAAGGGTGTGTCCGAACTTCTGTCCAAACTTACAAGTTCGGACACCATTCTAGACTTGTAAGTCGGACTCGTCCTCGCACCCCGTCCGAACTTCAAAGCTCGGACGGAAGTCTGGACACAGCAAAAAACTCAGAAAACACAGGCGTAACAGGGTGTGTCTGAACGTCCAAGTTCGGACGGAAGTTCGAACGCGCCGAAAAACTCAGTTTACAGAAGCGATTTTCACACAAATAGAGGCACCAAAACAATGTCAAAACCTTATATGTTTGCAGAAAACAACCTTGGGGGTTTGTAGGCATTTAAACAACAATAAACGGACAGTTCGCAATCACAACGCAAAGACAGAACACAATCAAAACTCAGAACTGGAACGAAACTCCCCAAGGCTGAACACACTAATTGAATCCATCAGCCACCTACCTCGCTAATTAGCATAACGATTCCAAATCCGGTGCAGAACCCAGCCAACGAACAGAATCCGGAACTCAATTCCAATGCTCTGAACCAACAACAAAAGCAGAGCAACCCCAACTCAGAAAAACAGAGAACCCTCAACCCAGGAACTGCCATTGACAAACGCAACTCAAATCCTTACCTGATTCTGCCAACGGAATCGCAGAGGGACCAACGACAGGAGAAATCGACAGAGAAAGCGGGAGCAACCACTGATTCACAATCAGATTGTAGAGGGGAAATTAGAACGTGAAAATCCTCAAGACTTAGTGTGACGCATAAAATGAATTGCTTCTTGAACCAAGATTATATTATCAAAAATGCTACGACTAGGAACAAAGCTAGATTGAAAAGGAGAAATCCAGTTAGGTAGCAATGGTTTTAGACGTTTAACAATGACTTTAGAGAGGATCTTGTACTGAACCTGACATAAAGATATAGGTCTAAATTGACTAATATTAAAGGGCCAATCAACTTTTGGGATAAGGGTCAAAATAGTTTTATTAATATCGGTGTTGAAAGAGTTGTTCCTAAAAGCTTTCACAATGAACTCATATAAAGCAGGGCCAATTAAGTGCCAAAACTGCTGGAAGAAAGCACCAGGAAATCCATCAACTCCAGGGGCCTTAAAAGCTTTCATGCTTTTCAGAGCCTCCAGAACTTCCTTGTTAGAAATCTCAGCACATAAAGCAACTGAATCATATTCATCAATATCAGGAAAGGCGTGACCTTCTAGAGATTCCAACCTAATCGGTCTCTGCATAAAAAACTATAAAAAATGCTCCTCAACCAGTCTGAAAATACTTCTCTCATAAGTAATCCATTCCCCTTCCCCGTTCTGAATTTTGGAAATTCTATTTTTTACCCCTCCTAATAATGGTTTTAGTATGAAAGTAGTTAGTATTCTTGTCTCCCAATTTTATCCATTGGTCCCTAGATTTTTGATGCCATAACATCTCCTCTCTTTCAAGCCATAAATCTAATTCCCCTTTCATCCTTCTTTCGAGCCCAGCCAAATGAGCACCCCCTATCATTGTCAATTTCCCTCTAAAATACCTTTGAGCCTAGCCAAAAACCCATTCTTCTCCCTTATAACATGGCCAAAAATCTCTATGTTCCATGTTTGAAGAGATGATCTAAGGTGAGATAAAGACCCATTAATATCAATGTTCTGCATCCACTCATTTTGTAACACCCCTACCGCTAATACCGTCATTACCGTCCAATCTCCTCAAACTTCCATACTCACGCAGCGGATACATACTTACACAACGGCGGGTGATACAATGCCGTTAGCCACCCTCGTGACTAACAAGGCTACTACTACATACAGCATCGGTCTGATGGACCGGAATATCCGAGTACTACACGATTACAATACACACTTCAATTACCTAAAAATACTACAATGCTCCATTAGTTCAATACAATATAATACACCGAGTTTACTAAGATACTTATACAAATACAATACCTCCTTCAATTTCATACATACTCACTAAGAGTCTACCATCTACCCATTCCTCACAAGTTACTTACTTTCCAAGTACTAAGGGGGGTGTACCACTTGGTACACTTCTATATCAAAGGCTACAAGCCTTATACCATTTACTACTTCCTACACCATTTCTAGCTGTCCAAGCGTAGTCGCCAGTCTCTTACTGTGATCATATCTGCTTCGGGTACCTACACACTAAAAACGTTGCCCCTAGGGGCTCAGCTTTCGCTGCATATGACTTCTGCATACCCCGTGTACTAGCGAGGGTACGCCGACCACTTGGTCGAATACATGCAGTTCATTTTATTCATACACACATGCATGCATGCTTTCATACATAATACTACAATACTTTACGCAAGGAATACATACATACACTTCAATACATACAAGGTAAACCAAACAAGCCAACTGATACTTACTTACCTTTCCCGAAGTACGCATACACAATACATATACAATACATACGCAATACATATACAATACATACGCAATACATACACAATACACAATGCTTGTTAGCTCCATTTGCCCGCCCGGGTTAATCGGGTGGAGATTACTCTTTTACTCGGGGTCAATGACTTACACCAGCCAAGACCATTACTCATACAATACTTTACTTTACTTACTACTTACTTAAGTCAAGTCGACGGGACCACCGGCCCGGGGACTACTCTGTCCCACCACCGGAATTTACTTGGTTCACTAATCTAGGATGCTACCCATTTAAGGGGTTTGGGCCGTGGACAAGTTTAAGAACCAGGAATCGGATCCAACCTCTTGTGTCTCCTCATCCTCACACGTGGCCGAAACTATATCGGACTTCTACTCATTCCAATTTACTCAGTACTTACGTTAGGAGTTAGGTAGTTAGGAATTAGTAGAAGTCATTCACATCTAAGCCACACAATAATTCAATATTCCCATACACATACATCAAGGTATAATACATTACACAAATACACTACAAGGTACATACACACTTATCTTCATCCATTCATTTCATGAATTATACAAACTATTGAAGACAATTATATCAAGAACAATATAAAGAAGCACAAGTAAGTGCAATATAGTCCGATTCATGCATTTATCTTATTTAGGTGATCAAATAAGCACACAAATCGGGGTAACCAGGTTAGGATACAGAGCATGAAGAAATCATACCTTTTACTAAAATTTACTTTACCGGGTGTCTCCTTGTTCCTTAGTCCTTACTTGTTCCTCGAGTCCTAGTCTCGAACCAATGACTACATGTCAAATGGTTCAATTAATACTAAGTATTATAATACATACATAATTACTACTCCCATACTTACCCCGTTATCCCGTTGTTTCGGTTTAACTTAATTTTCTTATACTTACAACTTTCCTAATCACTTCTCGTACTTGTTTACACTTCGTAGGGCCTTTAATGGTCACCAAACAAGGCCTTAACAACTTCTAAAACCATTACCCATCAATCCCCCATCATTTAAACCCTAAAAATCACATTCTGCAAGTTTTTGGGGGTGGTCCGGGACTTGGTCCGCACCCAAGGTCCCGGACCAATCAAGGAATACACTCTCAGCCATTTTCATACACTGGTCCGGGACTTGGTCCTGGACTAAGGTCCCGGACCACAACCTGTTTTGAGTCTCGAACTGATTTTTAATGCGGTCCGGGACTTGGTACATATCCTAAGTCCCGGACCCTGCTAAAACTACTACTTAGTGGATTTTTCAACCCCTAATCAACCCTTAATCCACCTCCAATCATTCCATAATCTTTCCACATGTTTTATACATGTTTAAACACACTTAAACACTCACTAAAACTCCTTAAATCCATGGTCCAATACTTACTCAACTTCTTGCTCAAATTCTACAAATTTCCATTCTCATTTTCACACTTTGCACACTTGTGCATTCCTACACTCCTCTTTGCATTTTGCACTTTGTTCTAATTTCATTTTACCATTCCAATTCATTCCCAATCAACTACACTACCTATACCCAAGTCCAACTCTCTTTTTATAAAATCTTGCACACTAATTTTTCCTAGTTTCTACAATGTATTACTACACTTCTTGCTACAGATTTTATATCCTTTCATTCTTATACTACAACTACTACGCCATGGTCATTAAACATCTCTACTATCCCCAATACATACCTTGGTTCTCCCATTCACCAAGTCATCCATAAATGCACAATTCCTACCAAAATTTTACCATAGTTCACCTACTTTTCTTACTTAGCCACATACATCCTTTCTTGCCTAAATCATTCCTAATCTAGCCACACCCATACAAGGGTCCTACCAGCACACAAGGCAATACCAATACTCCAATACCTCCATCAAACAACAATGCCAATACAAATACATAATTATTTGGCTCTAAGGCCTACAATCCACATACTTGCTCACAAATACTTAAACTTCATAAACTTCAATACTAATACAAGATTTTGGGTTCTTTAAGTAGTTTACCCATTCTCATTACTCTAATGCAATAACAATTTAACATTAGGAAGGAGCTCTTACCTTAAGCCCTTAATTTCCTTCTTTCTTTTCCAATTCTCCTCTCTCTTTCTTGCACAAATCGGCTATATGGGGAATGGAGTTGCCAAACTCCATTCCCATAACCCAATGCACACAAAATAAGTGCAATTAACATACTAACCCTTATATTAATGCTAGTTCATTGAAATGCTTAAAACACAATTTCTAGGGTTTACCTTTGGAGTGTTTTAGGAGGGGTTTTAGCCCTTGGTTCAAGAAGGTGATTCCACCACCATTGCAAGGTTGAATTGATGCTCAAAAGAGAGAGAGAAAACAAGGCATTATAAAGGGGTAGAAATCGGTTGTAAAGAAAGATGGAGAAAACATGAGTTTTTCATGTAGATTTTTACCTTAATGGAGAGAGGAGACTCCAAGCTACCCATTGATGCTATTTTATCTTTGAATGGGGAAAACCCATGGAGATGAACTTTCTCATTTTTGGATTTTGAAAAGAGAGAAGTGTAGAGGATGATGAGGAGAGTAAGAATATGTAATTATTTTTACATTTGGAGCTCACATGGAGGTAGAGCATGGCGGTAAAGTGGAGAAGCCATTGAAGCTTCCTTTGGAGCTTCAAAAATCACTAGCTACAAGGGGAGAAGGAGAGAGAAATCGCTGGAAGAGAGGAGGGAGGTGAGAGAATAGAGAAAGGTGAGGTGAGAGAAAAGGTGGGTACATTTTACTTTTATTCACTTTTGCTTTTTGACTCATATTTAATTAGCTAGTGTGTGTGTGAGAGAGAGGGCTATTTAACCCATTAAAAATCGGCCCCCTACTGTTGCACTAGTTGCACTAGTTGGATATTTTTTCGTCTTTTACAGAAAACGCTCGTTATCTTACCCGGTTTTGGTACTATTCACTAACCGGGCCCGTTTTCCGGAATTTTCTCGTTTCTTTAATTTTATTGGTTATTAAGCTCCCATTAACGCTTAATTATTGTTATTTAATGATTTATAATTTTTACGGATTCGTTTGACCACTTAAAATCACATTTTCGGGTTTTCTCGAAAAACGTGTGCTAAAGCTCTATTAGCGTTTTAATACATTATTTGGATCCGTTTTCTTTGGGAGTTGTTCCCATATATTATTTAGGCATGAATAAGCCTTTAGAATCCATATAATAAGCTAACCGAGGTCTCATACCTCCTATGGTTATTTAACGCTTATTTAGCATTTTTTTACTTTTTAAGCGTTTCTTTATTTTTTGGATTTATTTTTCCTTACCAATATTACTTAGGCACCATTAGGCCCTTATATACCTATTAGGATAATTTTAATCGTTATATTTAAGTTCGGGGTATTTCAATCTACCCCCCTTAAGAACTTTGTCCTCAAAGTTGTTCGAGGTTATAGGATTATTATACTTACTCATTTATACTTGTCTAATACTAAAGCCATACATTCCTCCTCCTTACAATTCCCAAATTCATTACTCAAGGTTTCTACATTCCATACCATACAAATGTACCCTTATTACTCCAATCCGCATTACATCCAACCCTCTGGTTCCACATTACATGGTTTATACATACATACAGTGCAAAGCTATCCCCAAAGCAATGCAATACACAACACAATCCCGCAGGCACTCAGGTCATCTAGACACAGGACTCCTCTATGTCCCGCTGCCCTTGGAACAATACGATATAATGTACTACCACCGTTCTCCGGTATCAGCTTCCAACAATCCTCAATCTCTAGCCTATGGGAAATTCTTTTACAACTACTAATTAGAAATTTTCTAAAACACACAACTCCAAATTCCAATTTATATTCATTACTTCTATCCTATGTGTGATTCTTGTGACCGCTTGAGGGGAGCTTCAAGAATCATTCGACCCTGATGTGATCAGCATCAGTGTTGAACTATCTTTCCACCCCAATTTGTGTTCAGTTTCCCTCGATCTGATCAGGATCAAGTTCGACTTCCCACATCAGTTTCAAACAACCAAATAATTCAATTATTTCAATTTATATCTTTTTACTCTTCCTAGTCATAATTACAAATTCATACATCTCCCAAGGATGGAATTCAGTCCATCAATCATCCTCACTCTACATCCAAATACTTTACTTCGAGATTCAATGCCTAAGACCTCATTTCATCAACCTTCGCTACTTTCATCCATTACAACTCTCCATCATCTCAACTATTCTAGCTAAGGAATACAATACCTATAAAATTCAATCGTCTTCAATTTGCTTCCAATAATTTACTTAGGAATACACTACTCCTAGAATTCATTCATCCACTACTCTCCATCAATTCGTACTACTTCTTTAAGGGCTACAATACTTGTGGAACTCCGTCCACTACTCATTCTCAATTCCTCGCTACAATCACCTAGGGAACTCAATTTCCTCTAGGTTCTACATCGGTTTTATACCGACTCATGCTATGGTATTTGCATCTCTCATGCCTAATTACCACAATTACAATATGAATGAATACATATGTTTATTTAACATAAGTACCAATCATCAAATCACTTCTCATTTGTGTTATGCACATTGTAGTTTATATGTTTTATTCGTGAGATTCACATTAAGCGGTTTTCGCTCCACCCCCCTTAAAAGGGATTACACCCACGTAATCTACCATATGTTATTATTGAACATTGGTTTACTAAGTTCGGGCATTCTGAAGCATTTTAGCTTCTCTACGGTTTATTATATGATGTACTCTGTCAGGGGTCCTAACCATACTAATGGTTTAGTCCTTGCACCAAGAATTCCTATATGAGTTTATTTAACTCATTATTAATTCGGTTCTAGCCTATTAGGCTTCAAGGCATTAATGGCCATTCTATCATACTTACTAGGTGTATTAAATTTCTTAGCTAGGGCCCACTAGCTTCTGATGCGCGACCCTGATAACTTGGGTTACTCACCCTTCATGTTATCCTTAATGTGCTATACATCACCTTTTTATCCCTCTATTGTGGGAATAATGTTTATTAAGCAGGTGTGGTATTCTTTTACCGTGCTTGAACTCAATGAGTTTTAGATTTATAACCAGCTCTCTGGCAATCTATTATGCATACTATTCATACTCCCATGATTATTCACTAAGTTCCTCCGACTTATTGTCGGGTGAGGTTAAGTCACTACTTGATTGTAGTGCTTCCTCTATTGTCAATAGCTTCTGAATTATACCAGTTCTTCTGGTTCAGTACAAGTGTTCTTTACTTGTATGACCTTGCATTTTCTATACGTCGGTCCTTGTGACTCTCTTAAGTATCCTTTCACCTTTTTATTCCGATGGAATTCACATCTTGTGATTGTTAGTGTGCTTTACACTCTACGTGCTTCTTTGGCCTTAGGCCGCACGGTTTGTTGCTAAGCTTGCTTAACTGGCTTATGCCATGTTCGTTGGTGAAAAGAAGGGTTTACTACGGTTTACATTTTCCATATTCCTATCTATCCCATTAGATCATTAGCTGCACAAGTGCAATACCAAAACACTCAGTCATATAGAGTGTAGAGGCGTAAACACTTGGCAGTAACTCTCTTATTACATAGGAATGAATATTTGTACCTGTCATCTTGTGTTTACTACTCCATGTCATTTTCTAACTACTTCCTCATAGCGGTCGCTTGTTGCGCACCTTATTCTTATTCATTATAGCACATCGTTTTACGGTCTCCGTTATTGTGGTAGCTCATCTTTACTCATTGCCATTGTCGTTGGCACCATTTCCTTATGGTGAGAATACACTGAGGGTTTCCTATGTTCATGTATGACGGTTGTCGTAGCATACCGCAATGTTATTATCTTCCCAATGTGGGGATGTTTTATTGCAATTTAGGTTTCATGTGTAGGTTAGCTTACCCCACATTCCTTTATCATTCATTATACAATTTACCAAGTATCTTGGTTGATAATCTCTCTGGAGCGTTGGTCATTCGTGGTGTGCAATGTGCGTTCACATTGATTGTTTTTGACAATTACTGTCTTTCCAGTGCTGAGCATTAGTTATAGGCTCTAGCCGTGCAGTTTTACTTTGTGTATGTACACCACCGGGACATCCCAAGAAACTTCAAGGGTTTTCTGGTCCCGTTCTCCAATTGGAGAGTATTCTATCACTGATAAATGAAAGTTCTTGTTGAGAGGTTTATCTCCACTCATAAGTCTCATGGCAAGGTTACTATGTTAATATCTGTTTATGTACTGCATATGGAGTATACTTACTCCTTTAGACCGTAATTGTTTTTCAGTCGCCTCTTGGCAATATCTACATGCACATGCTTTGTTGTTATTGTTGATGGAAGCCTTTTCTAAGGGTTCACATCTTCACCACATTGGTGGTCTTCGGCTAACAAAGGGTACCTTCCCTTGGGTTTCTCGTAGTGTCCAAGTGTGGACTAGGCCAATGTTGTCATTATCACGATTTCTATGCCTCTGTGTTCCCATTTCCACAGAAGGCATGAAGGAAAATTTAAAAGCTGTCAACTGTATATAGACTGATGCTCAAGTGACAGTGACATTGAGGTAGCCATTACTTCTAGCCACTCATTTAGTTGAGTGCAAATTGGGTGGTTCAATTGTCGATCTATTTGTTGTATGGAGCAATATCTCTTGCAAGTCTTGCCATTAAATGGTGTAGGTTTTGCAACCATTTAAATTTACACAACGTAGTTGGTTTGTGGCTTTTGAGCCAGATTGCTGCAAGCCATGCTCCTTGCAAGCTGCTTATGCATGTTTCCACTCCTTGTATACCCCGTAGGTTGGAGGTATTACTGGGCTCCATGGCAAGTCGTGGCATCACGCTTCTGTTCATAGGAGGCCCTTTTGGCAATCTGGTGCTAATCAGTGCCTTTTTGTAGTTTAGGGTATTTCCCGTTATGCGAAATCCCTTCGGTGTCCTAACCGAATGTTCATTCTAGCTCCTGTGCTCTCCTCATGACGCTTCGTTCGACTGTTGTTAATCCAGACACCCTTTAAGGATTTCTCCTGGGTGTTGTTGGTTACGCCGTTACATCCGGCTAATGTTTATGACATGTTGTGTTCACTGTGCCGCCTTGTGGTTTGTACTTTGAGTTATTCCATTTTTGGGTTATAACGTCTCCCGTTCTTGGGTAGACTGTTTATACTTTCTTCTAGTGTTCTAGACTAGGTTTGATATCCTCTTCAATGATGGGTTATACTTGTGGTAATCTTGTGATTGCTCTTGGGAGCTCTGTCCCGTTTGTTGTGCATCTTTGTGTTCACATTAGGCATTTGCCTTACTGTGTTGGGCTGGATAATTGCTCAAGCTATCATGTATTTGTTTGACATCTTGAGACATGTCCAATGTCTATACTTATTAGTCGGCGCTCTTTGCGCTTTCTAATTCTCATTCCTCGTCTTCAGATGGATTCTCTGAGTTCTTTTATGCCAATTACTTGGCTGAGTTTCTTCTCCTTGATCGTCTGAGGTGTCCAGCTGTTCTGGTTTGAACTTACTCATGGTCCGTAGAACGGAGTTGACTACTTCCCGTGTTTCGCACACTACATGTATACATACGTGGGGTACCTTGTTGATACGTTACCACTTACCCGACTACTTGTCAGGCCCGCAAACTCCTTCGGAGTGCGGTCATCCCACATCCCGTATTCGGGTACACTCGTAGTGTTCGTCACACGCCTAGGTGAAGTATTCTATTGTCAACTCCTTTTGTATCATTCTATGATCCTCACCGTAATTCTGTTGGTTTGGTTTTAAAATCCAAGGTTTAAAAGAAAGGTTGTGGTTTTGAAAGAAAAGTTGTGTTTAAAAATCATGGTACAGTGTTTAAAGAAGTTCTTCATGGCATAGCCATGTTCGAGATCTTGACCAAGTCCAGCTCCCCGCTGACTGGTATATCCTTTGTACAATGGTCGGGCCGTCAGGCCCTTCCAAGTTTTCATTCTTTCAGTTTTAGGATGTGTGATCCTGTAGTTGTTCCATTACGGCCACAGTACATTACTATGCACTTGTGGTGTGTTAGGGTTCCTCTACATGTTTCTGTTCTTACTACACTTGCCGTGGCAAGTGCGTGGTACTGGTGGTTTTTGGGTAAACCTCTACCGGTCACGGTATGGTTTCCACTCGTAGTTGGTAGTCTTGTTGACTCTTCCTTTGATCATATTGATCATTTACTTAGGTTAATTAATCCTCTGAGTAACTTCTCAGTAAGTTTGACGTGGCTGTCATTGATCGGGGTACTTCTCCAATCCTTGGAGATCCCTAATTATTTGTTCTATGTTTTCCCTTGTTGCTCGTACCCACACATTTGTTGTGGTTACTGAGCTTTCAGCTTGTTTAGGCACTACTTCTGTAGTCCTGTCGGATTATCCCGTGAATGTTCTCGTAGCTGTGTAAGCATACCGGCCCGGTATTGTAACCTCCTTGGCGTTGTAGTTTTGGAGTTAGTCACTCCCGACTATGTCCTTAGTCATCTAGCATACCGTTAGTGGTGTTGTTTAGCTATTACTGTCCCGTAGACTTGTGTCTCGGGTTTTGTTACTGTTCCTTTTTCCACTCTGTTGCACGCTTAATGCTTCTTTTCCTGCTGCTGATTGGTTAGCTAGGTTCTGCGACTGCTAAGCATGTCGCCCCATGCTGTTGTAAGTTATAGCCTCCTTGTGGTTGGTACTCATTCCACCGCTTTTAAGTGCGGGTATTGTTGTTCAACCGGGAGCCATCTCCGGGACTTCCAGTTCTTGGAATCTACTATGTGTCGGGTTCTTTCCTCTTATGATAATATCTCACTACTGCCAGATCGGGTTTTCCCGAGTATGAGAGGACTTTCCTTCTCTCTGGTGTTCTTTCCCAAGTTATACAGTGGGGTTTGCGGTGGGCGGGACTGGTATTGTAGGTATCCGGTACTCACCGGGAGTTCCTAACTAGCATCTCTCTAATGCTATCACTCAGCCCTTAGCCCTAAGCTTCTAATTCCTAACTCGGTATTTCCTAAACTCGGTATTTCCAGTCATCAGAGTGATACTTCGCTCTGATACCACTTTTTGTAACACCCCTACCGCTAATACCGTCATTACCGTCCAATCTCCTCAAACTTTCATACTCACGCAGCGGATACATACTTACACAACGGAGGGTGATACAATGCCGTTAGCCACCCTCGTGACTAACAAGGCTACTACTACATACAGCATCGGCCTTATGGACCGGAATATCCGAGTACTACATGATTACAATACACACTTCAATTACCTACAAATACTACAATGCTCCATTAGTTCAATACAATATAATACACCGAGTTTACTAAGATCCTTATACAAATACAATACCTCCTTCAATTTCATACATACTCACTAAGAGTCAACCATCTACCCATTCCTCACAAGTTACTTACTGTCCAAGTACTAAGGGGGGTGTACCACTTGGTACACTTCTATATCGAAGACTACAAGCCTTATACCATTTACTACTTCCTACACCATTCCTAGTTGTCCAAGCGTAGTCGCCGGTCTCTTACTGTGATCATATCCGCTTCGAGTACCTGCACACTAAAAACGTTGCCCCTAGGGGCTCAGCTTTCGCTGCATATGACTTCCGCATACCCCGCGTACTAGCGAGGGTACGCCTACCACTTGGTCGAATACATGCAGTTCATTTTATTCATACACACATGCATACATGCTTTCATACATAATACTACAATACTTTACGCAAGGAATACATACATACACTTCAATACATACAAGGTAAACCAAACAAGCCAACCGATACTTACTTACCTTTCCCGAAGTACGCATACACAATACATATACAATACATACGCAATACATACACAATACATAATGCTTGTTAGCTCCATTTGCCCACCCGGGTTAATCGGGTGGAGATTACTCTTTTACTCGGGGTCAATGACTTACACCAGCCAAGACCATTACTCATACAATACTTTACTTTACTTACTACTTACTCAAGTCAAGTCGTCGGGACCTCCGGCCCGGGGACTACTCTGTCCCACCATCGGGATTTACTTGGTTCACTAATCCAGGATGCTACCCATTTAAGGGGTTTGGGCCGTGGACAAGTTTAAGAACCAGGAATCGGATCCAACCTCTTGTGTCTCCTCATCCTCAAGCGTGGCCGAAACTATATCGGACTTCTACTCATTCCAATTTACTCAGTACTTACGTTAGGAGTTAGGTAGTTAGGAATTAGTAGAAGTCATTCACATCCAAGCCACACAATAATTCAATATTCCCATACACATACATACAAGGTATAATACATTACACAAATACACTACAAGGTACATACACACTTATCTTCATCCATTCATTTCATGAATTATACAAACTATTGTTCAAGACAATTATATCAAGAACAATATAAACAAGCACAAGTAAGTGCAATAAAGTCCGATTCATGCATTTATCTTATTTAGGTGATCAAATAAGCACACAAATCGGGGTAACCAGGTTAGGATACAGAGCATGAAGAAATCATACCTTTTACTGAAATTTACTTTACCGGGTGTTCTTGTTCCTTAGTCCTTACTTGTTCCTCGAGTCCTAGTCTTGAACCAATTACTACATGCCAAATGGTTCAATTAATACTATGTATTACAATACATACATAATTACTACTCCCATACTTACCCTGTTATCCCGTTGTTTCAGTTTAACTTAATGTTCTTATACTTACAACTTTCCTAATCACTTCTCATACTTGTTTACACTTCGTAGGGCCTTTAAAGGTAACCAAACAAGGCCTTAACAACTTTTAAAACCATTACCCATCAATCCCCCATCATTTAAACCCTAAAAATCACATTCTGCAAGTTTTTGGGGGTGGTCCGGGACTTGGTCCTCACCCAAGGTCCCGGACCAATCAAGGAATACACTCTCGGCCATTTTCATACACTGGTCCGGGACATGGTCCTGGACTAAGGTCCCGGACCACAACCTGTTTTGAGTCTCGAACTGATTTTTAATGCGGTCCGGGACTTGGTACATATCCTAAGTCCCGGACCCTGCTAAAAACTGCTACTTAGTGGATTTTTCAACCCCTAATCAACCCTTAATCCACCTCCAATCATTCCATAATCTTTCCACATGTTTTATACATGTTTAAACACACTTAAACACTCACTAAAACTCCTTAAATCCATGGTCCAATACTTACTCAACTTCTTGCTCAAATTCTACAAATTTCCATTCTCATTTTCACACTTTGCACACTTGTGCATTCCTACACTCCTTTTGCATTTTGCACTTTGTTCTAATTTCATTTTACCATTCCAATTCATTCCCAATCAACTACACTACCTATACCCAAGTCCAACTCTCTTTTTACAAAATCTTGCACACTAATTTTTCCTAGTTTCTACAATGTATTACTACACTTCTTGCTACAGATTTTATATCCTTCATTCTTATACTACAACTACTACGCCATGGTCATTAACCATCTCTACTATCCCCAATACATACCTTGGTTCTCCCATTCACCAAGTCATCCATAAATGCACAATTCCTACCAAAATTTTGCCATAGTTCACCTACTTTTCTTACTTAGCCACATACATCCTTTCTTGCCTAAATCATTCCTAATCTAGCCACACCCATACAAGGGTCCTACCAGCACACAAGGCAATACCAATACTCCAATACCTCCATCAAACAACAATGCCAATACAAATACATAATTATTTGGCTCTAAGGCCTACAATCCACATACATGCTCACAAATACTTAAACTTCATAAACTTCAATACTAATACAAGATTTTGGGTTCTTTAAGTAGTTTACCCATTCCCATTACTCTAATGCAATAACAATTTAACATTAGGAAGGAGCTCTTACCTTAAGCCCTTAATTTCCTTCTTTCTTTTCCAATTCTCCTCTTTCTCTCTTTCTTGCACAAATCGGCTATATGGGGAATGGAGTTGCCAAACTCCATTCCCATAACCCAATGCACACAAAATAAGTGCAATTAACATACTAAGCCTTATATTAATGCTAGTTCATTGAAATGCTTAAAACACAATTTCTAGGGTTTACCTTTGGAGTGTTTTAGGAGGGGTTTTAGCCCTTGGTTCAAGAAGGTGATTCCACCACCATTGCAAGGTTGAATTGATGCTCAAAAGAGAGAGAGAAAACAAGGCATTATAAAGGGGTAGAAATCGGTTGTAAAGAAAGATGGAGAAAACATGAGTTTTTCATGTAGATTTTTACCTTAATGGAGAGAGGAGACTCCAAGCTACCCATTGATGCTATTTTATCTTTGAATGGGGAAAACCCATGGAGATGAACTTTCTCATTTTTGGATTTTGAAAAGAGAGAAGTGTAGAGGATGATGAGGAGAGTAAGAATATGTAATTATTTTTACATTTGGAGCTCACATGGAGGTAGAGCATGGCGGTAAAGTGGAGAAGCCATTGAAGCTTCCTTTGGAGCTTCAAAAATCACTAGCTACAAGGGGAGAAGGAGAGAGAAATCGCTGGAAGAGAGGAGGGAGGTGAGAGAATAGAGAAAGGTGAGGTGAGAGAAAAGGTGGGTACATTTTTACTTTTATTCACTTTTTGCTTTTTGACTCATATTTAATTAGCTAGTGTGTGTGTGAGAGAGAGGGCTATTTAACCCATTAAAAATCGGCCCCCTACTGTTGCACTAGTTGCACTAGTTGGATCGTTTTTTCGTCTTTTACAGAAAACGCTCGTTATCTTACCCGGTTTTGGTACTATTCACTAACCGGGCCCGTTTTCCGGAATTTTCTCGTTTCTTTAATTTTATTGGTTATTAAGCTCCCATTAACGCTTAATTATTGTTATTTAATGATTTATAATTTTTACGGGTTCGTTTGACCACTTAAAATCACGTTTTTGGGTTTTCTCGAAAAACGTGCGCTTAAGCTCTATTAGCGTTTTAATACATTATTTGGATCCGTTTTCTTCGGGAGTTGTTCCCATATATTATTTAGGCATGAATAATCCTTTAGAATCCATATAATACGCTAACCGAGGTCTCTTACCTCCTATGGTTATTTAATGCTTATTTAGCGTTTTTCGCTTTTTAAGCGTTTCTTTATTTCTTTTGGATTTATTTTTCCTTACCAATATTACTTAGGCACCATTAGGCTCTTAAATACCTATTAGGATAATTTTAATCGTTATATTTAAGTTTGGGGTATTTCAGCCACAAATATTCTAAACTCTCTATGTGAAAACCAAGCAGCCTGGAAACGAAAAACGCTCTCTCCAACACTCAAGCCTCGAGGAGGATTCAGCCATAAACACACAAGATTGTGGTTAGAAGAAAATCTAGGAACAATATCAACAGTGGCATCGGGAAATAAGGATCTCCAACCAGGGGTCGCAATTACCCTATCCAGTTTGGCTCGATGAAGCCCATTAGTCCAAGTGAATTGCCCACCTTTAGACTCAATCTCCACCAAACCCTTCTCATTAAACCAGTCTAAGAACCTCCTGTCTACCCCAAATTTACTCCTAGTAGACATGTTCCTATCCTCAGAAAATAAAGTGGCGTTAAAATCCCCACCTAAGAGCCAACAAGCTCCACTGTTAGGCTGAATACAACTAAGTCTATGCCACATCTGATGTATAACGGCCTGATTGGGACTACCATATACCGCAGTGAACAGGAGCTTTTTGCCCCCTGTACAGATTTCACTATGTACAAATTGAGTCTTAGAAGCGATAATATTAAATGATAGGGGGTTGTTCCAAAGAACCCAAATTCCCCACTAAATCCCCTAGCTTCCTCCCTAAACCAGTTATCAAAATTCAACTTTTTACAGATCATTTCTGTTATAACCCAAAGTTTATTGCATTTTATTTCGTCACAAGTGGCCTTACGTGGATGTATTCTGGATTCAGGACGTGGAAGTCTTTCTTAGTAAAGACAAGGACGAGATGGTCTTTCTTCTTTTTGATTCTTGGTAAGGAATTATTAAGTAATGAGTTATATTAATAATTCCCTAAATAACTTTTCTCATCACGTTTCCATGACTCTTCTCTCGATCAGTTTTGAAAACCGTCGAGACGCTCCTCCTTCCTTGCTCTCTTTCTCTCTCTCAAGGATACGTTCTTCCAAGCGCTCAATCCTGCAAGTGTGGTTCTGAAATCCGAGTTCTATTGGTGGATTCTGCGTTTCTTCTTCTTCATTGCGATCAGGTTTGCGAATTGTATAAGAATCTTCAGTCCTCTGCGCGCTGCACTCGTTTTCTTCCCGTGGTTCCCTTGTTGACGAATTCAGGTGAGGACTGTGTGCAGTTTTGGATTGTAATTTCAGTTTCAGGGTTTGGGTTCCATTTTCTGAATTGGGAGTTTTGCAATTGTGTTTTGCTCAGTGAATTGGTTTGCGTTCAGTCTGCGTTTGAGGGTCTACATTGGCTGGATTCTGCTGTTCAGTTAGTGGTTCGTCTGCTGTTAATTCGAGGTAGGTGGCTTTCGGATTCGATCCGTGTGTTCAGCCTTGGGGAGTTCGGATTCTGCAAATTAATTCAATGATTGCCTTGTGTTTGTGTGTGATTTGTGCCTGTTTTAATGCCATTTCAATGGATTAAACCCCCAAGGTTGTTTTGGAAATGCGTGTGTTGATTTGAGTTGGTTTTGATGCCTCTGTCTGTGTGAAAATCGCTTCTGTTTGCTGAGTTTTTCGGTATGTCCGAACGTCTGTCCGAGCTTTGACGTTCGGACATACCCTGTTGCGCGTCATTTTCTAAAGTCTTCGCTGTGTCCGAACTTCCGTCCGAGCTTTGAAGTTCGGACACAGCCTTCTGCATTCTCTGATTTTGGCTTCGACTTGTGTCCGAACATCTGATGTCCGGACACAAGTTCGGACTCTACACGTTCTGATTTCCGAAGAACGTCCGAACATCCGTCCGAACTTGGATGTTCGGACACCTCTGTCTCTGCTTCTGTTTTGAGGTTCGACTTGCGTCCGAACATTGATGTCCGGACACAAGTTCGGACATTTCTCTGATTTCGACTTCTGAGTCTCGACTTGTGTCCGAATATTGAAGTCCGGACACAAGTTCGGACATGCCTCTGTTTTGACAATAACTTGCTCGTTTGAGCTCTGTTTTGACTTCCGTTTGCGGGGTTGGATTCCCCTTCTGATTTCCAAGTCCTCTATGTGCTTTCTGGTGCCTTTGGTGCACATATGCTTATCTGTATTTAAGCTTCTGTTTTGGGACCTAGTTATCTCTGTGTCTGAGCCTTCTGTTCACGGGTGATGTTCCCCGTTCTGTTCACGGGTGTTTACACCTGTTCTGTTTACGAGTGAGGTTTCCTCATTCTGTTCACGAGCTGGTAGCTTGTTCTGTCTGTATGCTGTGATCGCTAGTGTCCCACTCTGTTTTCTGCTTCTGTCTGCCTCTGCTCTGTTTAGTCCCTTATGGTGTGGACTTCTGCTTCTGTTTTCTGACATGCTCTTGGACTCTTTCGACTCCTTCTGATTTGTTAACATTCTGTAAAATGTTTTGAGCATGCTGGTTGATGAAGTTGGTCATCTACTGGGCATAGTTGTGTGCTCATTCCCCTACTTCTAACGTTTTTGTAGATTGATTAGCGAGGATCGTCTACCCTCAGCTTCTGGAGTTTAGTTCATATGTTACTTTGATTCTTTTGAGACTGTGTATCTGGATTTGAGCCTTTGGGCCTCTTTAATTAGCTTCCGCTTTTGACATTTGTTTGGTGGGTTCTGTTATAACTCTGGGATGTTCCACATCATTTTGATTATACTTTATTTAAGTATTCTGTTTGGGCCTTTATCTGTTTATTTGCGTTTGAATATTAGAGCCTTGTGTTATTAAGTAATAATACGTGACGTGTAATACCCCTAACTCCTAGGCCAGTGTTTGGGGGTGTTACATTTAGTGGTATCAGAGCTCTGGGTTCTAATCTGCTGGGATTTTAAGTTAGCCAGTCAGTCATAAACGTCAGTGTTAGTGTCTGAGTCTAACTGCTTGCTGTTGGACTTTCAGAATGCCGCCAAGAAGGGCTCCAGGAAATGTTGCTGATGCTGTTCAGCAGTTTATGACGCAGCTCATGCAGACCATGGCTGCAGGAGGTGGACCAGCTGGAGGAGGACCAGTTGGCGGAGCAGGCCCAGCTGGGGCAGATGCTGGAGGGAGGAACGTGAAGGCGCTTCAGGAGTTCATGAAGCTGAAGCCGCCGTCGTTCGATGGGGCAGGAGACCCCCAGGAGGCCAGTCATTGGCTGTCAGAGGTGGAGGACTTGCTACGTGTGATGGGCTCAGAGGAGGAGCAGAAGGTCGACTTCGCCACCTTTCTGTTCAAGGCCGAAGCCAAGGAGTGGTGGAGGTCAGTTATGGGGAAGTTCCCACAGCCTTGGACGTGGGAGCAGTTCACTGGGGAGTTCAATAAGCAGTTCTACCCCGACGTCTATAAGGACCAGCGCATCTTGGAGTATAACCGACTACGCCAGGGTCGGGATATGAGTGTGGAGGAGTACGTCAGGAAGTTCATCAGCCTGTCGAAGTTTGCACCTGAGCCTGACGAGCATAGGAAGGCCAGGAAGTTTGAGAGCGGCCTGAGGCCTGGCATCCGTTCTGCTGTGACGCCTCTGCGTCACAAGACTTTCAGGGACGTAGCTGACATTGCCCTGTTGGTAGAGGCCGACTTGAGAGGTCGCCAGTCTGGAGGGAAGGACCAGAAGAGGAAGTAGAGGTCCGATGAGAGCGTCAGGAGGGATCAGTCTGCTTCTCAGAAGAAGCAGTCTACTGGAGACCGAGCTGGAGATCGCTCTAGGGACCGTTCGCGAGATAGAGGTGGTTCGTCTTCATCAGCTCCCGCTCCGAAGTGCCGGGTCTGCGGCAAGTTTCATAGAGGCCAGGACTGCTACAGGAAGTCTGGAGCCTGCTTCAAGTGTGGGTCCTTGGAGCATAGGATTGCTGACTGCCCTCATGCCGAGAGGAGCAGAGGTAGCTCTGGAGGTAGAGCTGATGAGTCTGCTTCAGGGTCCAGAGATCGAGACCGGGCTGAGCAGAAGAAGCCCCAGGGCCAGGCCAGAGTGTACGCGATGGCTGGAGAGAGAGACCGATCGACTGACAGAGTTGTCACAGGTATTCTCCAGCTGTCCTCTCGTTCTGTTTTCTGTTTGTTTGACTCTGGAGCCACCCACTCTTTTATTTCTGCTGAGTTGGTGGGTGAGCTCGGTTTTCCTGTTGTGCCTCTGGGTGTTGAGTTGTGTGTGCATAGTCCGTTAGTTAGGGACTCTTCTATGCTTCTGAATTCTGTTTGTAGAGATAGTCCTGTGTTAGTCAGAGATAGGACTCTGTGTGCTAACCTCATCCCGATGGAGATGACAAATTTTGATATGATTCTGGGCATGGATTGGCTTGCTGCGCACCATGCCCACATTGATTGTGCTGCTTCGAGAGTCACGTTTGAGGAGCCGGGTCAGCCCCGCCTAGTCGTAGCAGGGAATGGACTCCCGTGCTCGCCGCCAGTCATATCAGCTATGCAGGCATTCCGCTTTCTGAGGAAAGGATGCCAGGGATATCTGTGCTACATCCCTGAGGTTCGCAAGGATGCGAAGATGGAGGAGATTCCAGTAGTCTGAGACTTCCCAGATGTGTTCCAGGATGACGTACCTGGGCTTCCCCCTGTCAGAGAGGTGGAGTTCTCGATCGAGCTCGCACCTGAGACTCAGCCGATTTCTAAGGCCCCATACCGTATGGCGCTTGCTGAGCTCAAGGAGTTGAAGGTCCAGTTGCAGGAGCTGCTGGATAAGGGCTTCATTCGCCCGAGTGTGTCACCTTGGGGAGTGCCAGTGCTATTTGTAAAGAAGAAGGATGGTAGCATGCGGTTGTGCATTGACTACAGGGAGCTCAACAAGGTTACCATTAAGAATAGGTATCCTCTCCCGCGCATTGATGACTTGTTCGACCAGTTAGCAGGAGCTAAGGTGTTTTCGAAGATCGATCTGAGGTCCGGTTATCATCAGCTGAGGATTAAGGCAGACGACGTGCCTAAGTCCGCTTTCAGGACTCGTTATGGACACTACGAGTTCCTAGTGATGCCATTCGGTCTGACGAATGCGCCTTCTGTATTTATGGACATGATGAACCGGGTGTTCAAGCCGTTTTTGGACCAGTTCGTTGTAGTATTTATTGATGACATCTTGGTGTATTCCAAGAGTGCTGAGGAGCACGAGGAGCATTTGAGGACCGTTCTCCAGACTCTGAGGGAGAACGAGTTGTACGTGAAGCTGAAGAAGTGTGAGTTCTGGCTGGATCAGGTGGTGTTTTTGGGACATGTGGTCTCCAAGGATGGTATCTCCGTGGATCCGGAGAAGATTCGAGCTATTACTGAGTGGGCCAGGCCTACTAATGTCGGGGATATTCGTAGCTTCCTTGGACTAGCGGGGCTACTATCGCAAGTTTGTGGAGGGCTTCTCCAAGTTCGTGATCCCGTTGACTCGTCTGCTTCAGAAGGATGTGAAGTTCGAGTGGAGTGAGGCCTGCGAGCAGTGTTTTCTGGAGCTGAAGAAGAGGTTGACGTCTGCGCCGATTCTGACTCTTCCAGAGGGGACCGAGGGCCTGGAGGTCTTCTGTGATGCGTCCCATAAGGGACTTGGGTGTGTTCTGATGCAGCAGGGGAAGGTGGTTGCATATGGCTCTCGTCAGCTTAAGCCATATGAGAAGAACTATCCGACCCACGACCTGGAGTTAGCTGCTATGGTGTTTGCTCTGAAGATTTGGAGGCACTACCTGTATGGAGCAGCGTGCAAGGTGTATACGGACCACAAGAGCCTCAAGTATCTGTTCACTCAGAAGGAGTTGAACTTGAGGCAGAGGAGGTGGCTGGAGTTGCTGCACGACTATGATCTGGAGATCCTCTACCATCCTGGTAGAGCGAACGTTGTGGCTGATGCGCTCAGTAGGAGGGGTCCGTCTGGGACCGTTTGTGCTTTGTCTGGTGTGCAGAGGTCCGCTATCGAGTTACAACGTATGGGTGTCTGGGTCGTTCGTCCAGAGAGGTCTGGCATGTTAGCAGCGTTGCAGATTCAGCCTACCTTGATCGACCGGATCAAGGCCAGTCAGGAGCTTGATGTTAGTTTGCGTAAGATCAGAGATGAGATTGCTGCTGGTCAGGAGTCTGAGTTCCGGGTTTCAGAGGACGGCTGTTTGAGGTTCAGAGACCGTGTATGTGTGCCGGCGGACGACACTTTGAGACGTGAGATCATGCAGGAGGCTCATGGAGCTCCTTACTCGGTACACCCAGGCGGGGTGAAGATGTATCGGGATCTACGGGAGACATTCTGGTGGGGCAACATGAAGAGGGATATTTCTGACTTTGTATCCAGATGTCGGACCTGTCAGCAGGTCAAAGTCGAGCATCAGAGACCAGCTGGTTTGCTTCAGCCTCTTCCCGTTCCGGAGTGGAAGTGGGAGAGCGTCGGGATGGACTTTGTCATGGGACTGCCTAAGACTCCGAGGGGTTTTGATGCAGTTTGGGTGATTGTGGACCGGCTCACGAAGAGCGCTCATTTCTGTTATAACCCAAAGTTTATTGCATTTTATTTCGTCACAAGTGGCCTTACGTGGATGTATTCTGGATTCAGGACGTGGAAGTCTTTCTTAGTAAAGACAAGGACGAGATGGTCTTTCTTCTTTTTGATTCTTGGTAAGGAATTATTAAGTAATGAGTTATATTAATAATTCCCTAAATCACTTTTCTCATCACGTTTCCACGACTCTTCTCTCGATCAGTTTTGAAAACCGTCGAGACGCTCCTCCTTCCTTGCTCTCTTTCTCTCTCTCAAGGATACGTTCTTCCAAGCGCTCAATCCTGCAAGTGTGGTTCTGAAATCCGAGTTCTATTGGTGGATTCTGCGTTTCTTCTTCTTCATTGCGATCAGGTTTGCGAATTGTATAAGAATCTTCAGTCCTCTGCGCGCTGCACTCGTTTTCTTCCAGTGGTTCCCTTGTTGACGAATTCAGGTGAGGACTGTGTGCAGTTTTGGATTGTAATTTCAGTTTCAGGGTTTGGGTTCCATTTTCTGAATTGGGAGTTTTGCAATTGTGTTTTGCTCAGTGAATTGGTTTGCGTTCGGTCTGCGTTTGAGGGTCTACATTGGCTGGATTCTGCTGTTCAGTTAGTGGTTCGTCTGCTGTTAATTCGAGGTAGGTGGCTTTCGGATTCGATCCGTGTGTTCAGCCTTGGGGAGTTCGGATTCTGCAAATTAATTCAATGATTGCCTTGTGTTTGTGTGTGATTTGTGCCTGTTTTAATGCCATTTCAATGGATTAAACCCCCAAGGTTGTTTTGGAAATGCGTGTGTGTTGATTTGAGTTGGTTTTGATGCCTCTGTCTGTGTGAAAATCGCTTCTGTTTGCTGAGTTTTTCGGTATGTCCGAACGTCTATCCGAGCTTTGACGTTCGGACATACCCTGTTGCGCGTTATTTTCTAAAGTCTTCGCTGTGTCCGAACTTCCGTCCGAGCTTTGAAGTTCGGACACAGCCTTCTGCATTCTCTGATTTTGGCTTCGACTTGTGTCCGAATATCTGATGTCCGGACACAAGTTCGGACTCTACACGTTCTGATTTCCGAAGAACGTCCGAACATCCGTCCGAACTTGGATGTTCGGACACCTCTGTCTCTGCTTCTGTTTTGAGGTTCGACTTGCGTCCGAACATTGATGTCCAGACACAAGTTCGGACATCCCTCTGATTTCGACTTCTGAGTCTCGACTTGTGTCCGAACATTGAAGTCCGGACACAAGTTCGGACATGCCTCTGTTTTGACAATAACTTGCTCGTTTGAGCTCTGTTTTGACTTCCGTTTGCGGGGTTGGATTCCCCTTCTGATTTCCAAGTCCTCTATGTGCTTTCTGGTGCCTTTGGTGCACATATGCTTATCTATATTTAAGCTTCTGTTTTGGGACCTAGTTATCCTTGTGTCTGAGCCTTTGGATGGCTGGTTACGCTGTCTCGTAGCGCGCTATGTAGGATCCTTCTGTTCACGGGTGATGTTCCCCGTTCTGTTCACGGGTGTTTACACCTGTTCTGTTTACGAGTGAGGTTTCCTCGTTCTGTTCACGAGCTGGTAGCTTGTTCTGTCTGTATGCTGTGATCGCTAGTGTCCCACTCTGTTTTCTGCTTCTGTCTGCCTCTGCTCTGTTTAGTCCCTTATGGTGTGGACTTCTGCTTCTGTTTTCTGACATGCTCTTAAACTCTTTCGACTCCTTCTGATTTGTTAACATTCTGTAAAATGTTTTGAGCATGCTGGTTGATGAAGTTGGTCATCTACTGGGCATAGTTGTGTGCTCATTCCCCTACTTCTAACGTTTTTGCAGATTGATTAGCGAGGATCGTCTACCCTCACCTTCTGGAGTTTAGTTCATATGTTACTTTGATTCTTTTGAGATTGTCTATCTGGATTTGAGCCTTTGGGCCTCTTTAATTAGCTTCCGCTTTTGACATTTGTTTGGTGGGTTCTGTTATAACTCTGGGATGTTCCACATCATTTTGATTATACTTTATTTTAAGTATTCTGTTTGGGCCTTTATCTGTTTATTTGCGTTTGAATATTAGAGCCTTGCGTTATTAAGTAATAATACGCGGCGTGTAATACCCCTAACTCCTAGGCCAGTGTTTGGGGGTGTTACAATTTCAGTTGTGGAGCCACTAACGCGGGGCTCAAGAATAACAAGAACCTCGGGGCAATGACCTCTTTTCAATTCCCTAACAGCTCTGTGGAAACTCGGTTTTAAAGCACCCCTAGCATTCTAGTATAAGAATTTCATCAACTTAAATTAAGAGAACAAAATATTGCTTAAGCATGACTATGGGGTTGGGGATCCCCATCATACACTAGATCTTCAGGACCATCCAAATGACTATTAGCAGCAAAATTAATCATAGGAACGATATCACCTATTTTACTTTCTGCTTTATCAGAAGTCTTGACCCGAGTTGGGCTCTTTAGTCTGTCAAAAGTCGAGAGACCACCATTTCTAAGTAGATTAGGCTGTTGACTACCCATCTGTGGCTGTTCTTTCAGCTGCTCCGCCTCCTTAGCCTTGTCATTGTCCACCAACGCGTCAAATTTTGGTTTCCCATCACCCTTTTGGCTGGCTCTAGGGCTCGAAATTGATTTTCCTTTCCCTCTGCTCTTGATTAGGTTTCGCCGCTTGGGGACCATCTATTCCCCGTAATCCTCAGTCACATGTACCGTGGAATCATGCTTTGGTTCTTGAACCAATTTAACACCTTCAGTTTGTAGGACTCGATCTTCTGACGGATTGAAAGGGCACTCTGCATCCTTGTGCCCATAGCATCCGCATTTAAAGCACACCAAATGAAGCCCTTCATACTCGATCTTCATGACCCGTCTTATGAACTTATACTTCGCAAGCAAGGGCTTCGTTAGATCCACTTCTACGGCAACCCTCGCCAGCCTTGCTTTACCAAAATCGGCCGCCGTCAGATCCACTTTCTTGACATTACCCACTCTTGAACCCAACAATCTGAGGAATTCTTCGTTATAGTATACGTTAGGCAAATCAGGAAACCTAACGAGCACTTCCAAACTAGACAGCGCTTCCGAATTTGGGTTAAAGTTTGGCCTCCATCTTCTAATAGTCAAATAATGATCAAGTATTGGCCATGGTCCTTCCGTGAACCCATTCGACAGATCATTCATGTAAAAGTCCGCCTTTAAGTTCCACCGCACTCTCAACCGGTCATATAGCATCTTCATTGGGAGGTTTTTCCCAAGAAGTTTAACTATGATGGAGTTTCTCCACGGGGCTTTGAATCTCGCCTTCTGCTCTTTCGTGATGGAAATAGTTGGACATCTCGGGTCCTCCTCCTCCATACCATCCTCTTCGTCGTCAGATGAATCATCCCAGTCCATCGCATTCATTTCCAACTGGCTAACACTATCGAGACCTTTCCCAGTCACAGCGTTCTGAAAAGAAATCCGCTCATATTGGCTTGAATTCGGGATCAAACGAACATTATCCATCGCGTTCTCAGAAGTACTTGACTTACGCGGTTTCTTTGCCGCCTTATGTACCACATCAGATTCTGCCATAACACCCAACGATCTCTAGTCTTCACGACGTGACCTCCTCAATCAAGAAGCCACAAGGAGTGGCCCAATCACCAGAAAGAAAGTAGCGACGACGAACCTGGACTAGAGACGAAATATGCCGAGCAAAAGCAAAACTAGGGCGGAGACGGCGGAGTAGAGTGACTCTCATTTTTCTTCTCTAGTTACCTATTTGTTGAGTTTTATTCTAATGTAAAGTCACCTATTAATTGTCACGCTATGCTTTAATTCAAGCTAAGGCTTTCAAATTCATATTTTCATAAAAATAATACACAAATGTAGCAATAAATTATTTGATTTAATTTTTTTTTTTCATATTGGAAATTAATATTTTAATAGTCATTATGTATATACGTGTATATAGTCATATAAATAAATTTGTAAATAATTAACTTCTATAGTAATTTTTTATATAAAAACTAATAAGCTACTATAGCTTAAAAAAGGTATTATAAAATAAAATGAAAATACATATATACTATAAATTATTATCATGTTTATTAAAAAAAAGCTAAAAAGAAATCATATGTAACTTATCAAAATGAATAATATAAAAATATTATCACGATCCTAATTGCAGTAAAGATGCATTGGTGTTAATTAAAAATGTTCAAAAATGTCTGGAAATTAAATCCGGGCCCAGTATACGGACAATACCACACCGATATATTATAATATATAGGGCAGTAACACCAAACAAAATGTTGTCTTGGTCCATGTTTTCGATTAGAATAACACCAAACAAAATGCTGACATGTACTTACAAGGAAAAGTTGGGCGGGTGAAGCTTGGGCAGTTAACAGCGGCCCGAATCTAAATTGGACGGAGACGTTTCGGTTTCTCTATTGCCCTGATTTTGTATACTAATTCGGTTTCAAAAATAAAGAATTTGTTGAGAGTGGGATTTGAACCCACGCCTTTCGGACCAGAACCTTAATCTGGCGCCTTAGACCAACTCGGCCATCTCAACTTATGTTTAAAATAGGAGTTGCTATACATCAACAAACTACCATGAAGTTTTCCACCAGATCTTGTAGCCGGATATAACTTCCCAATGTTTAAACGGAAGCATAGCAAATTAGCAATACTCACTTTATTCTTTATTTTTAAAAAAATGTTCGCACAAAACCCCAACCCCCTCCCCCCAAAGCGGCTAATTCTTCAAAATGTCATAACTTATAAAATATAAGTGTAATAATAAAATAATTATATCATTGTTCATCATTTTTCGTGCTCTTCAAAATAAGATCGAACATGAATATGTTTTGATAAATTTTAAATTTTTTATTTTTTTATGTACATATTTTTTAAGATTCATTGTGAATCTTAAGTTTAAGAAAAGTGAATCAAAGGGTGTTACAAAGTGAATCAAAGGTTGTTAAAAAGTGAATCAGATAGTTGCTTAAAAGTGAAAAAAGAGGTTTAAAAAAGCGAATCTCATAAATAGAGACTGTTTAACTAAAGTGATTCCGATTGTTTGACTAGTGTGAATCAGAGATTTTTGAAAAGTGAATCAAAGGTTGTTAAAAAGTGAATCACAAGTTGTTACAAAGAGAATCAAAGTAATAAGAGTGAATCTCGTAAGCATAGATTAAGAGGTTTAAGAAATGTGAATCAGAGGTTTTTATAAAGTGAATCATGCGTTTAAGCAAAGAGAATCAAATGTTAAGAAAAGTGATTCTCGTAAGTATAGATTGTTTTAACTAAAGTGAAGAAGAGGTTTAAGAAAAGTGAAAGAGGTTTAAGAAAAGTGAATCAAAAGTCTTTTAAAGGTGAATCAAAGGTTTAAGAAAAGTGAATATTTTGTTTAATACTAGTAAAAGTTAATCATACCACAAACTTATGCAAGAGTGGTTTTAGGGTGTTTTGGGGGGAGGTAGGGTAATCTTTTGGCATTAGTTCTACACTTTATATTGTCCACTACTCGACAGTTTTTTAGGGTTTGTGGTTTAGGGTTTGGGTAGTTAGACCCTAAACCCTGCACTACAAACCATAAAACGCCTTCGACGTTTTTAGCATTCCTAGGGTGGTTTTGAGGGTGTTTGGGGGGGGGGGGGTAGGGTAATTTTGGCATTAGTTCTACACTTTATATTGTCGTCACTACTCGACAGTTTTTTAGGGTTTGTGGTTAGGGTCGTTTGACCCTAAACCCTGTACTACAAACCCTAAAAACTGCCTTCGACGTTTTAGCTATCCTAGGGTGGTTTTTTGGGTGTTTAGGCGGTAGGGTAATCTTTTTGGCATTATTTCTACGCTTTATATTGTTGTCACTGACTCGACAGTTTTTTAGGGTTTGTGGTTTAAGGTTTAGGGTCGTTAGACCCAAACCCTGTACTACAAACCCTAAAAATGCCTTCGACGTTTTTAGCTATCCTAGGGTGGTTTTTAAGGTGTTTATGGTAAGATTCATTTTAAAGAATATGGTTCATTTTTTTATTAAAGAAGATTCATTTTACTAATGAGTAAGATTCACTTTAAAAATACCTAATATTACTGATTCTAAAAAAAATAAAATTTTAAGTGACCAAAACATATCCATGATGCATCTTGTTTTGAAGAGCACGAAAAATGATGAACAATGGTATAATTTTTTTAATTTTTGCACTTTTAGTTTGTAAGTTATAACATTTTGAAAAAAATATTATTTTCTCTCCCCTCCTCATAAATTCACATTTAGCCCATCCAGACTCCTTCGTGTACGCGCGTGTGTATGATTTTCCCCCTTCTTTTTTCTTTCTTTCTATTTTTATTTTTCCTTTATTTATTTTTTCATTTATTCAGCCAACCACAATTTGACACAAATCTGTCTCCATACTACAAGGTAGCGCAATCTCCAGGGTCGTCATTCCGTTTGGAATTAGTTTATATTATGGACTCAAATCAATAATTTGATGCACTTCCTTGTCACTATTTAAATGAAAAAGAAGGACTAGTACACTTACCATGACAGAAACTACTTAGAAACAATTTACACAGTTGATTAACCATTGACCACTATAGGGAAAATTGCTTAGCCTTTATCTTTCTCATAAAGAACAAAGTAATATAATTAAACCATTGAGATGGTTGACCTTTATCCGTAAGATATTAAAGCACAGAAAAAAAATGTATGTGCCAGTAAGGTATGACTAATTATCATCACTTTCACGAATTACATTAGGATCAGAAAATTTTCTTTCTACACTAGTTTTCCAAACTATATCCTTTCAAATGAGCCTTTCTCTTAGGTGTTTATTACTCTATTTTCATCTCTATCATCTCTCTCCCCGGTCTTTGTTGAACAATAGATTACACAGTACTATCACATTCAATTTTTTAAAGTATATGTCATCTCTTACATTATAGAAGTTTATCAGGAGAATGAGTAATATTTGGATGTCTACTAAAGACCAAGTTAAGAGCAAGTTTTGTTCGAGAATAAAAGTCAGGTTTGTAGCGACTTTAAGGTGACCGAGTGGCGACTGAGATATGGTGGCTTGATGAATGGTTGTTTGGCGGGGTGGAGCTTAAAGACGTGATCAGTTTTGGATTAGGGTAAAGGGGAGATCTCTATATTGGTTCTATTTAAGGCTGTTGTCGCCCAAGATTTTGATCATTTGCCCTATTGCACTCAAATAAAAGGGAGAAGAAAAAGGAGTCCTGAGAAAAAAAAGAGTGAAAGAAGAACAAAAAAAGAAAAGGAAGTGAGTAATCTTGGAGTTGATCTTCCTCAGAGTCTCTTGAAATTTCTCTACATAATTTGTTTGTAAGGTGATGATCTTCTTTTCTGTTTATGAAATCCTTTCCACCATATTAGATGTAGCAATAGATACCATAAAGGCCAACATTACAATCGTATTCTTGTATTTATCTTGAAAAAATAGAGAGATTTTTTTCGAAATAAAAAATTAAAATAATACTATGTATTAATGAAACTAATTAATTAAACTCGATTCAATAATA
The DNA here is from genome assembly GCA_023374045.1 of Limonium bicolor. Taxonomy (NCBI): domain Eukaryota; kingdom Viridiplantae; phylum Streptophyta; class Magnoliopsida; order Caryophyllales; family Plumbaginaceae; genus Limonium; species Limonium bicolor. The sequence continues at coordinate 82,611,726 of CM041782.1, forward strand.
AGTGCATAAGAGTAGAGCACAATCAATTCGTATAAGATCAACTACTACTAAATTATACTTCCTTTCAAAAACTACCAACTTATAAAACGATCGGTCGACAAGATGAATTCAATCCGCTACTATAATGACAGTAAACAAACAACCCCATAAAAACATCCCATACAAGGCCGCCGTAGCAGAGCACAATCACGTGCTATTCAATGCTGCGTGTTTGGTGACTGACAATATATTATATATTTTGTCCCTTGATAGACGTAATCATAGTCATTCATATATTTCTTTTAGGGCCCGTTGGATCATTGGCGGAAGAATTTTTTGAGTATTAATGTGGCCTTGTTAAGGCCACATTAATCCATCACATAAAGTACTCTCGTTCGTTAGTCAGCTTAAATTTTGGTGTGGCTAAAAGCTACAAATTACCACAATATCCATGGCTATCTAGTTCCCAACACTATCTGTCTCTTCTACTCCAACACCCCTCTCCTTACTCTTTGTCATCTTCGTTCTCTTGAACCAAACGTGAACCAGCAGCAACAGGCGGAGAAATGGATTCTTCTGCAACACTTTGTTCTGCTTGGGTATGCCTGAGCTAGTTGTAATTACTGGTGTACGCTTTGGTTTTCAGCCTGAAGAAACTGTCTGAGTTTGGAAAGGTGGTGAAGAGCTTTCAAAAGGTTAGGGATGGAGTCGTGGAATTTTTTTTTCTATTACGGTGAAAAATTGGATGTGGGCATACGAAGCAAATTGACAAAATAGTGGAGGCTATCCTAGTAAATGAACATTCCCTTAAAGACAGCTTTATTTTCCAACGCAGGTTTTGCAAGCTCTATAATTAAGTTGGTGATGCTGCAAAACGCGATGACAATTCGCGGGAATGTCCCATCCGACATTGTTGGTTGAGGCGGCTTAATCCACATTTACGGCATTAAGGCCGTTAGCGAACGGGAATGTGAATTTGAGTCATTGGATTATGTCTTTCTATATGTAGCACACGCGTATTATTTTTGTAGTTTCTCAGCTATAAAGACATCTTTACAGTTACAGACAGATGGGGGAGACCGAAGAAAACAAAACTACTGCTGCTCTCATGAGCGGCCTTTACTAGCTTATCTGTTAATGAATTTTGTTGGCGATTAATCTTTATCAAAGAGCAGTTGTTAAAATAGCTCATCAGTTCCCTACAAACGCTTGTAATGCTATCGACCAATGGATTCACGGAAGACTTCTTGAGTAACTTGTAAGCCTCAGCAGAATCAGTCTCTAAGATTAAGTTCTGGATATTCATAGCTTTAGCATTCACCATTCCATCATCAAGACCCCACAGTTCAGCTTCTAACACAGATGAGTCCCCTAGATGTCTGATGGCTTCAAATACCCAGTTGCCTTCATGATCTCTACATACACAAGCAGTAATGTTAGCCCTGATGCTAGGCTTGAAGCATCAACATTTAATTTGCACCAGTTCGCAGGCGGGGCCTCCCATTTTTGGTTGATCGGTTTCTCCTCTTTAATGTCACATCTCTGATGACTTCTCAAGGCTCAGCAACCAGACCTTCAACCTATGCCAGAACAAGTCAAGGGGCATCAACTTTTCATTTAGACTTTGGTGGTAGAAATGTTCAATTTATTATAAAGGAATATTGTGAAATGGGGGGATTAGTAATATTTTGTCTTTTATTTTTTAAAAATAGAAGAAAAATTCATGAAATGTCATTATATTTTTGGCTAATTCATGAAACAATCACTCTTAGATATATGTAGTTATCTTTGGCTGCTTCATAGTGATACAATTTGTCCACATTAAAAATACTAGTTTCGTAAGCTTACGTTACTATTTATGACATTACTATGTATACTTAGTACAATTTGAATAACATCATAATTCAATGTGCAGCTTTATATATACATCCACACAGTTTAACACACAAACAAATTACTTTCATGAAATGCCAATTTTTTTTATGAAATATCATTATATATTCCATAAAATTTATGAAGTGTCACTATAGTCATTACTTTGAAAGTTCACAATATGTCACTAAGTGTTAAAAAATTAAAAATAACCATAAAAAATATTATAAAAATTTTAAAAAATATTTATTAGATTATTTTATAATTACTAAGCACATAAAAAAGAATAAAGATTTTAAAGACATAATAAATATTCTATAATATGGTACCTTTTAGTTTTTTGTGTCATTTCATAACTCACAGTTACTAATTTTGGAAATAAAAATTTATAAAAAACAACAATAATATTCATAAAGTTATCTGTAAAATAAAATTTAAAATTTTTAAGACACAATAGTACTTAAAAATTTAAAAATATTTTATAGAAATAATTTCAAGTTGGTAGAAAAAAGGATAATTTTGAAAACTAATATAAAAGTTCATAATTGTTGAAAAGTTGTCAAGTGTAAAGAGGGTAATTTAATTTAATTCTTTTTTCAATACTTTCTCTAACTCTTTACTTAATCATGCTTCTTCATCAATTAACAAATAGATTGTGCATTTGTCTTAACATATTAAATAAGTACTAAGTAAAAAAGTGAAATTTAGTTCTTTTAGGAAAAATGTCTCTACTTCTGATTTTCTTAAACATGTTACTTAAATTTTGTTTAAACAATATGTTCGGAATTTTGGTAGTTAATAAAAAAGTTTTGTTTTTTGAATATTATTTAATAATTATTAATATTTTCATATTATTATAAACAAGTTAAAAGTTTTTTCAAAATTGTTTTGGAATTATTATGTCTTTAAAAATTATATTCTATTTTATGTTACTTAATAAACTTTTTTTTTATTTTCAAAAAATTATTTAAATGAAACTTTGTGATTCATATTTATGATATTTTATACTTTTATCATTTATTTTCATATTTTTTTATAGTTATGGTATGAAATATCCCTAACATTCAAATAATTAAATAGTGATAAATAAGTATTATTTAGGGGATTATTAAACCCTAAACGAAGTATATAAACATTTAGGCGATAAAACACACCTAAACTCCTTAAGGTCAGAAACGTGCGTTAAAGCCCGACCTCAAGTTAAACAAGTTATATAAGCTATAAACTTCATGTAAAGTTAATCAAGGATCATTATATGACCCTTAGAACACAGGACCTCATCTAAAACTGAGAGAAAATATAAAATGCTCGGGGGTTCCCTAAAGGCCCTTAAGGCCCGGAAGTCCTGGAAATACTTTACAGGATGAAGTAAAGCATTACACTTCATTCCAAATGCACCATAACACTCTATAAGATATATAGGATGAAGTCCTCACGCTAAATTCTTAGTTAAACGCAAAGTGCTAGGAGATGCCTTATGGAGGTCCCATAAACCCCTAGGAATGCCCCGGAGGGGTGCCGAGGTGGCACGAACTCCTATAAAATTAATTCTTAGAGTTCCTAACATCATTATTCATCATTCTAAAGAGAATTGTCGAGCTACTTTTTCAAAAATAAACATAGTGCTCGGAGGAATTTTTTAACGCTCCTTTTTGCCCCGGTTAGCTTGGGAGTTGTGTTTCGAGTTGATATAACCCCATATAACTCAATGTAACACCTTAACATATTATTATTGAATATAAAAAATGTTTATAAACACTTGGAAACCATAGCGACTACTTATTTTCCAGAAAATCCTTAAAGCACAAAAACGCACCATCGGGTGTCACAAAAATGCGTTCTACGCAATTACCTTGAAGTTTTTGAGGAGCCACGAGTTGATAATCTTAAAAGGGGATAAATTGGACATCTAAATAAATTAATTCCAGTGCTAAAATCATATCACAACCAGCGCCGATTTTTGAGTCAAAAAGGTACCTAAAATCAGCATTTTTACCTTAGAACTTTCATCTTTTACCTTGGTATAAATGTACCAATTAAATGTTGTGACTTATAACATGTTATAATATGGTCTTAGTACAATATAATGTGACAGGAATTAAATCAAAAATCAATCCCAATTAATCTCCATGTTGGGCGCCATTTAAGGTATCAATTGGCATGGTTTTAACAAAAAAATAAGTCTTATGGAATGGTGACTCACCTAGCATGTGCTATATGATAATGTGTCAAATAAATTCAGTCAATGAAGCCTTACATTACCGATTTTCCTGCAACAAAACAACAAGGATAAGTTAGGGAAAAAGCAATGAAATTAAAATACATAAAGGACAACCTATATCTACTTTATACATGTGCTAATACACCAACAAAACAACCCATGTTCTCTAGCCATATACAGCCGATTTCATATGGGAAAAGAAGAGGTTGATTGCCTCATTAATTAGTCAAAAGAATACACTACCTAACTAATCATAATTCATGGTCAAATATAGACAAAAACAAATGTCTTGAATAGCACCTATTACCGTTTTTATGTAAGAAAGGAGGCTTAAATTGCCTTATAAAAATTCAACTAAAATACCAACCAACCTAGACATGTTCTCTTGTCTTAAATCAACTAAAATCAGTGGCCTGTATACATGTACCATTACCGAAAATGCAAGGGAAAAGAAGACAAAATTGACATGGTATTCTACTTAGGAAATGCTAAAGAAATACCTACCTACAATTGCTCTTGTCTTCTTCTTTCAATTGTCAAACTAAGCCACCTTATTCCCTTGTCATGTGGCCGAAATGCTTGCAGTAATTGAGGGCATTTATTGAGCCAATAATCAAAGAAATAAACTAAGGAAAAGAATACTTAAATTGACATTATTTTTGTCAAAATAAATTCCTCTCATTCCAATCTTCTTAGTCCATACGTGAGCTCCATTCTCATTTGCCCACTTCCACCGAATTGGTAAGCTTCTCCAACCCTCTCTTTTCTTCTTCATTTGATAGTTCATTCCTTAGAGCTTCTAAGCTCCATTAATGGTATTCTAAGATCTAACACCATTTCTATGTAATTTCCTATCTAAATCTCCTAAGTCTTGAAGCAAAAATTTTCCTAGCACAACTACAAGTTTTCGGCATCAAAATATACACCAAGGAAGTTGTCTTAAATCAACATTAATCCAAGGAGCATCCAAGATCATCTTAAGGTATTTTTCATGCTTGAAAATCCTTAAGACGCATTTTATGTATGCCCAAAATTCTACATCTTCTAAAGCTATTTTCTTCATCAATTTCATGAAGGAAAATTAATGCTCCATCCCTCCTAGGTGTGCCGAAAATCTAAGAAGAAAAGCCTAAGGTAAATCCTTGGAAAACTACTTATAAATCTACTTAAGATCTTTGTTAAGATCTAACTCCTAAACCCCTTCCTCTCTTGCATAAAAACCGAAGAGGAACATCAATCTCCATTGGAGGAAGCTTGGGAATTCAAGAGGAGTTCAAGTACTTAATCATCCTTTATTAAGAGTAAGTTTACTAAGCAAATCTTTATTGTTTTAAGCTTGTATAAGCTCTTAGAAATTGTACAAAAATTATGTACACCTTCTTACATATTTAAAACCGAAACTATATGGTAATACATATGAAATACCCTGAACTTAAATATAGGGATTCAAATTAATCTAATACGTATTTAAGGGCCTAATGACGCCTAAGTAATATTGGTAAGGAAAAATAAGTCCAAAAGAAATGAAGAAATGCTTAAAAAGCAAAAAACGCTAAATAAGCGTTAAATAACCATGGGAGGTATGAGACCTCGTTTAGTGTATTATATGGATTCTAAGGGATTAATAAGACCTAAATATTATATGGGAACAACTCCCGAAGAAAACGGATCCATAAAATGGATTAAAACCATAATCGAACCTTAAAGCGCGTGTTTCAAGGTAACTGGGAAAACACGACTTTAGGCGGGTCAAATAGACTCGTAATAGTTTCGGTCAACTAAATTGTCATTAATAAATAATAGTGAAGGCCTAGAACCAATAAAATCAGTAAAATGAGAAAATAGTAAAAAACTGTCAAAAACGGGAAGTTGTGGGGTAAAAGTGTAAATAAAATAAATAAGTGTGTCCACTATTGCAATTAACATTTTAAAACCCCATGTGAGGAGTGTGTGCAGCCGGTTAATTAATAACCCATGCCCCCTCTCTTAATTCCCTTCTATGTACAAGAGACAAACAAAATAAAAAGTCAAAAAGTAAAACTCTCTCTCACCCCTCACATTTCTCTCACTCACGTACAGAACACCCACACCCTCTCTGTTTCTTTCTTCTTCTTCATGCGACTGTAATGGCGATTTGAGAGCCATTCAAAACAGCCCACTTTCTCTCCATTTTGAAAGCCTAAACCACCACCAAATGCTACAAAAATTATACCGTTGGATTCGTATCGCTGAGGAGATTATTCTACACCCTTCAAAAATCAAAACCTCCAACTTTATTTTTGAGGGTATAATCATTTTAGAGCTCGAAGAGCACCATTTGAAGATATCTTCTTCTCCATGTTCTAAGGTAAGAAAGAGACCAAAGCTTCACTCTTTTCCATTGTTCCTTGCAAAGTCAAAACTCACGTAGAACACCACTATTCCATTCTCAGCCGATTTTGGCATTTCAAAGAGGAGTTGAAGCCTTGTCATTTTCTACTCAAACTCCATTAGAAGCTCAAGGTAAGACCTACTAAGTGGTTTAAATGGTTTCTCACAAAGTTAGGGTTTAATACGTGAGATAGAAAATTCACTAGTTTTGGTGTGTATGTGTGTGCTTGGTTACATGGTGTAGCTTGGCTTAAATAAACCAAGAAAACAAAGAAGGAGAGAGGAGCAAGAAAGGAGAAGGAGGGAAAGAAAAAGGAATCAAGGAAACCCAAGGTAAAGAGAAGTCTCTGTACAGTTTTGATGTATGTATGCATATAAGTATGTTGTCTTAACAATGGTTTAGACATAACCGTAACAGTAGGAAGAGTATGGGGTATTAATGTGAATGGTAATTCTAGTTTGAAGCCTTTGAAACAAGTAAATAAGTTGTTAAGTGTAAATGGTAAGTGTGCAGTGAGTATTAGTATGTGGTGGGAGAATAATGTATATGTTGAACAGGTTATGAATGTATGGAGTATGCAAAATTATGTGGTGAGAACATTTAGGAATGTGGGGAACCTCTGTCAAAATTCGTTTAGGAATTTAGAGACTTGAGTGTGTTAGAAAAGAAAGAACAAAGCTGTTGTACTGAGAAGGAAAGAATAAGAGATTTCACTTTGGTATGTAACAGGAAGAAAGAGTGTAGTGGGTAGAGTTGTAAATGGTGTATGGGAGTTGTTTAACTAAGTAAGGATAGATTGAGAATCATTGAGTAGTGAGAAGAAGAATGGGAAAGTCTGTAGCAATTCTTGGAGAAGGAAAATAGTAATAGAGAAGAAAAACTTACAGTGAGTGTATAAATGTAACAGATTTTATAGAGTGGATTAGGCTAGTTTAAAGTGCTTAATCAATGCTAAAATATACTAGATTATATGTAGGAATATTGGGGGAGAGATTGGAAGAAGTTTGGAATTAAAACAAGTTCAAAAACTTACATAAATTGCAATACTGTAACTAGTCCGGGTTTGCAAACCAGCACACAAACCCGGACTAGCATGAAAACACGACAGAAAGTTTTTACAAGGGATGGTCCGGGTTTACAAACCAAGACACTAACCCGGACCACCCCAAAAATACACCCGTAAGTTACCAAAACAGGTAGTCCGGGTTTGCAAAGTAGCACACAAACCCGGACGATGCGAAAAACTTACCCGTTGCATTTCAGAACATATGGTCCGGGTTTGTAAACCAGGGTGTAAACCCGGACCAAGCCTTATTTTCACCCGAGAGTTGTTCCAGTGAGTTGGTCCGGGTTTGTAAACCCGGACACCAACCCGGACCAACACAAAAATCCTTCAGAATGTGCTTTAATGCTTAGATAAGGATGGGTAATGAAGGGTAATGATATTATAAGACGATTAAGACATGATTAATGATGTTTAAAGGTCATTAAGGCCATGAACAAGTTTAGAGAATAATTTTAAGTAAGTAACTTAAGTAAATGTATTTAAGTAACACACGGTTAGTAAACTAGGAAACTCTAGTAAAGTAATGAGTAAGGTTAATTATGGATAATTAACCACCCAACTGTATGTATGTGATAGGATTTGATTAGTCGAACACCGAAGAGGAGTCGGTGAGTCCGAAATCAATGGTGAAAGGTATGATTTCTTCATGCCCTGTATCCTAATCTGGTTACCCCGATTTGTGTGCTTATTTGATCACCTAAATAAGATAAATGCATGAATCGGATTATCTTGCACTTACTTGTGCTTGTTTATATTGTTCTTGATACATTTGTCTTGAACAATAGTTTGTATAATTCATGAAATGAATAAATGAGAATGAAGTGTGTATGTACCTCGTATTGTACTTGTGTGATGTATTGTACCTCGTATGTATGTGTATATGTGTATTGTATTATTGTGGCTTGGATGTTGACTTCTACTAATTCCTAACTACCTAACTCCTAACTTGAAAGTGAGTAAATTGGAATGAGTAGAAGTCCGATATAGCTTCGGCCACGCGTGAGGATGAGGAGACACAAGAGGTTGGATCCGATTCCTGACTCTTAAACTGGTCCGTGGCCCAAATCCCTTAAGTGGGTAGCATCCCGGATCGGTGAGTCAAGTAAAGCCTGGTGGTGGGACGGTGTAGTCCCTGCCCAGAGGCTATACCGGCTTAACATGAGTAAGAGTAAGTAAGTAAGTATGTATGAGTATGAGTATGAGTATGTATGCGTATGTATGGAGTAACGAGTAAAAGAGTAATCTCCACCCGATTAACCTGGGTGGACCAATGAAGCTAACAAGTATTGCATATCGTGTATGTAATGTGTATGTGTAAATTGGAAGAAGGTAAGTATGTATTGGATGGTTGTATTGTATTCCTTGTATGAAATGAAGTGTATGTATGTATGCTTGCGTAAGTATTATTGTATTGTGTGTAAGAGCATGTATGCATGTATGTTTGTATGAAAATGAACTGCATGTATTCGACCAAGTGGTCGGCGTACCCTCACTAGTACGCGGGGTATGCGGTTATCATGCGCAGTGAAAGCTGACCCCCTAGGGGGAACGTTTTTAGTGTGCAGGTACCCGAAGCGGATGTGTTCAAGGTAAGAGACCGGCGGCACACCCTTGTACTTAGAAAGTAAGTAGTGGTGAGGAATGGGTAGATGTAGACTCTTAGTGAGTATGTATGAACTTGGAAGAGATATTATAATTGTATAAGGATCCTAGTAGACTCGGTTAAGTATATTGTATTGTATGGATTATGGAGGAGTAAGTATTGAATGGAGCGTTGTTGTATTTGATTGATGAATGGAGTATGTAATATAGATGTGTAGTACTCGGGATTCCGGTCCATCAGACCGATGCTGTATGTAGAAGTAGTAGCCTTGTTAGTCACGTGGGTGACTAACGGCACTGTATCACCCTCATTATGTAAGTATGTATCCGCTGTGTGTATCTGAAAGTGTAAGGAGATTGGACGGTAAGCACAACATTAATGGTAGGGGTGTTACAAAAAGTGGTATCAGAGCGAAGTGTCGCTCTGATGACTGGAAATACCGAGTTTAGGAATGCCGAGTTAGGAATTAGAAGCTTAAGGCTAAGAGCTGAGTGTTAGCATTAGAGATATGCTAGTTAGGAACTACCGGTGAGTACCGGATACCTACAATACCAGACCCGCCCACCACTAACCCTATTGTATAACTTGGGGAAGTACACCAGAGAGAAGGAAAGACCTCTCATACTCGGGAAAACCCGATCTGGCAGTAGTGAGATAATCCTACAAGAGGAAAGGACTTGACACACAGTCGATTCCAAAAATTGGAAGTCCTGGAAATGGATCCCGGTTAAACAACAATACCCGCACTCAATAGCAGTTGAATGACCACTCCAACCATAAGGAGGCTACAACTTACAACAGCATGGGGCGACATGCCTAGCAGTCGCGAAACCTGGCTAATCAACCAGCAACAGGAAAGGAATCACTAACCGTGCAACGAAATGGAGAAGGAGCAGTAACAAAACCCGAGACACAAGTCTACGGGACAGTAATAGCTAAATAGCACCACCAACGGTATGCTAGCTGACTAAGGACATAGTCAGGAGTGATTAACTCCAAAAACCACAACGCCAAAAAGGTTACAATACCTGGCCTACAAGTTCAAGTGGCTACAAGGACAATCACAAGATATAATCCGACGCAACTACAAGAATAGTGCCTAGACAAGCTAAGGATCAATCACCACGGTAAACCAGTGGGAACGAGCAACAAGGAAAAACACAAAACTAAATAAACGGGGATCTCCAAGGATTGGAGAAGTACCCCGACCAAGACAACCATGTCAAGATCAATGAGAAGCTACTTAAAAGGATCGAGTATCCCAAACATAGATCAATACGATCAAGGGAAGAGTCAACAATGCTATTAAATACAAGTGGAAACCATACCAAGACCGGTATAGGTTTAACCAAAAACCAACAGTACCACGCACTTGCCACGACAAGTGCAGTAAGGGCAGGAATATGTAGAGGAACATTAACACACCACAAGTACATAGTAATGTACTGTGACCGCAATGAAGCGACTACAGGATTACACATCCTAAAAACTGGAAGAATGAAACCATGGAAAGGCCTGACAGCCTGACCACTGCATTTAGAACATACCAGTCAGCAAGAAGCTGGACTTGGTCAAGACCTCAACATGCCTATGCCATGAAGAACATCTTTTAACACCAAATCGTTATTTTCAAACCAAGTTTTCTTTCAAAACCATAAACCTTCTTTTAAAACCTTGGATTTTTAGACCAGACCAACAGAATTACGGTGAGTATCAAAGAATGATACAAGAGGAGTTGACAATATAATACTTCACCTAGGCGTGTGACGAACACTACGAGTGTACCCGTTACGGGATGTGGGACGACCGCACTCCGAAGGAGCTTGCGGGCCTGACATATAGTTAGGTAAGTGGTGACGTATCAACAAGGTACCCCACGTATGTATACATGTAGTGTGCGACACACGGGAAGTAGTCAACTCCGTTCTACGGACCATCAGTAAGTTCAAATCAGAACAGCTGAACACCTCAGACAACCTAGTATAAGGAACTCAGAGAATCGATCTGAAGATAAGGAATAAGAACTAGAAAGTGCAAGGAGCACAGACTGGTAAGGACAGACATTGGATATGTCTCGAATAATTCAAGCAATTACCGGACAACTGGAGACGATACCCAGCCTGAACACAGTAAGGCAAATGCCTAATGTGAACACAATAATGTTCAAAGGATGGGACCGAGTTCCCAAGAGCAGTCACAAAATTACCACAAGGTATAATCCATCATTGAAGAGGATATTAAACCTAGTCTTAAACACTAGGAGAAGGTATAAACGGACTACCCAAGAATGGGAGACGTTGCAACCCTAAAAGGGATAGCTCAAATATAATACCACAAGGTGGTATAGTAGACACAACATATCATAAATATTAACCGGATGTAACGGCATAACCTAACAACACCCAGGAGCAATCCTTGAAGGGTGTCTAAAATTGCAACAGTCGAACAACATCGATATGATAAAAGCACAAAAGCTAGAACAAACACTCGGTTAGGACACCGAAGGGATTTCACTTAACAGGAAATACCCTAGACTACAAAAGGCACTGATTAACACCAGAATGCCTAAAGAACCTCCTATGAACGGAAGCGTGATGTCATGACTTACCATGGAGCCCAGTAATACCTCCCACCTATGGGGTATAGAAGAAGTGAAAACATGTATAAGCAGCTTGCAAAGAGCATAGCTCGCAGCAATTCGGCTTAAAAGCCATCAACCAACTACGCTATGTAAACCTTAACGGTTGCATAACCCACACCATTTTATAACAAAACTTGCAGGAGATATTGTCTCATATGACAAGAAATCAACAACTGGACCATCAATTCAAACCCAACATCCTGAGTGGCTTAGAGTGATGGCCAACTCAGTGTCACTGTCACTAGAGCATCACTTTTAATTACCTTCATGCCTTCTGTAGCAATGGTAGCACAGAGGCATAAGAATCATGATAATGCCAACATTGGCCAAGTCCACACTTGGATACTACAAGAAACCCAAGGGAAGGTACCCCTCGTTAGCCAAAGACCACCAATGTGGTGAAGATGTGAACCCTTAGAAAGGCTTCCATCTATTATAACAGTAAAGCCTACGCTTATAGATATTGCCAAGGGGCGATGGAATAAGGAAATGAGATTTCCAAACCATTACGACTTAAAGAGCAAGCATACTCCATATGCACCCAAGCATGTGGTGAACCGTTGTATAAACACCAACATGGTAAACCTTGTCATGAGACCTATGAGTGGTAACTAACCTCTCAACAAGAACCTTCATTTACCAAGGGTAGAGTACTCTTCAATTGGAGAACGGGACCAGAAAACCCTTGAAGTTTCATGGGATGTCCCGGTGATGTACATACAAGTAGAACTACACAGCTAAAGCCTATAACCAATGCTCAGCACTGGAAGACAGTAATTGTCAAATACAATCAATGTGAATACACATTGAACACCGCGAATGACTAACGCTCAAGAGAGCTTATAACCCGATGAGTTATCTCATCCTTGGTCAACCAAGATACTTGGTAAATTATATCATAAATGATGATAAAATGTGAGGTAAGCTAACCTACACATAAAACATAAGTTGAAACAAAATATCTCCACATGGGGAAGATAATAACATGGCGGTATGCTGCGACAACCGTCATACATATGAACTAGGAACCTCCTAGTGTATTCACACCATAAGGAAATGGTGCCAACAACAATGGCAACGAGTAAAGATAAGCTACCACAGTAACAGAGACAGTAAAAACAATGTTGTACAATGAGTAAGAATACGGTGCGCAACAAGCGACCACTATGAGGAAGTAGCAAATAATGACACGGAGTATAAGTATGAGAAGACAGGCAGAAATATTCTTTCCTATCACATAAGTGACTTACTGTCAAGCGTTTACGCCTCTACACTCTGTATGACTGAGTGTTTTGGTATTGCACTTGTGCAGCTAATGATCTAATGGGATGGCTAGGGATATGGTAAATGTAAACTGTAGTAAACCCTTCGTTTCACCAACAAACATGGCATAAGCCAGCTAAGGAAGCTTAGCAACAGACCGTGCGGCCTGAGGCCAAAGAAGCACGAAGAGTGTGAAGCACACTAACAATCACAACACGTGAATTCCATTGGAATAAAAGGTGAAATGAGACGTAACAAGTCACTAGGACCGACGCATAGAAATGCAAGGTCACACAGGTAAGAACACTTGTACTGAACCAGAAGAACTGGTATGATTCAGAAACTATTGACACCAGAGGAAGCACTACAACTAAGTAGTGACTTAACCTAGCCCGACAATAAGTCGGAGGAACTTACTGAATAATCGTGGAAGCACGAATAGCATGTGCAGTAGATTACCAGAGAGCTGGTTACAATCTAAAACTAATTTAGTCCAAACACGGTAAAAGAATACCGAAATTACTTAGTAAACCTTATTCCCATAATAGACGGATAAAAAGGTGATGTATAGCACATTAAGGATAACAAGAAGGGTGAATAACCCAAGTTATCAGGGTCACGCAGCAGAAGCTAGTGGGCCCTACCTAGGAGATAATATACCTAATAAGTATAGTAGAATGGCTATTAATGCCTTGAAGCCTAATAGGTTGGAACCGAATTAATTATGAGTTAAATAAACTCATGTAGGAATCCTTGGTGCAAAGACTACAAACCATTGTTATGATTAGACCTTTGACAAGGGTGCATTATGTAACAAACCGTTTAAGAAGCTAAAACGCTTCAGATTGCCCAATTGAGTAAACCAATGTTTAATGATAATAACATATGGTAGATTACGTGGGCGTAATCCCTTTTAAGGGGGTAGAGCGAAAACCGCATAATGTGAATTTCATGAATTAAACACATAAACTATAATGTGCAGAACACAAATGAGAATTGATTGGATGATTGGTACTATGTTAAATAAACATAAGTATTCATTCATATTGAAATTATGGTAATTAGGCATGAGAGATGCAAATACCATAGGATGGTTATACCTACCTTGTAACACCATGTAAGAGTATTAGTAAAAGAAAAGTAATGAGCAGTGGACGGAGCTCCACAAGTATTGTAGCCTTTGAAGAAGTAGTACGAAATGAATGAGGATAGTAGATGAATGAAGTCTACGAGTAGGGGAATCGTAAGTAAATTATTTGAAGCAAATTGAAGACAACTAAATCTCATAGGTATAGTATTTCTTGGATAGAATATTGGAGATAATGGTGAGTAATGAATGGAAGTAGTAACAGTCGATGAAGTGAGCATTTAGGTATTGAACCACGGAGTAAAGCATTCGGGAAGTAGAGTGAGGATGATAGATGGAGTGATTCCATCCTTTGGAGATGTATGAATTCGTATCACGACTAGAAAGAGTAAAAAGATAGAAAATGAAAACAACTAATTAATTGCTTGTTTGAAAACTGATGTGGGAAGTCGAACTTGATCCTGATCAGATCAAGGGAAGCCAAACACAAATTGGGTGGAAAGATAGTTTCAACACTGATGCTGATCACATCAGGGTCGAACGATTCTTGAAGCTCCCCTCAAGTGGTCACAAGAATCACGCATAGGATAGAAGTAATGAATGTAACTTGGAACTTGGAGTTGGATGCTTTAGAAGGATTTCTAGCTAGCTGTTGGGAAGGATTTTCCTTAGACTGAGAGTAAGGATTTGGCTAGAAGCTTATACCGGAGAAGATAGTAGTGTAGCAGGTTGTATTATTCCAAGGACAACGGGACATAGAGGAGTCCTGTGTCTAGATGACCTGAGTGCCTGCGGGATTGTAATGTGTATTGCATTGCTTTGGGGATAGCTTTGCACTGTATGTATGTATAAAGTTTGTAATGAGGAACCGGATGGTTGATAGTAATATGGATTGGGGTAATTATTGTACATTGGTATGGTATGGAAAGGAGAAACCTTGAGTAACGAATCTAGGAATTGTAAGGAGGAGGAATGTATAGCTTTGGTATTAGGCAAGTATAAATGAGTAAGTATAGTAATCCCATAACCTCGAACAACTTTGAGGACAAAGTTCTTAAGGGGGGTAGATTGAAATACCCCGAACTTAAATATAGGGATTAAAATTAATCTAATACGTATTTAAGGGCCTAATGACGCCTAAGTAATATTGGTAAGGAAAAATAAGTCCAAAGAAATAAAAGAAGAAATGCTTAAAAAGC
Organism: Limonium bicolor; assembly: GCA_023374045.1. Lineage (NCBI taxonomy): Eukaryota > Viridiplantae > Streptophyta > Magnoliopsida > Caryophyllales > Plumbaginaceae > Limonium > Limonium bicolor. The sequence continues at coordinate 82,627,028 of CM041782.1, forward strand.
GAAAAACGCTAAATAAGCGTTAAATAACCATGGGAGGTATGAGACCTCGGTTAGTGTATTATATGGATTCTAAGGGATTAATAAGACCTAAATATTATATGGGAACAACTCCCGAAGAAAACGGATCCATAAAATGGATTAAAACCATAATCGAACCTTAAAGCGCATGTTTCAAGGTAACCGGGAAAACACGACTTTAGCGGGTCAAATAGACTCGTAATAGTTTCGGTCAACTAAATTGTCATTAATAAATAATAGTGAAGGCCTAGAACCAATAAAATCAGTAAAATGAGAAAATAGTAAAAAACTGTCAAAAACGGGAAGTTGTGGGGTAAAAGTGTAAATAAAATAAATAAGTGTGTCCACTATTGCAATTAACATTTTAAAACCCCATGTGAGGAGTGTGTGCAGCCGGTTAATTAATAACCCATGCCCCCTCTCTTAATTCCCTTCTATGTACAAGAGACAAACAAAATAAAAAGTCAAAAAGTAAAACTCTCTCACCCCTCACATTTCTCTCACTCACGTACAGAACACCCACACCCCTCTCTGTTTCTTTCTTCTTCTTCATGCGACTGTAATGGCGATTTGAGAGCCATTCACAAACAGCCCACTTTCTCTCCATTTTTGAAAGCCTAAACCACCACCAAATGCTACAAAAATTATACCGTTGGATTCGTATCGCTGAGGAGATTATTCTACACCCTTCAAAAATCTAAAACCTCCAACTTTATTTTTGAGGGTATAATCATTTTAGAGCTTGAAGAGCACCATTTGAAGATCTATCTTCTTCTCCATGTTCTAAGGTAAGAAAGAGACCAAAGCTTCACTCTTTTCCATTGTTCCTTGCAAAAGTCAAAACTCACGTAGAACACCACTATTCCATTCTCAGCCGATTTTGGCATTTCAAAGAGGAGTTGAAGCCTTGTCATTTCTACTCAAAAACTCCATTAGAAGCTCAAGGTAAGACCTACTAAGTGGTTTAAATGGTTTCTCACAAAGTTAGGGTTTAATACGTGAGATAGAAAATTCACTAGTTTTGGTGTGTATGTGTGTGCTTGGTTACATGGTGTAGCTTGGCTTAAATAAACCAAGAAAACAAAGAAGGAGAGAGGAGCAAGAAAGGAGAAGGAGGGAAAGAAAAAGGAATCAAGGAAACCCAAGGTAAAGAGAAGTCTCTGTACAGTTTTGATGTATGTATGCGTATAAGTATGTTGTCTTAACAATGGTTTAGACATAACCGTAACAGTAGGAAGAGTATGGGTATATTAATGTGAATGGTAATTCTAGTTTGAAGCCTTTGAAAACAAGTAAATAAGTTGTTAAGTGTAAATGGTAAGTGTGCAGTGAGTATTAGTATGTGGTGGGAGAATAATGTATATGTTGAACAGGTTGTGAATGTATGGAGTATGCAAAATTATGTGGTGAGAACATTTAGGAATGTGGGGAACCTCTGTCAAAATTCGTTTAGGAATTTAGAGACTTGAGTGTGTTAGAAAAGAAAGAACAAAGCTGTTGTACTGAGAAGGAAAGAATAAGAGATTTCACTTTGGTATGTAACAGGAAGAAAGAGTGTAGTTGGGTAGAGTTGTAAATGGTGTATTGGGAGTTGTTTAACTAAGTAAGGATAGATTGAGAATCATTGAGTTAGTGAGAAGAAGAATGGGAAAGTTTGTAGCAATTCTTGGAGAAGGAAAAATAGTAATAGAGAAGAAAAACTTACAGTGAGTGTATAAATGTAACAGATTTTTATAGAGTGGATTAGGCTAGTTTAAAGTGCTTAATCAATGCTAAAATATACTAGATTATATGTAGGAATATTGGGGGAGAGATTGGAAGAAGTTTGGAATTAAAACAAGTTCAAAAACTTACATAAATTGCAATACGTAACTAGTCCGGGTTTGCAAACCAGCACACAAACCCGGACTAGCATGAAAACACGACAGAAAGTTTTTACAAGGGATGGTCCGGGTTTACAAACCAAGACACTAACCCGGACCACCCCAAAAATACACCCGTAAGTTACCAAAACAGGTAGTCCGGGTTTGCAAAGTAGCACACAAACCCGGACGATGCGAAAAATACCCGTGCATTTCAGAACATATGGTCCGGGTTTGTAAACCAGGGTGTAAACCCGGACCAAGCCTTATTTTCACCCGAGAGTTGTTCCAGTGAGTTGGTCCGGGTTTGTAAACCCGGACACCAACCCGGACCAACACAAAAATCCTCAGAATGTGTTTTAATGCTTAGATAAGGATGGGTAATGAAGGGTAATGATATTATAAGACGATTAAGACATGATTAATGATGTTTAAAGGTCATTAAGGCCATGAACAAGTTTAGAGAAAATATTTAAGTAAGTAACTTAAGTAAATGTATTTAAGTAACACACGGTTAGTAAACTAGGAAACTCTAGTAAAGTAATGAGTAAGGTTAATTATGGATAATTAACCACCCAACTGTATGTATGTGATAGGATTTGATTAGTCGAACACCGAAGAGGAGTCGGTGAGTCCGAAATCAATGGTGAAAGGTATGATTTCTTCATGCCCTGTATCCTAATCTGGTTACCCCGATTTGTGTGCTTATTTGATCACCTAAATAAGATAAATGCATGAATCGGATTATTTGCACTTACTTGTGCTTGTTTATATTGTTCTTGATACATTTGTCTTGAACAATAGTTTGTATAATTCATGAAATGAATAAATGAGAATGAAGTGTGTATGTACCTCGTATTGTACTTGTGTGATGTATTGTACCTCGTATGTATGTGTATATGTGTATTGTATTGTGGCTTGGATGTTGACTTCTACTAATTCCTAACTACCTAACTCCTAACTTGAAAGTGAGTAAATTGGAATGAGTAGAAGTCCGATATAGCTTCGGCCACGCGTGAGGATGAGGAGACACAAGAGGTTGGATCCGATTCCTGACTCTTAAACTGGTCCGTGGCCCAAATCCCTTAAGTGGGTAGCATCCCGGATCGGTGAGTCAAGTAAAGCCTGGTGGTGTGGACGGTGTAGTCCCTGCCCAGAGGCTATACGGCCTTAACATGAGTAAGAGTAAGTAAGTAAGTATGTATGAGTATGAGTATGTATGCGTATGTATGGAGTAACGAGTAAAAGAGTAATCTCCACCCGATTAACCCGGGTGGACCAATGAAGCTAACAAGTATTGCATATCGTGTATGTAATGTGTATGTGTAAATTGGAAGAAGGTAAGTATGTATTGGATGGTTGTATTGTATTCCTTGTATGAAATGAAGTGTATGTATGTATGCTTGCGTAAGTATTATTGTATTGTGTGTGTAAGAGCATGTATGCATGTATGTTTGTATGAAAATGAACTGCATGTATTCGACCAAGTGGTCGGCGTACCCTCACTAGTACGCGGGGTATGCGGTTATCATGCGCAGCGAAAGCTGACCCCCTAGGGGGAACGTTTTTAGTGTGCAGGTACCCGAAGCGGATGTGTTCAAGGCAAGAGACCGGCGGCACACCCTTGTACTTAGAAAGTAAGTAGTGGTGAGGAATGGGTAGATGTAGACTCTTAGTGAGTATGTATGAACTTGGAAGAGATATTTAATTGTATAAGGATCCTAGTAGACTCGGTTAAGTATATTGTATTGTATGGATTATGGAGGAGTAAGTATTGAATGGAGCGTGTTGTATTTGATTGATGAATGGAGTATGTAATATAGATGTGTAGTATCGGGATTCCGGTCCATCAGACCGATGATGTATGTAGAAGTAGTAGCCTTGTTAGTCACGTGGGTGACTAACGGCACTGTATCACCCTCATTATGTAAGTATGTATCTGCTGCGTGTATCTGAAAGTGTAAGGAGATTGGACGGTAAGCACAGCATTAATGGTAGGGGTGTTACAACATATCAAAAATATAATTTATAACATATATGGTAAGCTTTTACCTTAAGACACACTTTAGTGTTACCAAAGTTACCTTGGCTAAATAATTTTTCATACCGAATTGTCTAGGGGAAATATGCTCCTTTTTGAGCTAAAAAATCAATCTAAGACATTACTATAATTTTTACATGAGTTATATGATCATATGAATTTATGTATAGTTATATAAGTTATAAATCAAGTTTTAGAAATTATATGGTGATATATATCATTGCCGAATTCAAATGGGTGAAGAATAGATTTTAATGAGCTAAATATGTATATATAAATACATATGAATTTTGGGTAAGATAAAAATAATAACCAGTGTTTAAATGACTAGTTTAATAAGTTATGTGGTAAAAATATAATTTTTAGAAAGTTTGGGGTAAGATATGTAATTACCGAGAATAAAATGTGTCCTTGGCATAATTATAATATAATATGGTGTGAGAATTAATATAATGTATTTTGGTTGAGTTAAATATGTTTAGTAGTTAAAATTACCAATTTATAAAGTTTGGGGCTATTTTGTAATTTTTGGAAAGATTGGTGTAAAACCGGAATCACATGAGTTTATGGGTATTTTAATGTATTAAGTATGAAATTAGACTTTGGTCAAGGTGTGTTGACCGAAAACTTTGGGTTAAAATGATTTATAACAGGAAATATTAAGTTTATAAAGTTTTGGGGTGATTATGTAATTTATAAGAGTTTAAATATAAAACCGAATTTTATATGGGGCGAAATCATAATTTGTGGAAATATAAGTGTCCACTTGGTTATAAGGAAATTAAATTATTAAAACTATAGTTATAAGTGAATATATATTTATTATAATGTTTTTGGGGTTAAAATGTAATTATAGAAAGTTATTTGTCAAAACCGAAAGGTTAAGGGTTGATTTGATAATTTATAAAAATTGAGGTGTTCAAATAATAAATACGGAATTTTTACAGGTGGTTGAGTGAATTAATTAATTAAGAAAATAAAACTATGTATTATAATGTATTGGGTGTATAATGTAAAGTTTATGAAATAAATAAGGTATAACATAATAACCGAAAAGTATGATGTATTTATGGGATTAAAAATATTTGTAGGTCCTATATGGATATTTAGGAAATTTAGAAAAGAAAATTATGATTTAAGGATTTATGAAATTAAAACTATATGATATACAAGTACAAGTAATTCACTTGTAAAGAATAATATTATTCAGGGTTAGTTTGTAATTAATAAAAGGTATGGGAAAAATATGCCCATGTGTGACATGTAAATATAATTTGAGAATTTATTAAGTGGTTATGTCCTTTAGACATTATATATAAGTATCATAATAATACATGTGTATAAAACTTATACAGTTAAGATTTTCAAGTAAATCAAAAAGGAGATGAATATAAGGATTATGGAATTAAAACTATGGGTTATATAGTTATAAGGAATTTAATTGTAACCAATAAATATTATTTATGGTTAAGTGGAGAATAACAAAAATTATAAGAATATTATGTCCATGTGTGACATATAAATATATTGGAGAAATTATGAAGTTGTTATGTCATTAGACAATTGTAAAACAGGTAACATAATAGTACATGAGTATATAGTTATATACATTAAAGGATTTTAAAATAAATCAAAAGAAATAACAAATAAGTTATACATTAAATCATAAGGTAATTAAAAGAAATTACCACACCATATAAGTTTTATAAATTAAGAATACATGATTTGGAAATATATGAATACCTTAATTATTAATAAGGTTAAGAGGTTAAAGAAACTACCTACGTACAAAGAAATAAACCTCACATGAAATAACGAATACAAAATCGTTTCATGAACCAATAAAGTTATTATAAGAGGGTAAACATAAATTAACACTCTCAGTTAATCCTATTCTAGGACTATACTTGACCAGACGTTGACCAGGATATATTCAACTGCAAATCTACGGTGAACGGTATGGGATTCTGCAACTGTTTGCTACCGGATTACACCGGCTTGTGTGCTATCTGTGTTTGAAATAACGACGAAGTATTGTTATAAAAATGTATTACCCTTGTGCACTGTTGTGTTACTTTATGTGCGTGATGCTACTAACTGTAACGTGTATGTCCCACGCATACAACACTACATTACCATGGAGGAAATACCTGGTTTATCATACCGAGAACTTGTACTCAAGTTTCTCACTAACTTCACTTTATAACAGACGTCGTTATCTAAATGTGATAATTGACAATAAACATTGGTTCTTGCTTAACGTCCCTGTGTGACACCTAACAATTCTATACTACGAGAGCGAGGAGCCCAGTTGGACTGGCCATGCATGCTACAGGAGCTGTACCTGTCTCAGGTCGTCTCTATTCAATTTACGTCGCGACGGGAGTTTTGGGTGCACTCTATGTCTACTCACCGGAGACCGTACCGGAACATTTCAAGTTAAGAGGAAGACTTCACTCTCTCGAGGGTACGATACCCACCTCTTTAAGTGCAGGAGTTAACCACGTTATCTTCTGAGGGAATTATTACCCACCTACTTGTACGAGAGTCCCATCGTGTCTAAGGGTTTATCATACCCGAACGTCTACTATATAGATGGAGTTTAACGAGGTCACTATACCTTCACTATATTGAGATACTCTTATATACTTGTCAGTCCCATTGTGTGGACCCGGCTACCATCAAGCAATTACAGATCATCTAACTTGACCTTCTGAAGTCTTGTTCTATGTGACATTGTTGTCCTTGTATGGATACTTGTTATGATTATGTTATGATTGTTTACAGTTTTACAAAAAAATGAACTGCATGTATTCGACAAAGTGGTTGGTGTGGCCCAGTAGCCGATGGGCTGCACGTTTTCCATACCAGCATTGTTTGCTGACCCTCTTTGGGGGTACCCCCACTTTTTAGGTACCTGAAGTTGAAGAGATCACCCGACCGAGTGTAGGTGGGGTAGAATTAAGACATGGATTATTATTACCGGCATCATTTTACAGTACTATATTTTTACTATTGGTTTTGTTATTTTAAGCGGTTTGTATTCAGCGCTCAGACCGTATCATTTGTAAGTTGTATTGGAGTTAGCCTTGTTAGTCACATGGGCGACTAACGGCGTTGTAGCACCACCCGTTTTTATGTATTTATTCCGCTGCATTTCCAGTTAAAGTTGGGAGCTATCATCGTTCAGGTTGTGGAGTTTTGAGTTGGGGTGTTACAAAAAGTGGTATCAGAGCGTAGTTGCGCTCTGAGATCTGAATACAACCAAAATTAGCCTTGGGATGCAGGGTGTGTGATAGAACAGTGAGGAATAGTAAGTTAGTTCTTACTTGGTCCGCCGAAGGGCGTTAATAACTGTCCAAACTTACAGTAACTATAAACCATGACCTGCCTAAATAACGAGCAGATGTCATGAAAAGAAATACATTAATTAACATAAGTACTTAAGACTACTTGAGCTATTGAAAGGGTGTGTTGAAGACCGTACGATGCCAACCCCTACTCACATGAGGAGCTGACGACAATCGATAGTGACGCCATACCACTGACAAACAGGAGAGGATGATAATACCGCCAAGTATACAATGAAAAATGAGTGTATATATATCACGATGGACATACACTGCATGATGATCCAACCTGCATGGCGCACTTGCCACAACAAGTGCTGCTTCAGTTAACAAAACAAAGCTGGAAACCATGAAGACCTCCAAAGCTGTGGCTAACTACAAGACGTCAGATCGTACCTTCCATGACGGCGACAAAATAATATCCAGGGTTGAGTTAAGTCAGCATATCCTTAATAATGCTTGAAGAACGAATGCGCGAGTTAAGGCAACAAAAAGGGCGAATGAAGACCTACACGTAAGGAGCAAACACTGAATTTTATGGGATACCCAGGCACTGAGCTTGCTGCCCAGTGCGGGACTGGAAAATCTTACAATCCCTTATTAACTTCGCGAGAAGATCGTGCGAAACCTTGAAATATGACTATCAGTATAATCCTACAAAAATAACCAATGATAATATCAAGAAAAAATCATAACAGAATCTCACTATATATAACTAAACATCCAAATAAACACGGGATGTAATACCTGCTCAAATACCAAGAGTCTCAGCTAGTACCATTACAGTGACAATGGTGGACTCCTAATAAACAGTGAGGAGAGAACAAACTTGGAATCCATATATTCTGAAGTCAGGAGAACTACCAAAATAGCGATACTAAATGCTATATACAAATACATATAATTGGGAGGTTATAAATCTAAAACTTTTGAGGAGTATTGTAACACCCCTACCGTTAATCCCATTCTTACCGTCTAATCGTCCTATTAATCCTATCAGTTCGCAGCGGAAATACTACACTACTACGGGGTGGTACAACGCCGCTAACCGCCCATACGGCTCGCTAGGCTTACCTTACTTACAGTGACAGTCTGATGATCATAGTATACCGAGCTACTAAAACATTGCTTACTGATTACAAGATACCATTCGCTTACATTAATGGACTACCGAGTATTTAAGTGTATTCAATTACATTCTTCCACTAGTTTCCAAAAAAAAAAGAATGAGTTTAAAACAACTACTCATCTATACCAATTCACCATCCTATCATTCTTTCACAATCCCAAAGGGTGTACCCCATGGTACACCGGCTAACAAAAATCTACAGCCGTGTACTACTCAGTACACCATCCAAAATTCATCTTTACACCAAAAGGAAATTAAACTAAATCTCTTCACAGTCCTCATCCTTCTCTTGTACCTGCGTGTAGTAAAAACATCGCCCCAAGGGGCTCAGCAAAAGCTGCGCATGAACTCCGCATATACCGCGTGCTAGCTAGGGCACGCCGACTAATTAAGGTCAAATAGGCATGCGGTTCATTTTTAACATACATACATGCTTTGCATACAACATTCATGCATATACAATACATTACACAATCCAAGATGGCAATATAACAACACACACTTACTTACCTTCACTGTGTTAGCCAATTTACGCATCCGGGTTAATCGGAATGCTATTTACTCTTTTACTCATTTCACATTCTCACTCTTACTTTACTTACTCACTTTCATTTACTTACTTACTCATTCTTACTTACTTACTCATACTCATGTTAAGTCGGTATGACCTCCGGCCCGGGGACTACACCGTCCCACCACCGGGATTTACTTGACTCACCAATCCGGGATGCTACCCACTTAAGGGATTTGGGCCACGGACCAGTTTAAGAGTCAGAACTTGGATCCAACCTCTTGTATCTCCGCATCCTCACGCGTGGCCGAAACTATATCGGACTTCTACTCATTCCAATTTAATTACCAATTTAAGTTAGATTGGTTAGCTTGTTAGGAATCAGTTAGAAGTCCAATCACAAATGATATTCGGTCATAGTACAATATATCATACATTCACACACTCATATTCACCCATACATTTCATGAATTATACAAACTAAGATTTAAAGAAAATATTCACAACATACAACACTACATATTCACAAGTATGCATAATAACTCCGATTCGTGCATTTATCTTATTTGGTGATCAATTAGCACACAACCCACAAATCAGAGTAACAAAGATAGCATACGGGGCATGAGGAATTCATACCGTTCACCGTTGTACTTGTATCCGACGCTCCTCCGGTGTTCACAATTCAAATCCTATGATATACATACAATCGAGTGATTAATCTAACTATCATTAACTTAATTCAATTACTCCTACGTTTCCAAAGTCACACTTACTAAGTCCTTTCCATTCTTACACTTACACATTACTTACTTACTCTTCTTTTACTTTAAGTTTATTTCCTTACTTAACATTGGGATTCTTATATATATGTACACATATATATGTGGGTATACATATATATACATATATATATTATTATTATTTAATTTAATAATAATTTTTTTTTGTATGACTTGACAGACCTTACCCAGGGTCGGACCCAAGGTCGGTCAAAGTCAGTGAGGTACTACGCTGGAAAATTACAGGGCCGACCGACCTTGCCAAGTCCGGTCCCAAGGTCGGTCCATTCCAGTGAGTTTTGGTTTCGGACCGACCTTGCATGTCCGGTCCCAAGTCGGTCCATTCCAGTAAGTTTTACAGGCGAATTTTAGGCCGACCGACCTTGTAAGTCCGGTCCCCAAGGTCGGTCCATTCCAGAAGGTTTTATGACGGGAATTTTTTGCCGACCGACCTTGCAAGTTCGGTCCCCAAGGTCGGTCCATTCCAGAAGCTTTCCGTCCTTTGTAAATCTGGGCTCGACCGACCTTGCAAGTCCGGTCCCAAGGTCGGTCCAGTCCAGTGATTGCATTTTTATTTCTGTTTTCAGTCCCTCTTCTTACCCATTACTTCCCTATTGTTCCTACACTTATTCCCACATGTTTTCACACTAATTAAACCTCCTAGTACACCTTAGTTCTTTCATTAACCCTTTACCCATTTCTATACTAATTTTACATACATAATTTTCCTAGTTTCAATTCAACACTCCCATTGTTTCTTCTAGTTGCATTTGCTACAGATTTTACTTCTAGCTCTCTTCATCTATAACTCCCTCTTCTAATTTCATTTCTAACACTCCTAATGCATTACAAATCTCTCCTTACCTACCCACTACCTAACACAAACCAAAATCTGTTACAAGGGTATGTTTTTCACCTAGTTTCTAGTTTCCTAAGTGTTCTAGTTCTAGGTAAATTTTGCCATAGTCTCCCCTATATTTTTATACTCTCACCACATGTTCTAGTTCACATTTTTATCCTTTTCACCTGTTTTCATCAATCACCAATATTCAAACTCTCATACACAATTACCAACACAAAACACTCTTAAAAATTCCTGCACTCAACATCCCAATCCCAACTAGGTTTCAATAAGTTTTACATGTCTTTTAAAGGTTTAAAACACTTGTATTCTCTTACTCATTGCACTACTACTACACTACCATATTACAATACTCATTTACAACTTCTAAAATCTGTTACATATATGTATATACAAGACTACACAAGTGAGCACAATTACCTTGTTCCTCTTCTAGTTTTCCTTCTTCTTCTTGCTTCTTCCTTCTCTCTCTTCCTCTTCTCTTCCCACCGGTCTGTGAATCAGGTTCTAACACTACAGCCCACATATATACACACCATTTTAATATACTAACTAACCCTAACCATCATTTGAGTTTTAATGCAAGTTTTAGGGTTTAGAAATTTCATTACCTTGCAAGGGAGTAGATAATGTTTGGAATGGCTCAAGAACAATCTTTCCCACTCTCCAAGGAAGCCAAAATCGGCTAGGGTACAAGGAAACCATACAAGGTTTTAGCTAGATTTTCGTTTTGCCCATAAGGCTAGAAAAACAATGAGGTTTCAAGAAGATTTTTACCTCAAATGAACAAGGAGAAGAGGTGGTTCCAATGGTGGTCTTGAAGCTCCAAATGATACACACCCATGGAGATGAAATTTGTTGTTTTCGAATTTTGAAAGGAGGGAAATACTCTCCTTGGTGAGGGGATTTCAATGGTATAGTTTTTGCAATTTTTGATGGAGGTTCAAGGGTGTAACAAGAAGAGAGAAGTTGAGTTTTGTGTGGGTTCTCTCAAAACTCCATTGTTATCGGCTGGAGAAGGAAGAAATAAATGAGAGAGTGAGGGTTCTACGTGAGTGAAGAGAATGTGAGGTAGGAGAGAGAGTACGTGAGTGAGGGAGTTACTTTATTACTTTTGTTGTTTTGTAAATAAGAAGAGATAGGTGAGTGTGTGAGGGGGGGGGGGGGAATCGGACCACAGCACACACACACATGTACATTTTTATTTTCAAAAGTGGACACATAAGTTTTGGTTATTTATGTTTCTACCCCACAACTTCCTGTTTTTGACAGTTTTTACTAATTTCTCGTTTTATTGATTTTATTGGTTCTAAAGCTTCACTAATATTTATTAATGATTATTAGTTGACCAAGATTGTTACGAGTCTATTTGACCCGCTTAAAGTCACGTTTTCCCGGTTTCCTTGAAAAACACGCTTTAAGGTTCATTAGTGTTTTTAATCCGTTTTAAGGATCCGTTTTCTTCGGGATTTGTTCCCTGATGATTATTTATGCATAATTAAGCTTCTAAATTACTTATTAGCCTAATTAATCACTATTTTTAATTACGGGATATTTCAATCTACCCCCCTTAAGAAACTTTGCCCTCAAAGTTGCTCAAGGTTAATAGTTTAATAATTCTACTCATTAGGCAAACCAATTGCCATAATGTGTCTTACTACCACCTATGAGGTGTTTACTTCTTCCGCATTGCAAGCATACACAATTCAAGCATCATACACAATTCACATACACCATACACCATTTCCATACATACCAACACATCCATATTACACAATACACCACCACAATTCATAATACACATTACACAAATACATTACACATTGTACATACTCATCCATACACCACATATTACACATACACTCCGCACTACATGTGCTATCAAAACCTACTACAGTACCTACACACTAAGCAATGCTAACCCGAAGCAATGCAAAAGCAAAAAGGCTCTACCCCCCTTAAAAGGGGTACGCCCCGTACCCGTATTACTAAATACTAGACTCTCTAGTCTATGAACAACTGTGGGTACTTTGCCTTCATGGCATCTTCCAACTCCTATGTCGCTTCTTCGACATCATGGTTAGACCATAGGACCTTCACCATTCGTATAGACTTGTGGCGAGTGTCTCTGGTCTTCCTATCAAGGATTCTCACCGGGTTTCAACCTATCTCATTGTCGGCTCAATGGAAAGTCTTTCGGGCTCTAGCACATGAGAAGGATCAGCAATATACTTCTTGAGTTGTGACACATGAAAGACATCATGGACACGTCCCAAGTCCTCAGGTAATGCTAACCTGTAGGCTACGACTCCAACTCTTTCGGTGATAGCATACGGCCCTACAAACTTTGGGCTCAGCTTGCCCTTCTAACCAAATCGGAAGACACCCTTCATAGGTGAAACGCGCAAGAACACTTGGTCGCCCACGGCGAACTCAAGGTCGCGTCGTCTCACATCCGCATAGGATTTCTGTCTATCTTGGGCTGCCTTCATATTGGCTCGAATCTGCTGGACTTCAGCTTGTACTTGCTCAAGGTACTCCGGTCCTATGATGACCGCTTCACTTGACTCATCCCAACACAAGGGTGTACAGCAAGGTCTACCGTATAGAGCTTTGAATGGCGACATCTTAATCGAGGCATGGTAGCTATTATTGTATGAAAATTCGATAAGATGAAGCTTGTCTAACCAACTCCCCTGAAAGTCTAAGGCACATGCCCTAAGCATGTCCTCCAGTGTCTGGATGGTCCTTTCTGTCTGACCGTCGGTCTGAGGATGGAAGGCGGTACTCAACTTCAATTCTGTACCCAGCGCTTCCCGTGTAGCTCTCCAGTATCTCGAAAGAAATCTGGTGTCGCGGTCAGATACAATTGTTTTCGGGACTCCGTGATGTCTGATAATCTCCTTGTCGAATAGCTCTGCAAGCTTCACTACCTTCCAGGTGTCCTTCATCGGTATGAATCTGGCAACCTTGGTGAGGCGATCGACTACAACCCAGATCATGTTGAGTCCTCCCCTAGCAGGTGGGAGTCCTACAACAAAATCCATGGAGATATCATGAAATTACTTTTTTGCATGTCAAGCATCTCAATACAAATTCTGTCACATCTGATTTCATTCCAGACCACCAGAAGTACCTCTTCATGTCTTTGTACATCTTGGAGGCTCCCGGATGGACTGACAATGTGGAACTGTGTGACTCTCGCAGGATGCGATCCCTTAGCTCAGCATTGCTTCGGGGGACGCATAGCCTGCCATTCAACCGAATCAAACCATCTTCATGCAGCTTAAAGTCATACTTCTTCTTCTCAAATGTACCATTCTCAATCTTTTGTCTGATTTCGGTTAGGTAAGGGTCGCTCAACTGGGCGTCTCGCACCTCAACAACCAAGCTAGAAGAAGTGAGTAGCGAATGGAGCGAGTGTGCTCGACGACTCAGGGCGTCGGCTACGATGTTTGCCTTCCCTTCCTTATACTGTAGGTCGATGTCGTAGTCTGAGAGAAACTCCATCCACCTTCTCTGTCTCAAGTTCAGTTCTTTCTGTGTGAATACATACTGTAAACTCTTATGGTCGGAGTAGATGGTGATGCTTACCCCATAGAGATAGTGTCGCCATATCTTCAAGGCGAAGACAATGGCTCCTAACTCTAAGTCATGTGTCGGGTAATTCTCCTCATGCTTTTTCAGCTGGCGGGAGGCATAAGCTACAACCTTGCCATGCTGCCTGAGTACGCATCCCATTCCTTTGTCTGATGCATCACAATATACCTCAAATCCCTATGTGCCCTCTAGAAGAGTAAGGATGGGCGCTGAGGTCAATGAGTCCTTAAGGCTCTAAACTGATACTTCGCACTCGTCTGTCCATACAAACGGTGCTTCTTTCTTCATCAGTGTAGTCATGGGCTTTGCAACTTTCGAGAAGTCTTTTACAAATCTCCGGTAGTAACCGGCTAGACCAAGAAAGCTCCTGATGTCGGTAACAGTCTTGGGTCTAGGCCATGATCGTACAGCTTCTATCTTAGAAGGGTCAACTGAGATACCTGCGCTCGAGATGACATGACCAAGGAATGATACCTGATCTAGCCAGAACTCGCATTTGGAGAACTTCGCATACAGCTGGTTCTCGCGCAGTGTCTCAAGCACTTTCCTCAAATGAATTTCATGTTCCTCTGCTAATTTTGAGTATACCAGGATGTCGTCGATGAAGACAACAACCGAAGTGTCCAACTGTTCACTGAATAGTCGATTCATGAGATCCATGAATTTTGCTGGTGCATTTGACAAACCGAATGGCATGACGGTGAATTCGTAGTGGCTATATCTGGTACGGAATGCCGTTTTCTCTATGTCTTGCTCTTTGATAGCAATCTGATGATACCCAGAACGGAGGTCAATCTTGGAGAAGACTGATGCTCCTTTCAGCTGATCAAATAGGTCGTCGATGCGTGGCAATGGGTATTTATTCTTGACTGTGACCGCATTCAGCTCGCGGTAGTCAATACAAAGTCGGAGACTGCCGTCTTCTTCTTCACAAAGAGGACCGGTGCTCCCCAGGGTGATACGCTCAGGCGTATAAACCCTTTTTCGAGTAAATCACGTAATTGTTCTTTCAGCTCTGTCATTTCAGCTGGTGCCATACGGTACGGTGCCTTAGCAATGGGACCGGTACCTGGCAACAGATCAATTTCGAATTCTACCGCTCTCTGTGGTGGCATGCCGGGTAGCTCCTTAGGGAATACGTCGGGGAATTCAGATACTATCGGTACATCAGGATTGAACTCTGGATCTCTCTCCAGGTCTTGTACATAGCACAAATATACTTATTTGCCCTTTCTGAGCTCCCGGTACATGGCCATAGCAGATGTGAGTGTGGTCGAAGGCTCTCTCGGTCTCTGGCGGTAAGATACAGTAACCCCAGAAGGACTCTTGAGCAGCAATCGATGCTCGGCGCAGAGGATTCTACCCTTGTGCCGCTCCAACCAATTCATTCCGATTATCAAGTCGAATCCCAATCCATTAAACTCGATGAAGGAGATGGGAAACACTTTACCTTTGATCTCAATCTTGGCTGCTTGGTAGTATTTGGTACACTACACTCGCTCCTTCGATGGGAGAGTAACCATGAAGTTTGGTAGCTCATCCGCATCTAGCTTCAACCTCTTCACAAAGGATGGTGATACGAAGGTGTGAGAGGTGCCGGAGTCGAATAACACATTGGCTTCAATGCCGTTCACTAGGAATGTTCCCGTTAAGATGGTGCCGCTCTTGCCGGCTTGTGCTTCGGTGAGGATACTCAGGTTACCTTCGGTACTGAGTCCACAACCTATTGAAGTCACAATTGGTTAAGTAATGATGGTGGACACAAGTGGAATTAAATCAACACTGCTCTTTATTGACAAACCAACCATCATAAATATCGTGTCTCTAATACACGTTGCTAGTAGATTACATGATACTATGAATTTAATACTTCCTAAAGGTAAGGTTCAGGCGTCCTGCTTTCATGTGTGTGGCATTGATTATTGCCGGCAGTGCCGTATTCAACTTGATCTTATTGATCCCGTGATACAGCATCCTGGATTTTCCACCCATGATTAGGACATCTCCTGATCTCGGTACCAGTTTCTGTGCGAGGTCCACACGCTTCTGCTCGCTATACAAAAATAAGGCATCATCACCAATGGACCAAGACACTACAGGCACTCCTTGTTCAAGAGATTCTGTTGTCTCGTCCTTGTCTTGGTGTAGCCCAAGTCGTCCTTCTTTCTCATAGAAGTTGACGATACAAATGTCCGCTTCAATTGCGGGGATCGGATCATGTTCGCATTGTTGTACAAGCTCTACTGATTGTGTGACAAGTGTCTGAAACTCTGGGGATATTGTCGGTGGCGTTGCTCTGTCTTGTGTTCGTGTCTCTTGGTATGTCTTGGTATAAGGATTCCAGTCCTTTCCCAAGCACATCATTTTCAGCTTCATCTTCGCTCCACCGGGGAATTCGGGTGTATAAAATCCACCTAGACCCGTTCCTAGTTCGTTGCATCGTCGGATGATTGAGATTTGTGCTTCAGGTGTAAGGTATCCCCTTAGTAAAATCATACCTGGTCGGATGACCTGACACTGTTCGTTGGCGTAGTAGTGATTTGTGATGTCGATCTCCTCTTGACTTGATTTCGAAGGTATCGGATAACAGATACTAAAGCTTCCTAAGGTTATAAATTTTATCTACGGTGAGTACTAGTTTCAACTACTTCATTTCATGCTCCATACATACTTCAATTATTTACTCATGCATTCATTCAAACAAATACTCCAATACTTAGACATGCTTCTCAAGGATTCAAGGTGAAGATTAATTACCTGGGCCAGACTTAGAACAGGACCCATCTCGGTCTATGATATGCAAGGAAGGCTGCCTCTGAGGTGCACCCCTCTGAGGTCCCCGGGATCCATGTCCCTGTGGTTCCTGCTGGGTCGGTGCATCGCCCGATGCAACCTCCTTGCCTTCCCTCTGCTTGTAGCTTTGGAAGTTCCCTTTTGGCTTGGCATTCTCTGGGCATTTATTGGTTGTATGTCCTGGTTTCTGGCAGTTGTAGCACTTGATTTCTCTCCCATAGCAGTCCTTGCCGGGATGGTCTTGGTTGCACTTCCTGCATACATAGGTGCGGCCGTCGGAGAAGGTTTTGGTGAAACCGGAGCCAGAACCTAAGGTTTAGAGGGTTAGCACATGTGTGCATGGATATACTAGATATTATACTTATACGAATACGAATTAGGAGTAGAAGTTTACCCTTAGGTGGGTGTGATCTCAGTGGCTTTGCAGCCACCGGTGCAGATGAACCAAGCTAAAGCAGCTCAACTGGTTTGCCCTGCTCAGCATGGGCACTGCTCTCACTTGGGAAGTTCTTTTGGGTTTGATGAAAGAATTTCCCTTTCTTCTTTTTCCAACTTTTGCCTTGGTTCTGCTCCTCGGCACTTGTGTTCTTACTGTTTGTCTTGCGCTTCAGCGCTGTTTCTTTATCCTTCAATTGGCAAGTGATCTCAACGCGAGAAGCCGCGTGATAACACTCCTGAAGTTTCAGGTATTAGCCGGAATTCTTATTTAAAGAGGTAAAGGTAGAAGTAAAGTATTAGGGAATTCAAGGAATTGAAATGATACTAAGGTTTAACCGATTTTTACCTGAAGGGAGGTAAATCGTGTCTAGCCCATACCGTACCGAAGGCGATGGCTCAGACCGCCATAGAAGCGATCGACCAACACCTGGCCGGTGTATCCTAGATCGGGTAGAAGACGGAGGATGGAAGTGAAGGTTCTGTAATACTCGTCGACAGACATCTTCTCTGTCATTTTCAAGGCATCCAGCTCTAGCCTTTTCTTGGTTTTCACATGCTCCGGGTAGTATTTGGAACGGAGGAGAGATGCGAAGGATTCCCAATCGAATGGGGGTCGTTGACGTGCTCATGCTTGACTAGTTTCCACCAATCCATGGCTGCATCCTTTAGATAATAAGCTACTAATCTCACTCGAACTCCAGCAGGAGCTTCGAGGGTTTCGAATGCGGTCTCCATCTTGGAGATGTAAGCTTCCAGTTTGGCAGGATCGCTCTCGCCTCTAAAGCATGCAGGACGGAGATCTGCGATGGCCTTTACCCAGTTCACTTCTCTGGGTGGAAGGGGCGGGATTGGTCCCGTTTGAGTCTGTTGGTTCTGTTGGTTTTGCTGCATTGCATTAATTACTTGCGGTAGCATTTACGCTACCGTGGCGGCGACGATCTCAGCTATCGTCTGCGCGCCAGGTCCATCAGATGTCTCTCCCCTAGGTCGGCCTCGACCTCGTCCTGACATCTGAACATTTAGCATTTACATTAGACTTCATAACATGTGACCTATGGGTCTTGAAATTTAAGCAAGGTATCGTTCCTAAGAACGTCAAGGGTATCCGTTATTAACAACGGTAGTTCCTAGTTAGGTTTCTAAGTATCCATCTTAAGACGGCTGAAATCCTAACTCGGTAATCCCTATGCTCGGTAACTATGGACATCAGAGCGTAACTAAGCTCTGATACCACTTTTTGTAACACCCCTACCGTTAATCCCATTCTTACCGTCTAATCGTCCTGTTAATCCTATCAGTTCGCAGCGAAAATACTACACTACTACGGCGGGTGGTACAACGCCGCTAACCGCCTATATGGCTCGCTAGGCTTACCTTACTTACAGTGACAGTCTGATGATCGTAGTATACCGAGCTACTAAAACATTGCTTACTGATTACAAGATACCATTCGCTTACATTAATGGACTACCGAGTATTTAAGTGTATTCAATTACATCCTTCCACTAGTTTCCAAAAAAAAAGAATGAGTTTAAAACAACTACTCATCTATACCAATTCACCATCCTATAATTCTTTCACAATCCCAAAGGGTGTAACCCATGGTACACAGGCTAACAAAAATCTACAGCCGTGTACTACTCAGTACACCATCCAAAATTCATCTTTACACCAAAAGGAAATTAAACTAAATCTCTTCACAGTCCTCATCCTTCTCTTGTACCTGCGTGTAGTAAAAACATCGCCCCAAGGGGCTCAGCAAAAGCTGCGCATGAACTCCGCATATACCGCGTGCTAGCTAGGGCACGCCGACTAATTAAGGTCAAATAGGCATGCGGTTCATTTTTGACATACATACATGCTTTGCATACAACATTCATGCATATACAATACATTACACAATCCAAGATGGCAATATAACAGCACACACTTACTTACCTTCACTGTGTTAGCCAATTTATGCATCCGGGTTAATCGGAATGTTATTTTCTCTTTTACTCATTTCACATTCTCACTCTTACTTTACTTACTCACTTTCATTTACTTACTTACTCATTCTTACTTACTTACTCATACTCATGTTAAGTCGGTATGACCTCCGGCTCGGGGACTACACCGTCCCACCACCGGGATTTACTTGACTCACCAATCCGGGATGCTACCCACTTAAGGGATTTGGGCCACGGACCAGTTTAAGAGTCAGGACTTGGATCCAACCTCTTGTGTCTCCGCATCCTCACGCGTGGCCGAAACTATATCGGACTTCTACTCATTCCAATTTAATTACCAATTTAAGTTAGATTGGTTAGCTTGTTAGGAATCCATTAGAAGTCCAATCACAAATGATATTCGGTCACAATACAATATATCATACATTCACACACTCATATTCACCCATACATTTCATGAATTATACAAACTAAGATTTAAAGAAAATATTCACAACATACAACACTACATATTCACAAGTATGCATAATAACTCCGATTCGTGCATTTATCTTATTTGGTGATTAATTAGCACACAACACACAAATCAGAGTAACCAAGATAGCATACGGGGCATGAGGAATTCATACCGCTCACCGTTGTACTTGTATCCGACGTTCCTCCGGTGTTCACAATTCAAATCCTATGATATACATACAATCGAGTGATTAATCTAACTATCATTAACTTATTTCGATTACTCCTACGTTTCCTAAGTCACACTTACTAAATCTTTTCCATTCTTACACTTACACATTACTTACTTACTCTTCTTTTACTTTAAGTTTATTTCCTTACTTAACATTGGGATTCTTATATATATGTACACATATTTATGTGGGTATACATATATATATATATATATATATATATATTATTATTTAATAATAATATTTTTTTTGTATGACTTGACCGACCTTACCTAGGGTCGGACCCAAGGTCGGTCGAAGTCAGTGAGGTACTACGCTGGAAAATTACAGGGCCGACCGACCTTGCCAAGTCCAGTCCCAAGGTCGGTCCATTCCAGTGAGTTTTGGTTTCGGACCGACCTTGCATGTCCGGTCCCAAGGTCGGTCCATTCCAGTAAGTTTCATTACAGGCGAATTTTAGGCCGACCGACCTTGTAAGTCCGGTCCCCAAGGTCGGTCCATTCCAGAAGGTTTTATGACGGGAATTTTTCTGGCTGACCGACCTTGCAAGTTCGGTCCCCAAGGTCGGTCCATTCCAGAAGCTTTCCGTCCTTTGTAAATCTGGGCTCGGCCGACCTTGCAAGTCCGGTCCCAAGGTCGGTCCAGTCCAGTGATTGCATTTTTATTTCTGTTTTCAGTCCCTCTTCTTACCCATTACTTCCCCATTGTTCCTACACTTATTCCCACATGTTTTCACACTAATTAAACCTCCTAGTACACCTTAGTTCTTTCATTAACCCTTTACCTATTTCTATACTAATTTTACATACATAATTTTCCTAGTTTCAATTCAACACTCCCATTGTTTCTTCTAGTTGCATTTGCTACAGATTTTACTTCTAGCTCTCTCCATCTATAACTCCCTCTTCTAATTTCATTTCTAACACTCCTAATGCATTACAAATCTCTCCTTACCTACCCACTACCTAACGCAAACCAAAATCTGTTACAAGGGTATGTTTTTCACCTAGTTTCTAGTTTCCTAAGTGTTCTAGTTCTAGGTAAATTTTGCCATAGTCTCCCCTATATTTTTATACTCTCACCACATGTTCTAGTTCACATTTTTATCCTTTTCACCTGTTTTCATCAATCACCAATATTCAAACTCTCATACACAATTACCAACACAAAACACTCTTAAAAATTCCTGCACTCAACATCCCAATCCCAACTAGGTTTCAATAAGTTTTACATGTCTTTTAAAGGTTTAAAACACTTGTATTCTCTTACTCATTGCACTACTACACTACCATTTTACAATACTCATTTACAACTTCTAAAATCTGTTACATATATGTATATACAAGACTACACAAGTGAGCACAATTACCTTGTTCCTCTTCTAGTTTTCCTTCTTCTTCTTGCTTCTTCCTTCTCTCTCTTTCTCTTCTCTTCCCACCGGTTTGTGAATCAAGTTCTAACACTACAGCCCACATATATACACACCATTTTAATATACTAACTAACCCTAACCATCATTTGAGTTTTAATGCAAGTTTTAGGGTTTAGAAATTTCATTACCTTGCAAGGGAGTAGATAATGTTTGGAATGGCTCAAGAACAATCTTTCCCACTCTCCAAGGAAGCCAAAATCGGCTAGGGTACAAGGAAACCAAACAAGGTTTTAGCTAGATTTTCGTTTTGCCCATAAGGCTAGAAAAACAGTGAGGTTTCAAGAAGATTTTTACCTCAAATGAACAAGGAGAAGGAGGTGGTTCCAATGGTGGTCTTGAAGCTCCAAATGCTACACACCCATGGAGATGAAAGTTGTTGTTTTTGAATTTTGAAAGGAGGGAAATACTCTCCTTGGTGAGGGGATTTCAATGGTATAGTTTTTGCAATTTTTGATGGAGGTTCAAGGGTGTAACAAGAAGAGAGAAGTTGAGTTTTGTGTGGGTTCTCTCAAAACTCCATTGTTATCGGCTGGAGAAGGAAGAAAGAAATGAGAGAGTGAGGGGGTGAGGGTTCTACGTGAGTGAAGAGAATGTGAGGTAGGAGAGAGAGTAGGTGAGCGAGGGAGTTACTTTATTACTTTTGTGTTTTGTAAATAAGATGAGATAGGTGAGTGTGTGAGGGGGGAAAAATCGGACCACAGCACACACACACACACACACATTTACATTTTTATTTTCAAAAGTGGACACATAAGTTTTGGTTATTTATGTTTCTATCCCACAACTTCCCGTTTTTGACAGTTTTTACTAATTTCTCGTTTTATTGATTTTATTGGTTCTAAAGCTTCACTAATATTTATTAATGATTATTAGTTGACCAAGATTGTTACGAGTCTATTTGACCCGCTTAAAGTCACGTTTTCCCGGTTTCCTTGAAAAACACGCTTTAAGGTTCATTAGTGTTTTTAATCCGTTTTAAGGATCCGTTTTCTTCGGGATTTGTTCCCTGATGATTATTTATGCATAATTAAGCTTCTAAATTACTTATTAGCCTAATTAATCACTATTTTTAATTACGGGGTATTTCAAGTATTGATATATTTAAGAGGGATAAGTACCATAAAATATACCTACCCTATTTTGAGGCACATGTCCTACACTATCCTTATGGATTTATACGACCATATGTCTTCTATGACAGCTCAATTTGCGAATGCAAGTAAAAAATGCATGAAATCAAATAAAGTTAACCTCTAATAAAATATAAATTTTAATATGAACATGGTAACGAATAACTCTCCTTGACACTAGCAAGGGAGGTAGTGTAAGTTATATTATGAGTTTAAATTCATATATACACTAAGGGTGAGTGGAAATTAAACTTAAAAGTAGGGAAAACATACCCCTTGGATTGTAACAAGTGTTTTACACATGAACTTTCCTAATGTTATTGTTATACCCAAAATTTCAACCCCCTGGAAGAGAGTCTCTACTAATAGGCTAGTAGCGAGGGTTCCCAATTCGACCGGCACATTTCAGAGTACTAGGGACAGCTTAGTCATCTCCAGGGGCATTTTCGTAATTTTTCAAGGCTCCTAAGCTCCCTATAGGCTTTCTCTCTCATCCAAATAAGGGTCAAATCAATTCAAAATGCTTTGAAATTTTAACCCATGATAGAGGATGACATCTGAAGCATAATGGCGTTGGAATTTTGATTTTTTGAATTTCCAATATTTTCTAGCAATTTCTGATTGAATCTGACGAGAAATTGAATTTAAAAATATTCCAATGTCTAAAAAATTCGATTCCAATTTAGAAAATTCAGAAATATCATCCTTTACCCATGTGTAAAATTTCATAATCAAATTCCTTTTGGAAGCCCTTGAGCTAAAACATCGGTAAATCTCGGTTTTTACCGGATTTTTCTATCTTTAAAGAGGCCTATATAAGGAACCTTATCCCATGATCAAAGAAGAGGCTCAAGAACGCTAGACTCTCAAAGAAGGCAGCCGTCTCTCTCTCCCCACGTTTTGAACCCCAGAGCCACGATCAAACACCGAAATCTCACCAAAATCAACACCAAAACACATTTTTCAACTCCCACAACATCATCCATCATCAAACCCCCACCAAAACGTGAAGAACATCAAGAACAACAAGGAGTCAGAAGCTGGGTTCGAAGTTCTTCTGGATCCGCCATCAACGAGGCCTCCGAAGAATCCCGACGTGAAGAATCCTCCTAAATTCGAAGGTAAAACAGGTTGCAATTCCACTTTTCTAACTCTCCACGACCTTATTAACTCTCTGTCAAATTTTGGGTTCAAACTAACCTTTTTACGCCTCTGTATTGCTAATTACTTTTGTTTCTGCCTTGTTGCTTGTTCGCCAAGTTTCGTACATAATTCGACTTCAAACTGCAATCTTTCAATTACTAACGAATTGTACACCTTTCAGGCTACGCGTGCATAAATTTTGAGCCGAAAACACCTTCGGGAACCACCATAAAACCCCTGTCCGTGGGTGGTCTGAGATCCCGGACCTATGGTCCGGGACCACGGACGGGTTGTCCGTGGCCACGGACACCCACGGACGGCGGCGGGATTTAAAAATTTTAAAAATTTAGGTTTTGTTAAACTATGTCCGGGCCTACGGACATCCTGTCCGTGGCCCCGGACTTTTCAAATTTTTGTTTTCTGTTCAATTCGACTTTTATTTTCACATAGATTAACTAGGGTTCGTGGTTATGGACATTAGGTCCGTGGCTATGGACGGAAACAAAATTTGACCTAATTCTGCCTCTGAAACCCTAGTTTAGGTAATTTCAACTTTCACTTTTATTTTCAGTCAAAAAATGCTAAAAAAAACAGAAGCTCGCGCACTTAGCTTAAAACGACTCGTAATAGGCCATAATTAAACTAAGTAGAGGAAAAACGACTTCTAGGGGTAATGAAAGTAATTGAACCCTAATTAAGTCTAATATCAAGCCCCCGAACCCGAACTCTCCTTTCCTAATTTGATCTAGGTTAAAATTAGGTGGCGACTCATAATAGGTTCCAGTGAGCTAGCTTAGGTTTTAATATTATTGTTATATGACATAGTTATTAATCTTAGGCTATAAGTGGACCTAAAACCCGATTAGATCCCAATCAAGTTAATCCACAGATGATAGGGTTTAAAATCGAGGCTCACAGTTAGTTATATACAATCTCTACGATTTTGAATTCCCTATTTTTACACCTAATCAACCTATTTTTGGAAACCATTGAGTTTGTGGATTAACCACGTTTCTAAGAGATAGAAACAAACAATAAGTTGCGATTGTCTTATCACAAAACCGTAGGATTCAAACTGGAACCCTAGTCTTAAATAGTGCAAATTAAAAGACACTTAACCTAGGTTGAACATATGTTCACCTGATCATGGAATTAAATGGAGTAAGAAAAAGCATAGCTTAAGGCGGTGGAAATATACTTTATGAAACTGTAAATTGTGAACGAGTTATAAAAACTTTTCCTTGGAGTCTTATCCCAAATTTAGTAATAACTATGACAGACTTATTCCAAGTGATGATGGCCCAAGTATGGATAATAGTCAAGCCCGGATAAGTTAAACACTAGAAAGGCCTTTTAAAGAGAAAAGTGTATTCTAAGGTATCCAAATCCATACCGAATTTATTGCTTGTATGATAGGTTTAAGAATCAAATGATTGATGAAATGATTGATATGCAGTAAGTGTCTGGATGTTTTTGACAAGAATTTATCTTTTATGCCAAGAGGAAAAACTGGCTTCCCGCTTGATGATTTGATCAAAGGAATTTAATTCCGGGGATTAAGGAATGGACAATTTAAGTATAGGTTATAACAGATATTGGATCAGTTGTATAGTGGTCAAGAGAAAAAGTAGTACTCACCACGTCACAAAGTCTTGATAAGATAAAATTTGGAAATTGATAATTATGTGGTTGTTTGATATTTGACGTGGGAGGTCGAATTTGATCCTGGTCAGATCAAGGGAAACCCAAACACAAAATGGAGTGGAAGGATAGTTCAACTTGACGCTGACCCCGTCAGGGTTGGATGATTCCTGAAACTCCCCACAAGTGGTCACAATATCTCTGTGATAAGTAAATATTTGTTCCTATTTCTAATATAAAATCTGTCTAATAGAGTATATTAGATGTTGAGGACGTAAGTTAAAAGTTAAATTGACCAAACTACCATGAGGAATTAAATAGCTAAAACGACTCCGCGTATGTCGGAAAATAGTTGACTGTGAGGGAAATACTAACGGTATTATACTATGAACCATGTTAATAAGTTAAATATTAGATCAAGAGGCAATCACCTATAATAAGAGTATTCTCAAGTTACCTTCTAAGTTATGGCCATATTGCTATCTGAAGGAAAAGATCGACTTAAGTCTTCTTTATGAATTCAAACCCAGTATATTAAATGGGAACCTACCTATAAGTATGGTAGAATATAAAGAGTAGAAACATTATACTAATACTCATAGGAGTTGATTTGTAAAGCACAAGGACATGTGGAATTGTGAGAAAACAGTACCTTGTTAGAAACCTTAACGAAAACCCTACTGTGGTGTACTTGATGAACGTTCAATAAAAGATCATGTATGTGCTACCGACAATTTGTGGATCAGTAATAACAGGAAATACTTATATATTATATGCAAGATGCACGGCTCGACCGTAGCTCATACTCACATTGAAAATGGAAACCGAATATGGTAACAGTAAACCCAAATACCTGAACCACGGGATGATGACCTGAAGGTCAAAGAGAAGAATTTTAATATGCCCCAGTATTATACAAAAACCCGAACACCGAAGATTACAATTACAGGAGGAGGTGATGAATAGAAGACAAATTTTAGATCAACAAGAATACTGTAACCTTACAGCTACAACACCTGAACCACCGAATGCATCAGCCAACACTGACAAAAGATGATGAACCCACTATCAGGACGTTACGTCACAAACCACTATCAAAGGAGAATATATCAGAAAACCAAACAGGTAAGGACCCAAGGAAGGAAGAATGCTTCAGCTATATGTGCGAGAGCTTATGGACTTGACAAGAAATAATCCTAAATTGGACAAGTAAGTAGTAATATATCAAGAAGGTACCCCACATGCGAAGACGACTAGTGTGAAGAACACGGGAAATAACCAACACTGTAACAAAAGAGAGTAATGGAGACTTGGATGATGAGCGAGACACCTCAATAACATCGACGAGAAGGACCTTAATGGAGACCGTCATAAGCAGCCATCAGAAATAAGTTTACAGACGAGTGAAACTCGGGAGGAGGATTCAAGGTTGGAGAATCAAAATCACGGGTGAATTATACTACAGTATATGCCACGTAGAGACAAGGAAGAAACTGGAAGTATGTTGCACACGTATATGAATCAGAATCCATAGGCCTTATGGTCGACACGACAGTTAAAACATGCCACGAGATAATTTGGCAACAAAAAGATGGAATATCACCTCCACCCATACATACGGGATTCAAATATAAAAGCATAATAATGCAAATAGAGCATGTCAGAGAATACACGGACTTTAGGGGCAATACCCCGTAACACGGGCAAAAGTCCAGACCAGATCAACAATGATAAACCAAACGAAGGAAATGATGAACAAAACTCATCACCATACATAGGTACATAAACAAATTTAAATATACCCTACGAAGCGCATTTAAGACTATTCCAGAATGATTAGACATTATTTAATCAGAGTTGCGCAGCAAAGCGTGGTGGTCCCATCAGTCAGAATTATCTACTGAGTTCAAAGGGAATGCACAACGTATTTCACATATCTTAACCAAAAATATAAGTCTTACAGCGAGAGGCTATCTTTTAAACTAATTATAAGTTCAAAATAAGAGTGAAGATTCCTTCACTATTTACCGACTAGCTATACTAGTCTAGGGTACGTGGGCGTACCCCTCTTTTAAGGGGGGGGGGGGGGAGAGCCTATTGCGTTTTAGCATTTTTAGCATGGAAGTACACTTCCGTTGTACTGTTGCACTGTGATTTGTATGTTTACAAGTATGACTTTGTGATTCTATGAACTCTTACTTGATGATGTGTACTACGTTACACTGGCATGAATGGATTATGTGTACTGCGTTACACTATATTGAAGTTACTTGGTACTATGTGATTATGCGTACTACGTTACACTGTATTGGAATGACTCTGTGTTTGCATGATCTGTACTAGACTACACTACTATGAATGAATTATGTGCACTACGTTGCACTACACTAAAGTTATTTTTTTTGGTGATGACCTTTCATGCTCATTATACTGTATTTTTGATTGAATATATACTACGAACTGAAAAGTAGTGAAAACTTGGGACTCGATCCCTAAAATAGAATTGAGTTGTGGATGCTTAGTGGAACTTGATTCCCCACAACCATTTGAACTTAGATATGAGACTTCGGGGCGAAGTCCTTTAAGGGGGGTAGATTGAAATACCCCTAACATTCAAATAATTAAATAGTGATAAATGAGTATTATTTAGGGGATATAAACATTTAGGCGATAAAACGCACCTAAACTCCTTAAGGTCAGAAACGTGCGTTAAAGCCTGACCTCAAGTTAAACGAGCTATATAAGCTATAAAATTCATGTAAAGTTAATCAAGGATCATTATATGACCTTAGAACACAGGACCTCATCTAAAACTGAGAGAAAAACAAAAATGCT
This sequence comes from Limonium bicolor, assembly GCA_023374045.1. Taxonomy (NCBI): domain Eukaryota; kingdom Viridiplantae; phylum Streptophyta; class Magnoliopsida; order Caryophyllales; family Plumbaginaceae; genus Limonium; species Limonium bicolor. Next base: position 82,655,233 of record CM041782.1, read on the forward strand.
TGGGAGTTCCCTAAAGGCCCTTAAGGCCCGGAAGTCCCAGAAATACTTTACAGGATGAAGTAAAGCATTACACTTCATTCCAAATGCACCATAACACTCTATAAGATAATAAGATGAAGTCCTCACGCTAAATTCTCAGTTAAACGCAAAGTGCTAGGAGATGCCTTTGGAGGTCCCATAAACCCCTAGGAATGCCCCGGAGGGGGTGCCGAGGTGGCACAAACTCCTATAAAATTATTCTTAGAGTTCCTAACATCATATTATCATTCCAAAGATAATGGTCGAGCTACTTTTTCAAAAATAAACAAAGTGCTCGGAGGAATTTTTTAACGCTTCTTTGCCCGGTTAGCCCGGGAGTTGTGTTTCGAGTTGATATAACCCCATATAACTCAATGTAACACCTTAACCATTATTATTGACTATAAACAATGTTTATAAACACTTGGAACCCATAGCGACTACTTATTTTCCAGAAATCCTTAAAGCACAAAAACACACCATCGGGTGTCACAAAAATGTGTTCTACGCAATTACCTTGAAGTTTTTGAGGAGCCACGAGTTGATAATCTTAAAAGGGGATAAATTGAACAACTAAATAAATAATGCCAGTGCTAAAATCATATCACAACCAGGGCCGATTTTTGAGTCAAAAAGGTACCTAAAATCAACATTTTTACCTTAGAACTTTCATCTTTTACCTTGGTATAAATGTACCAATTAAATGTTGTGACTTATAACATGTTATAATATGGTCTTAGTACAATATAATGTGACAGGAATTAAATCAAAAATCAATCCCAATTAATCTCCATGTTGGGCCGTTTAAGGTATCAATTGGCATGGTTTTAACAAAAAAATAAGTTTTATGGAATGGTGACTCACCTAGCATGTGCTATATGATAGTGTGTCAAATAAATTCAGTCAATGAAGCCTTACATTACCGATTTTCCTGAAAAAAACAACAAGGATAAGTTAGGGAAAAAGCAATGAAATTAAAATACATAAAGGACAACCTATATCTACTTTATACATGTGCTAATACACCAACAAAACAACCCATGTTCTCTAGCCATATGCAGCCAATTTCATATGGGAAAAAAGAAGAGGTTTATTGCCTCATTAATTAGTCAAAAGAATACACTACCTAACTAAGCATAATTCATGGTCAAATATAGACAAAACAAATGTCTTGAACAACCTATTACCGTTTTTATGCAAGAAAGGAGGCTTAAATTGCCTTATAAAAATTCAACTAAAATACCTACCAACCTAGACATGTTCTCTTGTCTTAAATCAACTAAAATCAGTGGCCTATCTACATGTACCATTACCAAAAATGCAAGGGAAAAGAAGACAAAATTGACATGGTATTCTACTTAGGAAATGCTAAAGAAATACCTACCTACAATTGCTCTTGTCTTCTTCTTTCAATTGTCAAACTAAGCCACCTTATTCCCTGTCATGTGGCCGAAAAGCTTGCAGTAATTGAGGGCATTTATTGAGCCAATAATCAAAGAAATAAACTAAGGAAAAGAATACTTAAATTGACATTATTTTTGTTAAAAGAAATTCCTCTCATTCCAATCTTCTTAGTCCATACGTGAGCTCCATTCTCATTTGCCCACTTCCACCAAATTGGTAAGCTTCTCCAACCCTCTCTTGTCTTCTTCATTTGATAGTTCATTCCTTAGAGCTTCTAAGCTCCATTAATGGTGTTCTAAGACTCTAACACCATTTCTATGTAATTTCTAGCTAAATCTCCTAAGTCTTGAAGCAAAAATCTTCCTAGCCACACTACAAGTTTTCGGCATCAAATATACACCAAGGAAGTGTCTTAAATCAACATTAATCCAAGGAGCATCCAAGATCATCTTAAGGTATTTTCATGCTTGAAAATCCTTAAGACACATTTTATGTATGTCCAAAATTCTACATCTTCTAAAGCTATTTTCTTCATCAATTTCATGAAGGAAAATTAATGCTCCATCCCTCCTAGGTGTGCAAAAATCTAAGAAGAAAAGCCTAAGGTAAATCCTTGGAAAAATACTTATAAATCTACTTAAGATCTTTGTTAAGATCTAACTCCTAAACCCTCTCTCTTGCATAAAAACTGAAGAGGAACATCAATCTCCATTGGAGGAAGCTGGGAATTCAAGAGGAGTTCAAGTACTTAATCATCCTTTATTAAGAGTAAGTTTACTAAAGCAAATCTTTATTGTTTTAAGCTTGTATAAGCTCTTAAAAATTGTACAAAAATATGTACACCTTCTTAAATATTTAAAACTGAAACTATATGGTAATACATATCAAAAATATAATTTATAACATATATGGTAAGCTTATTACCTTAAGACACATTTTAGTGTTACAAAAGTACCTAGGCTAAATAATTTTTCATACCGAATTGTCTAGGGGAAATATGCTCCTTTTGAGCTAAAAATCATTCTAAGACATTACAATAATTTTACATGAGTTATATGACTCATATGAATTTATGTATATTATAAGTTATAAATCAAGTTTTAGAAATTATATGGTGATATATTATCATTGCCGAATTCAAATGGTGAAGAATAGATTTTAATGAGCTAAATATGTATATATAAATACATACTATGAATTTTGGGTAAGATAAAAATAATAACTAGTGTTTAAATGACTAGTTTAATAAGTTATGTGGTAAAAATATAATTTTTAGAAAGTTTGGGGTAAGATATGTAATTACCGAGAATAAAATGTGTCCTTGGCATAATTATAATATAATATGGTGTGAGAATTAATATAATGAATTTTGGTTGAGTTAAATGTGTTTAGTAGTTAAAATAACAATTTATAAAGTTTTGGGGCTATTTTGTAATTTTTGGAAAGATTGGTGTAAAACCGAGAATCACATGAGTTATGGGTATGTTTAATGTATTAAGTATGAAATTAGACTTTGGTCAAGGTGTTGACCGAAAACTTGGGTTAAAATGATTTATAACAGGAAATATTAAGTTTATAAAAGTTTTGGGGTGATTATGTAATTATAAGAGTTTAAATATAAAAACCGCAATTGTATATGGGGCGAAATCATAATTTGTGGAAATATAAGTGTCCACTTGGTTATTAAGGAAATTAAATATTAAAAACTATAGTTATAAGTGAATATATAATTTATATAAAGTTTTTGGGGTTAAAATGTAATTATAGAAAGTTATTTGTCAAACCGAAAGGTTAAGGGTTGATTTGATAATTTATAAAAATTGAGGTGTTCAAATAATAAATACGGAATTTAGAGGTGGTTGAGTGAATTATTAATTAAGAAAAAAAACTATGTATTAATGTATTGGGTATTTGGTATAATGTAAAGTTTATGAAATAAATAAGTTATAATATAATACCGAAAAGTATGATGTATTTATGGGATTAAAAATATTGTAGGTCCTATATGGATATTTAGGAAATTTAGAAAAGAAAATTATGATTTAAGGATTTATGAAATTAAAACTATATGATATACAAGTACAAGTAATTCACTTGTAGAAGAAATAATATTATTCGGGGTAAGTTTGTAATTAATAAAAGGTATGGGAAAAATATGCCCATGCGTGACATGTAAATATAATTTGAGAATTTATTAAGTGGTATGTCCTTTAGACAATTATATATAAGTATCATAAATAATACATGTGTATAAAAACTTATACAGTTAAGATTTTCAAGTAAATCAAAAAAGAATGAATATAAGGATTATGGAATTAAAACTATGGGTTATATAGTTATAAGGAATTTAATGTAACCAATAAATATTATTTATGGTTAAGTGGAGAATACAAAAAATTAAGAATATTATGTCCATGTGTGACATATAAATAATTGGAGAAATTATGAAGTTGTTATGTCATTTAGACAATTAAAAAGGGAACATAATGGTACATGAGTATATAGTTAATACATTAAAGGATTTTAAAATAAATCAAAGAAATAACAAATAAGTTATACATTAAATCATAAGGTAATAAAAGAAATTACCACACCATATAAGTTTTATAAATTAAGAATACATGATTTGGAAAATATAAATACCTTAATTATTAATAAGGTTAAGAGGTTAAAGAAACTACCTAAGTACAAAGAAATAAACCTCACATGAAATAACGAATACAAATCGTTTCATGAACCAATAAAGTTATTATAAGAGGGTAACATAAATTAACACTCTCAGTTAATCCTATTCTAGGACTATACTTGACCAGACGTTGACCAGGATATATTCAACTGCAAATCTACGGTGAACGGTGGGGATTCTTGCAACCTATTGCTACCGGATTACACCGGCTTGTGTGCTATGTTGTTTGAAATAACGACCAAGATATTGTTGTAAAATATTGTATTACCCTTGTGCACTGTTGTGTTACTTTATGTGCGTGATGCTACTAACTGTAACGTGTATGTCCCACGCCACAACACTACATTACCAGGGATTAAATACCTGCGTTTTATCATACCGAGAACTTGTACTCAAGGTTCTCACTAACTTCACTTTATAACAGATTGTCGTTATCCTAAACGTGAAATTGACAATACACATTGTGTTCTTGATTAACGTCCCTGTGTGACACCTAACAATTCTATACTACGAGAGCGAGCTGTATTGGCTTGAAGTGTAATGCTTTACTTCATCCTGTAAAGTATTTCCGGGACTTCCGGGCCTTAAGGGCCTTTAGGGAACTCCCAAGCATTTTGTATTTTCTCTCAGTTTTAGATGAGGTCCTGTGTTCTAAGGGTCATATAATGATCCTTGATTAACTTTACATGAATTTTATAACTTATATAACTTGTTTAACTTGAGGTCGGGCTTTAACGCACGTTTCTGACCTTAAGGAGTTTAGGTGCGTTTTATCGCCTAAATGTTTATATCCCCTAAATAATACTTATTTATCACTATTTAATTATTTGAATGTTAGGGGTATTTCAATCTACCCCCCCTTAAAAGGACTTCGCCCCGAAGTCTCATATCTAAGTTCAAATGGTTGTGGGGAATCAAGTTCCACTAAGCATCCACAACTCAATTCTATTTTAGGGATCGAGTCCCAAGTTTCACTACTTTTCAGTTCGTAGTATATATTCAATCATAACATACAGTATAATGAGCATGAAAGGTCATCACCAAAAAAATAACTTTAGTGTAGTGCAACGTAGTGCACATAATTCATTCATAGTAGTGTAGTCTAGTACAGATCATGCAAACACAGAGTCATTCCAAAACAGTGTAACGTAGTACGCATAATCACATAGTACCAAAGTAACTTCAATATAGTGTAACGTAGTACACATAATCCATTCATGCCAGTGTAACGTAGTACACATCATCAAGTAAGAGTTCTTAGAATCACAAAGTCATACTTGTAAACATACAAATCACAGTGCAACAGTACAACGGAAGTGTACTTCCATGCTAAAAATGCTAAAACGCAATAGGCTCTCCCCCCCCCCCCCCTTAAAGAGGGGTACGCCCCCACGTACCCTAGACTAGTATAGCTAGTCGGTAAATAGTGAAGGAATCTTCACTCTTATTTTGAACTTATAATTAGTTTAAAAGATAGCCTCTCGGCTGTAAGACTTATATTTTTGGTTAAGATATGTGAAATACGTTGTGCATTCCCTTTGAACTCGGTAGATAATTCTGACTGATGGGACCACCACGCTTTTGCTGCGCAACTCTGATTAAATAATGTCTAATCATTCTGGAATAGTCTTAAATGCGCTTCGTAGGTGGTATGTTTAAATTTGTTTATGTACCTATGTATGGTTGATGAGTTTTGTTCATCATTTCCTTCGTTTGGTTATCATTGTTGATCTGGTCTGGACTTCTGCCTGTTTACGGGGTATTGCCCCTAAAAGTCCGTGTATTCTCTGACATGCTCTATTGCATTATTATGCTTTTATATTTGAATCCCGTATGTATGGGTGGAGGTGATATTCCATCTTTTTTGTTGCCAAATTATCTCGTGGCATGTTTTAAACTGTCGTGTCGACCATAAGGCCTATGGATTCTGATTCATATACGTGTGTAACACACTTCCAGTTTCTTCCTTGTCTCTACGTGGCATATACTGTAGTATAATTCACCCGTGATTTTGATTCTCCAACCTTGAATTCCTCCCGAGTTTCACTCGTCTGTAAACTTATTTCTGATGGCTGCTTATGACGGTCTCCATTAAGGTCCTTCTCATCGATGTTATTGAGGTGTCTCGCTCATCATCCAATCTCCATTACTCTCTTTTGGTTACAGTGTTGGTTATTTCCCGTGTTCTTCACACTAGTCGTCTTCGCATGTGGGGTACCTTCTTGATATATTACTACTTACTTGTCCAATTTAGGATTATTTCTCGTCAAGTCCATAAGCTCTCGCACATATAGCTGAAGCATTCTTCCTTCCGTGGGTCTTTACCTGTTTGGTTTTCTGATATATTCTCCATTGATAGTGGTTTGTGACGTAACGTCCTGATAGTGGGGTTCATCATCTTTGTCAGTGTTGCTGATGCATTCGGTGGTTCAGGTGTTGTAGCTGTAAGGTTACAGTATTCTTGTTGATCTAAATTTGTCTTCTATTCATCACCTCCTGTAATCGTAATCTTCGGTGTTCGTTTTTGTATAATACTGGGGCATATTAAAATTCTTCTCTTTGACCTTCAGGTCATCATCCCGTGGTTCAGGTATTTGGGTTTACTGTTACCATATTCGGTTTCCATTTTCAATGTAGAGTATGAGCTATGGTCGAGCCGTGCATCTTGCATATAATATATAAGTATTTCCTGTTATTAATGATCCACAAATTGTCGGTAGCACATACATGATCTTTTATTGAACGTTCATCAAGTACACCACAGTAGGGTTTTCGTTAAGGTTTCTAACAAGGTACTGTTTTCTCACAATTCCACATGTCCTTGTGCTTTACAAATCAACTCCTATGAGTATTAGTATAATGTTTCTACTCTTTATATTCTACCATACTTATAGGTAGGTTCCCATTTAATATACTGGGTTTGAATTCATAAAGAAGACTTAAGTCGATCTTTTCCTTCAGATAGCAATATGGCCATAACTTAGAAGGTAACTTGAGAATACTCTTATTATAGGTGATTGCCTCTTGATCTAATATTTAACTTATTAACATGGTTCATAGTATAATAACCGTTAGTATTTCCCTCACAGTCAACTATTTTCCGACATACGCGGAGTCATTTTAGCTATCCTTCAGGGTAGTTTGGTCAATTTAACTTTTAACTTACGTCCTCAACATCTAATATACTCTATTAGACAGATTTTATATTAGAAATAGGAACAAATATTTACTTATCACAGAGATATTGGTGACCACTTGTGGGGAGTTTCAGGAATCATCCAACCCTGACGGGGTCAGCGTCAATGTTGAACTATCCTTCCACTCCATTTTGTGTTTGGTTTTCCCTTGATCTGACCAGGATCAAATTCGACCTCCCACGTCAAATATCAAACAACCACATAATTATCAATTTCCAAATTTTATCTTATCAAGACTTTGTGATGTGGTGAGTACTACTTTTTTCTCTTGACCACTATACAACTGATCCAATATCTGTTATAACCTATACTTAAATTTAGTCCATTCCTTAATCCTCGGAATTAAATTCCTTTGATCAAATCATCAAGCGGGGAAGCCAGTTTTTCCTCTTGGCATAAAAGATAAATTCTTGTCAAAACATCCAGACACTTACTGCATATCAATCATTTCATCAATCATTTGATTCTTAAACCTATCATACAAGCAATAAATTCGGTTATGGATTTGGATACCTTAGAATACACTTTTCTCTTTAAAAGGCCTTTCTAGTGTTTAACTTATCCGGGCTTGACTATTATCCATACTTGGGCCATCATCACTTGGAATAAAGTTGTCATAGTTATTACTAAATTTGGGATAAGACTCGTTCAACAATTACAGTTTCATAAGTATTATTTCCACCGCCTTAAAGCTATGCTTTTTCTTACTCCATTTAAATTCCATGAATCAGGTGAACATATGTTCAACCTAGGTTAAGTGTCTTTTAATATTTGTACTATTTCAGACTAAGGGTTTCCAGTTTGAATCCTACGGTTTGGTGATAAGACAATCGCAACTTATTGTTTGTTTCTATCTCTTAGAAACGTGGTTAATCCACAAACTCAATGGTTTCCAAAAATAGGTTGATTAGGTGTAATAAATAGGGAATTCAAAATCGTAGAGATTGTATATAACATTAGGAAAGTTCATGTGTAAAACACTTGTTACAATCCAAGGGGTATGTTCTCCCTACTTTTAAGTTTAATTTCCACTCACCCTTAGTGTATATATGAATTTAAACACATAATATAACTTACACTACCTCCCTTGCTAGTGTCAAGGAGAGTTATTCGTTACCATGTTCATATTAAAATTTATATTATATTAGAGGTTAACTTTATTTGATTTCATGTGTTCTTTACTTGCATTCGCAAATTGAGATGTCATAGAAGACATATGCTCGTATAAATCCATAAGGATAGTGTAGGACATGTGCCTCAAAATAGGGTAGGTATATTTTATGATACTTATCCTCTGAAATATATCAATACTTGAAATACCTCGTAATTAAAAATAGTGATTAATTAGGCTAATAAGTAATTTAGAAGCTTAATTATGCATAAATAATCATCAGGGAACAAATCCCGAAGAAAACGGATCCTTAAAATGGATTAAAAACACTAATGAACCTTAAAGCGCGTTTTTCGAGGAAACCGGGAAAACGTGACTTTAAGCGGGTCAAATAGACTCGTAACAATCTTGGTCAACTAATAATCATTAATAATATTAGTGAAGCTTTAGAACCAATAAAATCAATAAAACGAGAAATTAGTAAAAACTGTCAAAAACGGGAAGTTGTGGGGTAGAAACATAAATAACCAAAACTTATGTGTCCACTTTTGAAAATAAAAATGTACATGTGTGTGTGTGTGTGGTTGTGGTCTGATTTCCCCCCCTCACACACTCACCTATCTCATCTTATTTACAAAACAACAATAGTAATAAAGTAACTCCCTCGCTCACCTACTCTCTCTCCTACCTCACATTCTCTTCACTCACGTAGAACCCTCACCCCCTCACTCTCTCATTTCTTTCTTCCTTCTCCAGCCGATAACAATGGAGTTTTGAGAGAACCCACACAAAACTCAACTTCTCTCTTCTTGTTTACACCCTTGAACCTCCATCAAAAATTGCAAAAACTATACCATTGAAATCCCCCCACCAAGGAGAGTATTTCCCTCCTTTCAAAATTCAAAAACAACAACTTTCATCTCCATGGGTGTGTAGCATTTGGAGCTTCAAGACCACCATTGGAACCACCTCCTTCTCCTTGTTCATTTGAGGGAAAAATCTTCTTGAGACCTCACTGTTTTTCTAGCCTTATGGGCAAAACGAAAATCTAGCTAAAACCTTGTTTGGTTTCCTTGTACCCTAGCCGATTTTGGCTTCCTTGGAGAGTGGGAAAGATTGTTCTTGAGCCATTCCAAATATTATCTACTCCCTTGCAAGGTAATGAATTTCTAAACCCTAAAACTTGCATTAAAACTCAAATGATGGTTAGGGTTAGTTAGTATATTAAAATGGTGTGTATATATGTGGGCTGTAGTGTTAGAACTTGATTCACAGACCGGTGGGAAGAGAAGAGGAAGAGAGAGAAGGAAGAAGCAAGAAGAAGAAGGAAAACTAGAAGAGGAACAAGGTAATTGTGCTCACTTGTGTAGTCTTGTATATACATATATGTAACAGATTTTAGAAGTTGTAAATGAGTATTGTAAAATGGTAGTGTAGTAGTAGTGCAATGAGTAAGAGAATACAAGTGTTTTAAACCTGTAAAAGACACGTAAAACTAATTGAAACCTAGTTGGGATTGAGATGTTGAGTGCAGGAATTTTTAAGAGTGTTTTGTGTTGGTAATTGTGTATGAGAGTTTGAATATTGGTGATTGATGAAAACAGGTGAAAAGGATAAAAATGTGAACTAGAACATGTGGTGAGAGTATAAAATATAGGGGAGACTATGGCAAAATTTACCTAGAACTAGAACACTTAGGAAACTAGAAACTAGGTGAAAAACATACCCTTGTAACAGATTTTGGTTTGCGTTAGGTAGTGGGTAGGTAAGGAGAGATTTGTAATGCATTAGGAGTGTTAGAAATGAAATTAGAAGAGAGAGTTATAGATGGAGAGAGCTAGAAGTAAAATCTGTAGCAAATGCAACTAGAAGAAACAATGGGAGTGTTGAATTGAAACTAGGAAAATTATGTATGTAAAATTAGTATAGAAATGGGTAAAGGGTTAATGAAAGAACTAAGGTGTACTAGGAGGTTTAATTAGTGTGAAAACATGTGGGAATAAGTGTAGGAACAATGGGGAAGTAATGGGAAAGAAGAGGGACTGAAAACAGAAATAAAAATGCAATCACTGGACTGGACCGACCTTGGGACCGGACTTGCAAGGTCGGTCGAGCCCAGATTTACAAAGGACGGAAAGCTTCTGGAATGGACCAACCTTGGGGACTGAACTTGCAAGGTCGGTCGGCCAGAAAAATTCCCGTCATAAAACCTTCTGGAATGGACCGACCTTGGGGACCGGACTTACAAGGTCGGTCGGCCTAAAATTCGCCTGTAATGAAACTTACTGGAATGGACCGACCTTGGGACCGGACATGCAAGGTCGGTCCGAAACCAAAACTCATTGGAATGGACCGACCTTAGGACTGGACTTGGCAAGGTCGGTCGGCCCTGTAATTTTCCAGCGTAGTACCTCACTGACTTCGACCGACCTTGGGTCCGACCCTGGTAAGGTCGGTCAAGTCATACAAAAAAAATATATTATTAAATTAAATAATATATATATATATATATATGTATTATATATGTATACCCACATAAATATGTGTACATATATATAAGAATCCCAATGTTAAGTAAGGAAATAAACTTAAAGTAAAAGAAGAGTAAGTAAGTAATGTGTAAGTGTAAGAATGGAAAGGACTTAGTAAGTGTGACTTAGGAAACGTAGGAGTAATCGAAATAAGTTAATGATAGTTAGATTAATCACTCGATTGTATGTATATCATAGGATTTGAGTTGTGAACACCGGAGGAACGTCGGATACAAGTACAACGGTGAACGGTATGAATTCCTCATGCCCCGTATGCTATCTTGGTTACTCTTATTTGTGTGTGTGTGTGCTAATTGATCACCAAATAAGATAAATGCACGAATCGGAGTTATTATGCATACTTGTGAATATGTAGTGTTGTATGTTGTGAATATTTTCTTTAAATCTTAGTTTGTATAATTCATGAAATGTATGGGTGAATATGAGTGTGTGAATGTATGATATATTGTATTGTGACCGAATATCATTTGTGATTGGACTTCTAACTGATTCCTAACAAGCTAACCAATCTAACTTAAATTGGTAATTAAATTGGAATGAGTAGAAGTCCGATATAGTTTTGGCCACGCGTGAGGATGCGGAGACACAAGAGGTTGGATCCAAGTCCTGACTCTTAAACTGGTCCGTGGCCAAATCCCTTAAGTGGGTAGCATCCCGGATTAGTCGGCGTGCCTAGTTAGTGGATATATCAGTGATATTTGCCCCTAGCTATCTAGCACGCGGTATATGCGGAGTTCATGCGCAGCTTTTGCTGAGCCCCTTGGGGCGATGTTTTTACTACACGCAGGTACAAGAGAAGGATGAGGACTGTGAAGAGATTTAGTTTAATTTCCTTTTGGTGTAAAGATGAATTTTGGATGGTGTACTGAGTAGTACACGGCTGTAGATTTTTGTTAGCCTGTGTACCATGGGTACACCCTTTGGGATTGTGAAAGAATGATAGGATGGTGAATTGGTATAGATGAGTAGTTGTTTTAAACTCATTCTTTTTTTTTGGAAACTAGTGGAAGGATGTAATTGAATACACTTAAATACTCGGTAGTCCATTAATGTAAGCGAATGGTATCTTGTAATCAGTAAGCAATGTTTTAGTAGCTCGGTATACTATGATCATCAGACCGTCACTGTAAGTAAGGTAAGCCTAGCGAGCCGTATGGGCGGTTAGCGGCGTTGTACCACCCGCCGTAGTAGTGTAGTATTTCCGCTGCGAACTGATAGGATTAACAGGACGATTAGACGGTAAGAATGGGATTAACGGTAGGGGTGTTACAAAAAGTGGTATCAGAGCTTAGTGACGCTCTGATGTCCATAGTTACCGAGCATAGGGATTACCGAGTTAGGATTTCAGCCGTTTTAAGATGGATACTTAGAAACCTAACTAGGAACTACCGTTGTTAATAACGGATACCCTTGACGTTCTTAGGAACGATACCTTGCTTAAATTTCAAGACCCATAGGTCACATGTTATGAAGTCTAATGTAAATGCTAAATGTTCAGATGTCAGGACGAGGTCGAGGCCGACCTAGGGGAGAGACATCTGATGGACCTGGCGCGCAGACGATAGCTGAGATCGTCGCCGCCACGGTAGCGCAGATGCTACCGCAAGTAATTAATGCAATGCAGCAAAACCAACAGAACCAACAGACTCAAACAAAGGACCAATCCCGCCCCTTCCACCCAGAGAAGTGAACTGGGTAAAGGCCATCGCAGATCTCCGTCCTCCATGCTTTAGAGGCGAGAACGATCCTGCCAAACTGGAAGCTTACATCTCCAAGATGGAGACCGCATTCGAAACCCTCGAAGCTCCTGCTGGAGTTCGAGTGAGATTAGCAGCTTATTATCTAAAGGATGCAGCCATGGATTGGTGGAAACTAGTCAATCATGAGCACGTCAACGACCCCCCATTCGATTGGGAATCCTTCGCATCTCTCCTCCGTTCCAAATACTACCCGGAGCATGTGAAAACCAAGAAAAGGCTAGAGCTGGATGCCTTGAAAATGACAGAGAAGATGTCTGTCGACGAGTATTACAGAACCTTCACTTCCATCCTCCGTCTTCTACCCGATCTAGGATACACCGGCCAGGTGTTGGTCGATCGCTTCTATGGCGGTCTGAGCCATCGCCTTCGGTACGGTTGGGCTACACACGATTTACCTCCCTTCAGGTAAAAATCGGTTAACCTTAGTATCATTTCAATTCCTTGAATTCCCTAATACTTTACTTCTACCTTTACCTCTTTAAATAAGAATCCCGGCTAATACCTGAAACTTCAGGAGTGTTATCACGCGGCTTCTCGCGTTGAGATCACTTGCCAATTCAGGGATGAAGAAACCGCGCTGAAGCGGAAGACAAACAGTAAGAACACAAGTGCCGAGGAGCAGAACCAAGGCAAAAGTTGGAAAAAGAAGAAAGGGAAATTCTTTCATCAAACCCAAAAGAACTTCCCAAGTGAGAGCAGTGCCCATGCTGAGCAGGGCAAACCAGTTGAGCTGCTTTAGCTTGGTTCATCTGCACCGGTGGCTGCGAAGCCACTGAGATCACACCCACCTAAGGGTAAACTTCTACTCCTAATTCGTATTCATATAAGTATAATATCTAGTATATCCATGCACACATGTGCTAACCCTCTAAACCTTAGGTTCTGGCTCCGGTTTCACCAAAACCTTCTCCGACGGCCGCACCTATGTGTGCAGGAAGTGCAACCAAGACCATCCCGGCAAGGACTGCTATGGGAGAGAAATCAAGTGCTACAACTGCCAGAAACCGGACATACAACCAATAAATGCCCAGAGAATGCCAAGCCAAAAGGGAACTTCCAAAGCTACAAGCAGAGGGAAGGCAAGGAGGTTGCATCGGGCGATGCACCGACCCAGCAGGCACCACAGGGACAGGGATCCCGGGGACCTCAGAGGGGTGCACCTCAGAGGCAGCCTTCCTTGCATATCATAGACCGAGATGGGCCCGGTTCTAAGTCCGGCCCAGGTAATTAATCTTCACCTTGAATCCTTGAGAAGCATGTCTAAGTATTGGAGTATTTGTTTGAATGAATGCATGAGTAAATAATTGAAGTATGTATGGAGCATGAAATGAAGTAGTTGAAACTAGTACTCACCGTAGATAAAATTTATAACCTTAGGAAGCTTTAGTATCTGTTATCCGATACCTTCAAATCAAGTCAAGAGGAGATCGACATCACCAATCACTACTACGCCAACGAACAGTGTCAGGTCATCCGACCAGGTATGATTTTACTAAGGGGATACCTGACACCTGAAGCACAAATCTCAATCATCCGACGATGCAACGAACTAGGAACGGGTCTAGGTGGATTTTATACACCCGAATTCCCCGGTGGAGCGAAGATGAAGCTGAAAATGATGTGCTTGGGAAAGGACTGGAATCCTTATACCATGACATACCAAGAGACACGAACACAAGACAGAGCAACGCCACCGACAATACCCCAGAGTTTCAGACACTTGTCACACAATCAGTAGAGCTTGCACAACAATGCGAACATGATCCGATCCCCGCAATTGAAGCGGACATTTGTATCGTCAACTTCTATGAGAAAGAAGGACGACTTGGGCTACACCAAGACAAGGACGAGACAACGGAATCTCTTGAACAAGGAGTGCCCGTAGTGTCTTGGTCCATTGGTGATGATGCCTTATTTTTGTATAGCGAGCAGAAGCGTGTGGACCTCGCACAGAAACTGGTACCGAGATCAGGAGATGTCCTAATCATGGGTGGAAAATCCAGGATGCTGTATCACGGATCAATAAGATCAAGTTGAATACGGCACCGCCGGCAATAATCAATGCCACACACATGAAAGCAGGACGCCTGAACCTTACCTTTAGAAAGTATTAAATTCATAGTATCATGTAATCTACTAGCAACGTGTATTAGAGACACGATATGTATGATGGTTGGTTTGTCAATAAAGAGCAGTGTTGATTTAATTCCACTTGTGTCCACCATCATTACTTAACCAATTGTGACTTCAATAGGTTGTGGACTCAGTACCGAAGGTAACCTGAGTATCCTCACCGAAGCACAAGCCGGCAAGAGCGACACCATCTTAACGGGAACATTCCTAGTGAAGCATTGAAGCCAATGTGTTATTCGACTCCGGGCCTCTCACACCTTCGTATCACCATCCTTTGTGAAGAGGTTGAAGCTAGATGCGGATGAGCTACCGAACTTCATGGTTACTCTCCCATCGAAGGAGCGAGTGTAGTGTACCAAATACTACCAAGCAGCCAAGATTGAGATCAAAGGCAAAGCGTTTCCCATCTCCTTCATCGAGTTTAATGGATTGGGATTCGACTTGATAATCGGAATGAATTGGTTGGAGCGGCACAAGGGTAGAATCCTCTGCGCCGAGCATCGATTGCTGCTCAAGAGTCCTTCTAGGGTTACTGTATCTTACCGCCAGATACCGAGAGAGCCTTCGACCACACTCATATCTGCTATGGCCATGTACCGGAGCTCAGAAAGGGCAAAGAAGTATATTTGTGCTATGTACAAGACCTGGAGAGAGATCTAGAGTTTAATCCTATGTATCGATAGTATCTGAATTCCCCGACATATTCCTAAGGAGCTACCCGGCATGCCACCACAGAGAGCGGTAGAATTCGAAATTGATCTGTTGCCAGGTACCAGTCCCATTGCTAGGGCACCGTACCGTATGGCACCAGCTGAAATGACAGAGTTGAAAGAACAATTACGTGATCTACTCGAAAAAGGGTTTATACGCCCGAGCGTATCACCCTGGGGAGCACCGGTCCTCTTTGTGAAGAAGAAGGACGGCAGCCTCCGACTTTGTATTGACTACCGCGAGCTGAATGCGGTCACAGTCAAGAATAAATACCCATTGCCACACATCGACGACCTATTTGATCAGCTGAAAGGAGCATCAGTCTTCTCCAAGATTGACCTCCGTTCTGGGTATCATCAGATTGCTATCAAAGAGCAAGACATAGAGAAAACGGCATTCCGTACCAGATATAGCCACTACGAATTCACCGTCATGCCATTCGGTTTGTCAAATGCACCAGCAAAATTCATGGATCTCATGAATCGACTATTCAGTGAACAGTTGGACACTTCGGTTGTTGTCTTCATCGACGACATCCTGGTATACTCAAAATCAGCAGAGGAACATGAAATTCATTTGAGGAAAGTGCTTGAGACACTGCGCGAGAACCAGCTGTATACGAAGTTCTCCAAATGCGAGTTCTGGCTAGATCAGGTATCATTCCTTGGTCATGTCATCTCGAGCGCAGGTATCTCAGTTGACCCTTCTAAGATAGAAGCTGTACGATCATGGCCTAGACCCAAGACTGTTACCGACATTAGGAGCTTTCTTGCTTTCTTGGTCTAGCCGGTTACTACCGGAGATTTGTAAAAGACTTCTCGAAAGTTGCAAAGCCCATGACTACACTGATGAAGAAAGAAGCACCGTTTGTATGGACAGACGAGTGCGAAGTATCATTTAGAGCCTTAAGGACTCATTGACCTCAGCGCCCATCCTTACTCTTCCAGAGGGCACATAGGGATTTGAGGTATATTGTGATGCATCAGGCAAAGGAATGGGATGCGTACTCAGGCAGCATGGCAAGGTTGTAGCTTATGCCTCCCGCTAGCTGAAAAAACATGAGGAGAATTACCTGACACACGACTTAGAGTTAGGAGTCATTGTCTTCGCCTTGAAGATATGGCGACACTATCTCTATGGGGTAAGCATCACCATCTACTCCGACCATAAGAGTTTACAGTATGTATTCACACAGAAAGAACTGAACTTGAGACAGAGAAGATGGATGGAGTTTCTCTCAGACTACGGCATCGACCTACAGTATAAGGAAGGGAAGGAAAACATCGTAGCCGACGCTCTGAGTCGTCGAGCACACTCGCTCCATTCGCTACTCGCTTCTTCTAGCTTGGTTGATGAGGTGCGAGACGCCCAGTTGAGCGACCCTTACCTAACCGAAATCAGACAAAAGATTGAGAATGGTACATTTGAGAAGAAGAAGTATGACTTTAAGCTGCATGAAGATGGTTTGATTCGGTTGAATGGCAGGCTATGCGTCCCCCGAAGCAATGCTGAGCTAAGGGATCGCATCCTGCGAGAGTCACACAGTTCCACATTGTCAGTCCATCCGGGAGCCTCCAAGATGTACAAAGACATGAAGAGGTACTTCTGGTGGTCTGGAATGAAATCAGATGTGACAGAATTTGTATTGAGATGCTTGACATGCAAAAAAGTAATTTCATGATATCTCCATGGATTTTGTTAGGACTCCCACCTGCTAGGGGAGGACTCAACATGATCTGGGTTGTAGTCGATCGCTCACCAAGGTTGCCAGATTCATACCGATGAAGGACACCTGGAAGGTAGTGAAGCTTGCAGAGCTATTCGACAAGGAGATTATCAGACATCACGGAGTCCCGAAAACAATTGTATCTGACCGCGACACCAGATTTCTTTCGAGATACTAGAGAGCTACACGGGAAGCGCTGGGTACAGAATTGAAGTTGAGTACCGCCTTCCATCCTCAGACCGACGGTCAGACAGAAAGGACCATCCAGACACTGGAGGACATGCTTAGGGCATGTGCCTTAGACTTTCAGGGGAGTTGGTTAGACAAGCTTCATCTTATCGAATTTTCATACAATAATAGCTACCATGCCTCGATTAAGATGTCGCCATTCCAAGCTCTATACGGTAGACCTTGCTGTACACCTTGTGTTGGGATGAGTCAAGTGAAGCGGTCATCATAGGACCGGAGTACCTTGAGCAAGTACAAGCTGAAGTCCAGCAGATTCGAGCCAATATGAAGGCAGCCCAAGATAGACAGAAATCCTATGCGGATGTGAACGACGCGACCTTGAGTTCGCCGTGGGTGACCAAGTGTTCTTGCGCGTTTCACCTATGAAGGGTGTCTTCTGATTTGGTTAGAAGGGCAAGCTGAGCCCAAAGTTTGTAGGGCCGTATGCTATCACCGAAAGAGTTTGAGTCGTAGCCTACAGGTTAGCATTACCTGAGGACTTGGGACGTGTCCATGATGTCTTTCATGTGTCACAACTCAAGAAGTATATTGCTGATCCTCTCATGTGCTAGAGCCCGAAAGACTTCCATTGAGCCGACAATGAGATAGGTTGAACCCCTGGTGAGAATCCTTGATAGGAAGACCAGAGACACTCGCCACAAGTCTATACGAATGGTGAAGGTCCTATGGTCTAACCATGATGTCGAAGAAGCGACATGGGAGTTGGAAGATGCCATGAAGGCAAAGTACCCACAGTTGTTCATAGACTAGAGAGTCTAATATTTAGTAATACGGGTACGGGGCGTACCCCTTTTAAGGGGGGTAGAGCCTTTTTGCTTTTGCATTGCTTCGGGTTAGCATTGCTTAGTGTGTAGGTACTGTAGTAGGTTTTGATAGCACATGTAGTGCGGAGTGTATGTGTAATGTGTGATGTATGGATGAGTATGTACAATGTGTAATGTATTTGTGTAATGTGTATTACGAATTGTGGTGGTGTATTGTGTAATATGGATGTGTTGGTATGTATGGAAATGGTGTATGGTGTATGTGAATTGTGTATGATGCTTGAATTGTGTATGCTTGCAATGCGGAAGAAGTAACACCTCATAGGTGGTAGTAAGACACATTATGGCAATTGGTTTGCCTAATGAGTAGAATTATTAAACTATTAACCTTGAGCAACTTTGAGGGCAAAGATTCTTAGGGGGGTAGATTGAAATACCCTGTAATTAAAAATAGTGATTAATTAGGCTAATAAGTAATTTAGAAGCTTAATTATGCATAAATAATCATCAGGGACAAAATCCCGAAGAAAACGGATCCTTAAAACGGATTAAAAACACTAATGAACCTTAAAGCGCGTTTTTCGAGGAAACCGGGAAAATGTGACTTTAAGCGGGTCAATAGACTCGTAACAATCTTGGTCAACTAAATAATCATTAAAAAATATTAGTGAAGCTTTAGAACCAATAAAATCATAAAACGAGAAATTAGTAAAAACTGTCAAAAACAAGAAGTTTGTGGGGTAGAAACATAAATAACCAAACTTATGTGTCCACTTTTGAAAATAAAAATGTACATGTGTGTGTGTGCTGTGGTCCGATTCCCCCCCCCCCCCCCCCTCACACACTCACCTATCTCTTCTTATTTACAAAACAACAAAAGTAATAAAGTAACTCCCTCACTCACGTACTCTCTCTCCTACCTCACATTCTCTTCACTCACGTAGAACCCTCACTCTCTCATTTATTTCTTCCTTCTCCAGCGATAACAATGGGTTTTTGAGAGAAACCACACAAAACTCAACTTCTCTCTTCTTGTCACACCCTTGAACCTCCATCAAAAATTGCAAAAACTATACCATTGAAATCCCCTCACCAAGGAGAGTATTTCCCCCTTTCAAAATTCGAAACAACAACTTTCATCTCCATGGGTGTGTATCATTTGGAGCTTCAAGACCACCATTGGAACCCCCTCCTTCTCCTTGTTCATTTGAGGTAAAATCTTCTTGAAACCTCACTGTTTTTCTAGCCTTATGGGCAAAACGAAAATCTAGCTAAAACCTTGTTTGGTTTCCTTGTACCCTAGCCGATTTTGGCTTCCTTGGAGAGTGGGAAAGATGTTTCTTGAGCCATTCCAAACATTATCTACTCCCTTGCAAGGTAATGAAATTTCTAAACCCTAAAACTTGCATTAAAACTCAAATGATGGTTAGGGTTAGTTAGTATATTAAAATGGTGTGTATATATGTGGGTTGTAGTGTTAGAACCTGATTCACAGACCGGTGGGAAGAGAAGAGGAAGAGAGAGAAGGAAGAAGCAAGAAGAAGAAGGAAAACTAGAAGAGGAACAAGGTAATTGTGCTCACTTGTGTAGTCTTGTATATACATATATGTAACAGATTTTAGAAGTTGTAAATGAGTATTGTAAATGGTAGTGTAGTAGTAGTGCAATGAGTAAGAGAATACAAGTGTTTTAAACCTTTAAAAGACATGTAAAACTTATTGAAACCTAGTTGGGATTGGGATGTTGAGTGCAGGAATTTTTAAGAGTGTTTTGTGTTGGTATTTGTATGAGAGTTTGAATATTGGTGATTGATGAAACAAGGTGAAAAGGATAAAAATGTGAACTAGAACATGTGTGAGAGTATAAAAATATAGGGGAGACTATGGCAAAATTTACCTAGAACTAGAACACTTAGGAAACTAGAAACTAGGTGAAAAACATACCCTTGTAACAGATTTTGGTTTGTGTTAGGTAGTGGGTAGGTAAGGAGAGATTTGTAATGCATTAGGAGTGTTAGAAATGAAATTAGAAGAGGGAGTTATAGATGAAGAGAGCTAGAAGTAAAATCTGTAGCAAATGCAACTAGAAGAAACAATGGGAGTGTTGAATTGAAACTAGGAAAATTATGTATGTAAAATTAGTATAGAAATGGGTAAAGGGTTAATGAAATAACTAAGGTGTACTAGGAGGTTTAATTAGTGTGAAAACATGTGGGAATAAGTGTAGGAACAATGGGGAAGTAATGAGTAAGAAGAGGGACTGAAAACAGAAATAAAAATGCAATCACTGGACTGGACCGACCTTTGGACCGGACTTGCAAGGTCGGTCGACCCAGATTTACAAAGGACGGAAAGCTTCTGGAATGGACCGACCTTGGGGACCGAACTTGCAAGGTCGGTCGGCCAAAAAAATTCCCGTCATAAAACCTTCTGGAATGGACCGACCTTGGGACCGGACATGCAAGGTCGGTCCGAAACCAAAACTCACTGGAATGGACCGACCTTGGGACCGGACTTGGCAAGGTCGGTCGGCCCTGTAATTTTCCAGCGTAGTACCTCACTGACTTCGACCGACCTTGGGTCCGACCCTGGGTAAGGTCGGTCAAGTCATACAAAAAAATATTTATTATTAAATTAAATAATAATATATATATGTATATATATGTATACCACATATATATGTGTACATATATATAAGAATCCCAATGTTAAGTAAGGAAATAAACTTAAGTAAAGAGAGTAAGTAAGTAATGTGTAATGTAAGAATGGAAAGGACTTAGTAAGTGTGACTTAGGAAACGTAGGAGTAATTGAATTAAGTTAATGATAGTTAGATTAATCACTCGATTGTATGTATATCATAGGATTTGAATTGTGAACACCGGAGGAACGTCGGATACAAGTACAACGGTGAACGGTATGAATTCCTCATGCCCCGTATGCTATCTTTGTTACGCTGATTTGTGTGTTGTGTGCTAATTGATCACCAAATAAGATAAATGCACGAATCGGAGTTATTATGCATACTTGTGAATAGGTAGTGTTGTATGTTGTGAATATTTTCTTTACATCTTAGTTTGTATAATTCATGAAATGTATGGGTGAATATGAGTGTGTGAATGTATGATATATTGTACTGTGACCGAATATCATATTGTGATTGGACTTCTAACTGATTCCTAACAAGCTACCCATCTGACCAATCTAACTTAAATTGGTAATTAAATTGGAATGAGTAGAAGTCCGATATAGTTTCGGCTACGCGTGAGGATGCGGAGACACAAGAGGTTGGATCCAAGTCCTGACTCTTAAACTGGTCGTGGCCCAAATCCCTTAAGTGGGTAGCATCCCGGATTGGTGAGTCAAGTAAATCCCGGTGGTGGGACGGTGTAGTCCCCGGGCCGGAGGTCATACCGACTTAACATGAGTATGAGTAAGTAAGTAAGAATGAGTAAGTAAGTAAATGAAAGTGAGTAAGTAAAGTAAGAGTGAGAATGTGAAATGAGTAAAAGAGTAAATAGCATTCCGATTAACCCGGATGCGTAAATGGCTAACACAGTGAAGGTAAGTAAGTGTGTGTTGTTATATTGCCATCTTGGATTGTGTAATGTATTGTATATGCATGAATGTTGTATGCAAAGCATGTATGTATGTTAAAATGAACCGCATGCCTATTTGACCTTAATTAGTCGGCGTGCCCTAGCTAGCACGCGGTATATGCGGAGTTCATGCGCAGCTTTTGCTGAGCCCCTTGGGGCGATGTTTTTACTACACGCAGGTACAAGAGAAGGATGAGGACTGTGAAGAGATTTAGTTTAATTTCCTTTTGGTGTAAAGATGAATTTTGGATGGTGTACTGAGTAGTACACGGCTGTAGATTTTTGTTAGCCGGTGTACCATGGGGTACACCCTTTGGGATTGTGAAAGAATGATAGGATGGTGAATTGGTATAGATGAGTAGTTGTTTTAAACTCATTCTTTTTTTTTTGGAAACTAGTGGAAGAATGTAATTGAATACACTTAAATACTTGGTAGTCCATTAATGTAAGCGAATGGTATCTTGTAATCAGTAAGCAATTTTTAGTAGCTCGGTATACTATGATCATCAGACTGTCACTGTAAGTAAGGTAAGCCTAGCGAGCCGTATGGGCGGTTAGCGGCGTTGTACCACCCGCCATAGTAGTGTAGTATTTCCGCTGCGAACTGATAGGATTAACAGGACGATTAGACGGTAAGAATGGGATTAACGGTAGGGGTGTTACAATACTCCTCAAAAGTTTTAGATTTATAACCTCCCAATTATATGTATTTATATATAGCATTTAGTATCGCCATTTTGGTAGTTCTCCTGACTTCAGAATATATGGATTCCAAGTTTGTTCTCTCCTCACTATTTATTAGGAGTCCACCATTGTCACTGGAATGGTACTAGCTGAGACTCTTGGTATTTGAGCAGGTATTACATCCCGTGTTTATTTGGATGTTTAGTTATATATAGTGAGATTCTGTTATGATTTTTTCTTGATATTATCATTGGTTATTTTTGTAGGATTATACTGATAGTCATATTTCAAGGTTTCGCACGATCTTCTCGCGAAGTTAATAAGGGATTGTAAGATTTTCCAGTCCCGCACTGGGCAGCAAGCTCAGTGCCTGGGTATCCCATAAAATTCAGTGTTTGCTCCTTACGTGTAGGTCTTCATTCGCCCTTTTTGTTGCCTTAACTCGCGCATTCGTTATTCAAGCATTATTAAGGATATGCTGACTTAACTCAACCCTGGATATTATTTTGTCGCCGTCATGGAAGGTACGATCTGACGTCTTGTAGTTAGCCACAGCTTTGGAGGTCTTCATGGTTTCCAGATTTGTTTGGTTAACTGAAGCAGCACTTGTTGTGGCAAGTGCGCCATGCAGGTTGGATCATCATGCAGTGTATGTCCATCGTGATATATATACACTCCTTTTTCATTGTATACTTGGCGGTATTATCATCCTCTCCTGTTTGTCAGTGGTATGGCGTCACTATCGATTGTCGTCAGCTCCTCATGTGAGTAGGGGTTGGCATCGTACGGTCTTCAACACACCCTTTCAATAGCTCAAGTAGTCTTAAGTACTTATGTTAATTAATGTATTTCTTTTCATGACATCTGCTCGTTATTTAGGCAGGTCATGGTTTATAGTTACTGTAAGTTTGGACAGTTATTAACACCCTTCGGCGGACCAAGTAAGAACTAACTTACTATTCCTCACTGTTCTATCACACCCTTGCATCCCAAGGCTAATTTTGGTTGTATTCAGATCTCAGAGCGCAACTACGCTCTGATACCACTTTTTGTAACACCCCAACTCAAAACTCCACAACCTGAACGATGATAGCTCCCAACTTCAACTGGAAATGCAGCGGAATAAATACATAAAACGGGTGGTGCTACAACGCCGTTAGTCGCCCATGTGACTAACAAGGCTAACTCCAATACAACTTACAAATGATACGGTCTGAGCGCTGAATACAAACCGCTTAAAATAACAAAACCAATAGTAAAAATACAGTACTGTAAAATGATGCCGGTAATAATAATCCATGTCTTAATTCTACCCCACCTACACTCGGTCGGGTGATCTCTTCAACTTCAGGTACCTAAAAAGTGGGGGTGCCCCCAAAGAGGGTCAGCAAACAACGCTGGTATGGAAAACGTGCAGCCCATCGGCTACTGGGCCACACCAACTACTTTGTCGAATACATGCAGTTCATTTTTTTGTAAAACTGTAAACAATCATAACATAATCATAACAAGTATCCATACAAGGACAACAATATCACATAGAACAAGACTTCAGAAGGTCAAGTTAGATGATCTGTAATTGCTTGATGGTAGCCGGATCCACACAATGGGACTGACAGGTATATAAGAGTATGTCAATATAGTGAAGGTATAGTGACCTCGTTAAACTCCATCTCATAGAGTATAATGTTCGGGTATGATAAACCCTTAGACAAGATGGGACTCTCGTACAAGTAGGTGGGTAATAATTCCCTCAGAAGATAACATGGTTAACTCCTGCACTTAAAGAGTGGGTATCGTACCCTCGAGAGAAGTGAAGTCTTCCTCTTAACTTGAAATGTTCCGGTACGGTCTCGGTGAGTAGACATAGAGTGCACCCAAACTCCGTCGCGACGTAAATTGAATAGGAGACGACCTGAGACAGGTACAGCTCCTGTAGCATGCATGGCCAGATCCAACTGGGCTCCTCGCTCTCGTAGTATAGAATTGTTAGGTGTCACACAGGGACGTTAATCAAGAACACAATGTGTATTGTCAATTATCACGTTTAGGATAACGACGTCTGTTATAAAGTGAAGTTAGTGAGAAACTTGAGTACAAGTTCTCGGTATGATAAAACGCAGGTATTTAATCCACTGGTAATGTAGTGTTGTATGCGTGGGACATACACGTTACAGTTAGTAGCATCACGCACATAAAGTAACACAACAGTGCACAAGGGTAATACAATATTTTATAACAATTATCTTGGTCGTTATTTCAAACAACAGATAGCACACAAGCCGGTGTAATCCGGTAGCAAACAGGTTGCAAGAATCCCATACCGTTCACCGTAGATTTGCAGTTGAATATATCCTGGTCAACGTCTGGTCAAGTATAGTCCTAGAATAGGATTAACTGAGAGTGTTAATTTATGTTACCCTCTTATAATAACTTTATTGGTTCATGAAACAATTTTGTATTCGTTATTTCATGTGAGGTTTATTTCTTTGTACTTAGGTAGTTTCTTTAACCTCTTAACCTTATTAATAATTAAGGTATTTATATATTTCCAAATCATGTATTCTTAATTTATAAAACTTATATGGTGTGGTAATTTCTTTTAATTACCTTATGATTCAATGTATAACTTATTTGTTATTTCTTTTGATTTATTTTAAAATCCTTTAATGTATATAACTATATACTCATGTACTATTTATGTTACCGTTTGTTTTACAATTGTCTAAATAACATAACAACTTCATAATTTCTCCAATATATTTATATGTCACACAT
Source organism: Limonium bicolor (assembly GCA_023374045.1). NCBI lineage: Eukaryota > Viridiplantae > Streptophyta > Magnoliopsida > Caryophyllales > Plumbaginaceae > Limonium > Limonium bicolor. The sequence goes on from CM041782.1 coordinate 82,680,603, forward strand.
GGACATAATATTCTTATAATTTTTGTTATTCTCCACTTAACCATAAATAATATTTATTGGTTACAATTAAATTCCTTATAACTATATAACCCATAGTTTTAATTCCATAATCTCTTATATTCATCTCCTTTTTGATTTACTTGAAATCTTAACTGTATAAGTTTTATACACATGTATTATTTATGATACTTATATATAATTGTCTAAAGGACATAACCACTTAATAAATTCTCAAATTATATTTACATGTCACACATGGGCATATTTTTCCCATACCTTTTATTAATTACAAACTAACCCCGAATAATATTATTTCTTTACAAGTGAATTACTTGTACTTGTATATCATATAGTTTTAATTTCATAAATCCTTAAATCATAATTTTCTTTTCTAAATTTCCTAAATATCCATATAGGACCTACAAATATTTTTAATCCCATAAATACATCATACTTTTCGGTTATTATGTTATAACCTTATTTATTTCATAAACTTTACATTATACACCCAAATACATTATAATACATAGTTTTATTTTCTTAATTAATTAATTCACTCAACACTCAACCACCTCTAAAATTCCGTATTTATTATTTGAACACCTCAATTTTTATTATAATTATCAAATCAACCCTTAACCTTCGGTTTTGACAAATAACTTTCTATAATTACATTTTAACCCCAAAAACTTTATATAAAATATATATTCACTTATAAACTATAGTTTTAATATTTAATTTCCTTAATAACCAAGTGGACACTTATATTTCCACAAATTATGATTTCGCCCCATATAAAATTAGGTTTTATATTTAAACTCTTATAAATTACATAATCACCCCAAACTTTTATAAACTTAATATTTCCTGTTATAAATCATTTTAACCCAAAGTTTTCGGTCAACACCTTGACCAAAGTCTAATTTCATACTTAATACATTAAATACCCATAAACTCATGTGATTCTCGGTTTTACACCAATCTTTCCAAAAATTACAAAATAGCCCCAAAACTTTATAAATTGTTATTTTAACTACTAAACACATATTTAACTCAACCAAAATACATTATATTAATTCTCACACCATATTATATTATAATTATGCCAAGGACACATTTATTCTCGGTAATTACATATCTTACCCCAAACTTTCTAAAAATTATATTTTTACCACATAACTTATTAAACTAGTCATTTAAACACTAGTTATTATTTTTATCTTTCCCAAAATTCATAGTATGTATTTATATATACATATTTAGCTCATTAAAATCTATTCTTCACCATTTGAATTCGGCAATGATAATATATCACCATATAATTTCTAAAACTTGATTTATAACTTATAATAACTATACATAAATTCATATGAGTCATATAACTCATGTAAAAATTATAGTAATGTCTTAGATTGATTTTTAGCTCAAAAAGGAGCATATTTCCCCTAGACAATTCGGTATGAAAAACTATTTAGCCAAGGTAACTTTTGTAACACTAAAGTGTGTCTTAAGGTAATAAGCTTACCATATATGTTATAAATTATATTTTTGATATGTATTACCATATAGTTTCGGTTTTAAATATGTAAGAAGGTGTACATAATTTTTGTACAATTTTTAAGAGCTTATACAAGCTTAAAACAATAAAGATTTGCTTAGTAAACTTACTCTTAATAAAGGATGATTAAGTACTTGAACTCCTCTTGAATTCCCAAGCTTCCTCCAATGGAGATTGATGTTCCTCTTCAGTTTTTATGCAAGAGAGGAAGGGGTTTAGGAGTTAGATCTTAACAAAGATCTTAAGTAGATTTATAAGTAGTTTTCCAAGGATTTACCTTAGGCTGTTCTTCTTAGATTTTTGGCACACCTAGGAGGGATGGAGCATTAATTTTCCTTCATGAAATTGATGAAGAAAATAGCTTTAGAAGATGTAGAAAATGCGTCTTAAGGATTTTCAAGCATGAAAATACCTTAAGATGATCTTGGATGCTCCTTGGATTAATGTTGATTTAAGACAACTTCCTTGGTGTATATTTTGATGCCGAAAACTTGTAGTTGTGCTAGGAAGATTTTTGCTTCAAGACTTAGGAGATTTAGATAGAAAATTACATAGAAATGGTGTTAGATCTTAGAACACCATTAATGGAGCTTAGAAGCTCTAAGGAATGAACTATCAAATGAAGAAGAAAAGAGAGGGTTGGAGAAGCTTACCAATTCGGTGGAAGTGGGCAAATGATAATGGAGCTCACGTATGGACTAAGAAGATTGGAATGAGAGGAATTTATTTTGACAAAAATAATGTCAATTTAAGTATTCTTTTCCTTAGTTTATTTCTTTGATTATTGGCTCAATAAATGCCCTCAATTACTGCAAGCATTTCGGCCACATGACAAGGGAATAAGGTGGCTTAGTTTGACAATTGAAAGAAGAAGACAAGAGCAATTGTAGGTAGGTATTTCTTTAGCATTTCCTAAGTAGAATACCATGTCAATTTTGTCTTCTTTTCCCTTGCATTTTCGGTAATGGTACATGTAGACAGGCCACTGATTTTAGTTGATTTAAGACAAGAGAACATGTCTAGGTTGGTAGGTATTTTAGTTGAATTTTTATAAGGCAATTTAAGCCTCCTTTCTTACATAAAAACGGTAATAGGTGTTGTTCAAGACATTTGTTTTTGTCTATATTTGACCATGAATTATGCTTAGTTAGGTAGTGTATTCTTTTGACTAATTAATGAGGCAATCAACCTCTTCTTTTCCCATATGAAATCAGCTGCATATGGCTAGAGAACATGGGTTGTTTTGTTGGTGTATTAGCACATGTATAAAGTAGATATAGGTTGTCCTTTATGTATTTTAATTTCATTGCTTTTTCCCTAACTTATCCTTGTTGTTTTGTTGCAGTAAAATCGGTAATGTAAGGCTTCATTGACTGAATTTATTTGATACATTATCATATAGCACATGCTAGGTGAGTCACCATTCCATAAGACTTATTTTTTTGTTAAAACCATGCCAATTGATACCTTAAATGGCGCCCAACATGGAGATTAATTGGGATTGATTTTTGATTTAATCCCTGTCACATTATATTGTACTAAGACCATATTATAACATGTTATAAGTCACAACATTTAATTGGTACATTTATACCAAGGTAAAAGATGAAAGTTCTAAGGTAAAAATGCTGATTTTAGGTACCTTTTTTACTCAAAAATCGGCGCTGGTTGTGATATGATTTTATCACTGGAATTAATTTATTTAGATGGCCAATTTATCCCCTTTTAATATTATCAACTCGTGGCTCCTCAAAAACTTCAAGGTAATTGCGTAGAACGCATTTTTGTGACACCCGATGGTGCGTTTTTGTGCTTTAAGGATTTTCTGGAAAATAAGTAGTCGCTATGGTTCCAAGTGTTTATAAACATGTTTATATTCAATAATAATATGTTAAGGTGTTACATTGAGTTATATGGGGTTATATCAACTCGAAACACACTCTCCCGGGCTAACCGGGGCAAAAAGGAGCGTTAAAAAATTCCTCCGAGCACTTTGTTTATTTTTGAAAAAGTAGCTCGACCATTCTTTAGAATGATGAATAATGATGTTAGGAACTCTAAGAATTAATTTTATAGGAGTTCGTGCCACCTCGGCACCCCTCCGGGGCATTCCTAGGGGTTTATGGGACCTCCATAAGGCATGTCCTAGCACTTTGCGTTTAACTGAGAATTTAGCGTGAGGACTTCATCCTATATATCTTATAGAGTGTTATGGTGCATTTGGAATGAAGTGTAATGCTTTACTTCATCCTGTAAAGTATTTCCAGGACTTCCGGGCCTTAAGGGCCTTTAGGGAACTCCCGAGCATTTTGTATTTTCTCTCAGTTTTAGATGAGGTCCTGTGTTCTAAGTGTCATATAATGATCCTTGATTAACTTTACATGAAGTTTATAGCTTATATAACTTGTTTAACTTGAGGTCGGGCTTTAACGCACGTTTCTGACCTTAAGGAGTTTAGGTGTGTTTTATCGCCTAAATGTTTATATACTTCGTTTAGGGTTTAATAATCCCCTAAATAATACTTATTTATCATTATTTAATTATTTGAATGTTAGGGATATTTCATACCATAACTATAAAAAAATATGAAAATAAATGATAAAAGTATAAAATATCATAAATATGAATCACAAAGTTTCATTTAAATAATTTTTTGAAAATCAAAAAAAAGTTTATTAAGTAACATAAAATAGAATATAATTTTTAAAGACATAATAATTCCAAAACAATTTTGAAAAAACTTTTAACTTGTTTATAATAATATGAAAATATTAATAATTATTAAATAATATTCAGAAACAAAACTTTTTTATTAACTACCAAAATTCCAAACATATTGTTTAAACAAAATTTAAGTAACATGTTTAAGAAAATCAGAAGTAGAGACATTTTTCCTAAAAGAACTAAATTTCACTTTTTTACTTAGTACTTATTTAATATGTTAAGACAAATGCACAATCTATTTGTTAATTGATGAAGAAGCATGATTAAGTAAAGAGTTAGAGAAAGTATTGAAAAAAAGAATTAAATTAAATTACCCTCTTTACACTTGACAACTTTTCAACAATTATGAACTTTTATATTAGTTTTCAAAATTATCCTTTTTTCTACCAACTTGAAATTATTTCTATAAAATATTTTTAAAATTTTTAAGTACTATTGTGTCTTAAAAATTTTAAATTTTATTTTACAGATAACTTTATGAATATTATTGTTGTTTTTTATAAATTTTTATTTCCAAAATTAGTAACTGTGAGTTATGAAATGACACAAAAAACTAAAAGGTACCATATTATAGAATATTTATTATCTCTTTAAAATCTTTATTCTTTTTTATGTGCTTAGTAATTATAAAATAATCTAATAAATATTTTTAAAAATTTTTATAATATTTTTTATGGTTACTTTTAATTTTTTAACACTTAGTGACATATTGTGAACTTTCAAAGTAATGACTATAGTGACACTTCATAAATTTTGTGGAATATATAATGATATTTCATAAAAAAAATTGGCATTTCATGAAAGTAATTTGTTTGTGTGTAAAACTGTGTGGATGTATATATAAAGCTGCACATTGAATTATGATGTTATTCAAATTGTACTAAGTATAACATAGTAATGTCATAAATAGTTACGTAAGCTTAGGAAACTAGTATTTTTAATGTGGACAAATTGTATCACTATGAAGCAGCCAAAGATAACTACATATATCTAAGAGTGATTGTTTCATGAATTAGCCAAAAATATGACATTTCATGAATTTTTCTTCTATGTTTAAAAAATAAAAGACAAAATATTACTAATCCCCCCATTTCACAATATTCCTTTATAATAAATTGAACATTTCTACCACAAAGTCTAAATGAAAAGTTGATGCCCCTTGACTTGTTATGGCACAGGTTGATGGTCTGGTTGCTGAGCCCTGAGAAGTCATCAGAGATGTGACATTAAAGAGGAGAAACCCGATCAACCAAAAATGGGAGGCCCCGCCTGCGAACTGGTGCAAATTAAATGTTGATGCTTCAAGCCTTGCATCAGGGCTAACATCTACTGCTTGTGTATGTAGAGATCATGAAGGCAACTGGGTATTTGAAGCCATCAGACATCTAGGGGACTCATCTGTGTTAGAAGCTGAACTGTGGGGTCTTGATGATGGAATGGTGAATGCTAAAGCTATGAATATCCAGAACTTAATCTTAGAGACTGATTCTGCTGAGGCTTACAAGTTACTCAAGAAGTCTTCCGTGAATCCATTGGTCGATAGCATTACAAGCGTTTGTAGGGAACTGATGAGCTATTTTAACAACTGCTCTTTGATAAAGATTAATCGCCAACAAAATTCATTAACAGATAAGCTAGTAAAGGCCGCTCATGAGAGCAGCAGTAGTTTTGTTTTCTTCGGTCTCCCCCATCTGTCTGTAACTGTAAAGATGTCTTTATAGCTGAGAAACTACAAAAATAATACGCGTGTGCTACATATAGAAAGACATAATCCAATGACTCAAATTCACATTCCCGTTCGCTAACGGCCTTAATGCCGTAAATGTGGGCCTCAACCAACAATGTCGGATGGGACATTCCCGCGAATTGTCATCGCGTTTTGCAGCATCACCAACTTAATTATAGAGCTTGCAAAACCTGCGTTGGAAAATAAAGCTGTCTTTAAGGGAATGTTCATTTACTAGGATAGCCTCCACTATTTTGTCAATTTGCTTCGTATGCCCACATCCAATTTTTCACCGTAATAGAAAAAAAAATTCCACGACTCCATCCCTAACCTTTTGAAAGCTCTTCACCGCCTTTCCAAACTCAGACAGTTTCTTCAGGCTGAAAACCAAAGCGTACACCAGTAATTACAACCGAGCTCAGGCATACCCAAGCAGAACAAAGTGTTGCAGAAGAATCCATTTCTCCGCCTGTTGCTGCTGGTTCGCGTTTGGTTCAAGAGAACGAAGATGACGAAGAATAAGGAGAGGGGTGTTGGAGTAGAAGAGACAGATAGTGTTGGGAACTAGATAGCCATGGATATTGTGGTAATTTGTTGCTTTTAGCCACACCAACAAAAATTTAAGCTGACTAACGAACGAGAGTACTTTATGTGATGGATTAATGCGGCCTTGTTAATGCCACATTAATACTCAAAAAATTCTTCCGCCAATGATCCAACGGGCCCTAAAAGAAATATATGAATGACTATGATTACGTCTATCAAGGGACAAAATATATAATATATTGTCAGTCACCAAACACGCAGCATTGAATAGCACGTGATTGTGCTCTGCTACGGCGGCCTTGTATGGGATGTTTTTATGGGGTTGTTTGTTTACTGTCATTATAGTAGCGGATTGAATTCATCTTGTCGACCGATCGTTTTATAAGTTGGTAGTTTTTGAAAGGAAGTATAATTAGTAGTAGTTGATCTTATACGAATTGATTGTGCTCTACTCTTATGCACTTATTATTGAAGCGAGTTTAATTAATTAGTTTCATTAATACATAGTATTATTTTAATTTTTTATTTCGAAAAAATCTCTCTATTTTTTCAAGATAAATACAAGAATACGATTGTAATGTTGGCCTTTATGGTATCTATTGCTACATCTAATATGGTGGAAAGGATTTCATAAACAGAAAAGAAGATCATCACCTTACAAACAAATTATGTAGAGAAATTTCAAGAGACTCTAAGGAAGATCAACTCCAAGATTACTCACTTCCTTTTCTTTTTTTTTTTTTTTGATAATTGGCTGGTTGCCCAGCTTACAAAGCAGTACTGAGGCATGAGAGCCTTTCCCGCTTAAGAACATTTTAGAAAGAAACATAGAACAAAGTACGCAGCCCTACTAAACTTACTAGCTAAGAGGGACCCTTAAGACTACTTAGCCTTCTTCTTGCCCCTCATGACCACCTTACTAGTTCGTGAAAACTTACTAAAGCCTAGGGGTCCAGCCCCACGAACTCTCTTGCCCTTTTCTTTAGATGTTCGAATGATCTCTTCATAATTGGAAAGGGCAAGCTTCTCGTCGGGGACGGTGCATCCGAGCTGCTTGGCAAAGATGAGAGTTTGTCTTGCTTCCTCTAGAACAGCTGCCTCCTCCGGGTCAACTTCCAGAATGGAAGGGCCTTTGGCTGGTTCGAACCCCGGGGGAAATTCCGGGTCCTCGAAAGACTCTTAAGGCCAATATCATCTAAGTCATCCTCCATCAATTGATCCTGAGGGTCAATCGACTCAGACCCCAGCCTACTAAAATGGCCATCAGAAGCCCCATTATTCGGGTCAACATTGACCCCCATATCCTCGCCATTACCAAGCTCATCAATCCACAGAATATTATTTTCCACCCCTCCCCTGTCTTTATTGATGATATCCTCCATAACTGGTTCAGGTCCCGAGGTATTACCAATACCCCCCACACCTCCTTCATTGCCCGGGTCAACAGTCCACTGAAAATCCTCTTCTAGTCCTCCCCTCTCATTGTTGATGATATCCTCTACAACAGGATCAGAGCCCAAGACCTTACTGTTAGGCTTGCGAATGGACACAGGTGCCCGGACACCACTCTCCACTGCCCCTTTACAAAAATCCCCATTGACCCCAACATTTGCATTGTGAGCAGGAGGGGGAGGGGCGGTTGCTCCGGCCCACCATGGTAGTAGCCCGTACTGGCATAAAAAGGCAAATAAGAGCCCCAACTCTGTGGCTGACCCCACCCAACAGCTAGATTGGAAGAAGCTGGCCAGTAACCTACAATTGGGCACGCCCAGCTCTGGGCTAGGTAGGATAGTCCACTCCACGGGTCAAAAAGTATCCCATTCATCGAGACGCCCCCACCAACTAAAGCACTAGCACAGGGCTCAATATTCACTTTTGAATTATTAGCCTTGGGACACGAAGGCATAGAAAGTGGAGCATCTGGAGCCGCCTCCTCGGGTGAAGAAGAGCCACAACAGCAACAACATTTTTGCCCATCTTTCGACTTCCCGAGACGGCCGCCACATCATCCCCTTCCTCCAGGAACGCGCCACCCACTGGCACCCACACATCACCACCCGGGCTCACCGTACCACTGCCGGTTTTTGCATCTCTCCACCAGTGCCGGTTTTTGCATCTCCACCAGTGCCGGTTTTTTGCATCTCCACCATCCCTACCAACCATCTCCTCAACCGCCAAGCACTTCGCCTTCTCCCCTTCTCCCGATGTAGACTCCCTTGGCCCGCGACTCTTGGAGTTATCGACCACGATTCGAAAGCCGGCGCGACCTTTGGACTTATCCCCAACCTCAATATGCTCAACGACGAATTTGATCGTCTCGCCGTCAGTTACCACTTCGACAAAGTCACCAGCTCCGCCCCACCAGACGCCACTAGTTCCGAGAACGGTCAGTCGCGGAGCTTCTCAGACGGTTGACCAACACTCAGCAGCTCTCCACCGCAGGGAGCATCTCAGGACCGCGACTCTCCGACTTCTCCTTGCCGACAAGTTCAGTGGCGCTGGGAGTCACCACCGACTGAACACACTTCTGCATCTTGCCAGACCCACCTTTGTCAACCCTCTGGAATGGAAATAGAGCCCGACGCGCAAACACTTTGCGCCCCAAAAACAGCCTGCCATTAATCTTGTCCACTGCAACATCCACCCGAGAAGAATCAACCATCGTCACCAAAGCGAAAGCCAGATGAGAGGTCCGCCTCCTCTTTCTCGAGATATGGATATCAACAATGTCCCTGTCCATCCTAAGAAGCCACCGGATTGCTCTTGAGTCAACCTGGCTACTTAGATTATCTACGAACATTGAGCACCCCTGCCCACCCGAGGCGGCGCTCACCCCACCACCATCCTCTTCTCTCGACTGGTCTCGCACTCCATCCATCCCAGAAAAACGTGCCGTCGCCTCTTCGCCGCAACCCACTGCATGGATTCCTTCCTTGCCTCGAGACCGTTCTCCTCCCCTGCCGTGAAACTGGTCTTGAGCTACGCCGACGACTGGAGCATCGGGGGCGCCAGGTCTTGGGAGCACCTCTCCTTCCCGGTCGCTGCGACCAACTCACTCTATGCTTAGGGACTGATCGCCGCCTCCTGCGACGGACCCTCCTCTCCCGCTCTCTCCGATCTTTTTCGTCTTCCTCCCTTACCCTCTCTTGCTCTCGCATAGCTTTGGTGCTTTTACTTCCTTTTCTTTTTTTTGTTCTTCTTTCACTCTTTTTTTTCTCAGGACTCCTTTTTCTTCTCCCTTTTATTTGAGTGCAATAGGGCAAATGATCAAAATCTTGGGCGACAACAACCTTAAATAGAACCAATATAGAGATCTCCCCCCTTTACCCTAATCAAAACTGATCACGTCTTTAAGCTCCACCCCGCCAACAACCTTCATCAAGCCACCATATCTCAGTCGCCACTCGGTCACCTTAAAGTCGCTACAAACTGACTTATTCTCGAACAACAAACTTGCTCTCAAACTTGGTCTTTAGTAGACATCCAAATATTACTCATTCTCCTGATAAACTTCTTAATGTAAGAGATGACATATACTTTAAAAAAGATTGAATGTGATAGTACTGTGTAATCTATTGTTCAACAAAGACCGGGGAGAGAGATGATAGAGATGAAAATAGAGTAATAAACACCTAAGAGAAAGGCTCATTTGAAAGGATATAGTTTGGAAAACTAGTGTAGAAAGAAAATTTTCTGATCCTAATGTAATTCGTCAAAGTAATGATAATTAATCATACCTTACTGGCACATACATTTTTTTTGTGCTTTAATATCTTACGGATAAAGGTCAACCATCTCAATGGTTTAATTATATTACTTTGTTCTTTACGAGAAAGATAAAGGCTAAGCAATTTTCCCTATAGTGGTCAATGGTTAATCAACTGTGTAAATTGTTCTAAGTAGTTTCTGTCATGGTAAGTGTACTAGTCCTTCTTTTTCATTTAAATAGTGACAAGGAAGTGCATCAAATTATTGATTTGAGTCCATAATATAAACTAATTCCAAATGGAATGACGACCCTGGAGATTGCGCTACCTTGTAGTATGGAGATAGATTTGTGTCAAATTGTGGTTGGCTGAATAAATGAAAAAATAAATAAAGGAAAAATAAAAATAGAAAGAAAAGAAAAAAGAAGGGGAAAAATCATACACACGCGCGTACACGAAGGAGTCTGGATGGGCTAAATGTGAATTTATGAGGAGGAGAGAGAAAATAATATTTTTTCAAAATGTTATAACTTACAAACTAAAAGTGCAAAAATAAAAAAATTATACCATTGTTCATCATTTTTCGTGCTCTTCAAAACAAGATGCATCATGGATATGTTTTGGTCAACTTAAAATTTTATTTTTTTTAGAATCAGTATATATTAGGTATTTTTAAAGTGAATCTTACTCATTAGTAAAATGAATCTTCTTTAATAAAAAAATGAACCATATTCATTAGTAAAATGAATCTTACCACAAACACCCTAAAAACCACCCTAGGATAGCTAAAAACGTCGAAGGCATTTTTTAGGGTTTGTAGTACAGGGTTTGGGTCTAACGACCCTAAACCCTAACCACAAACCCTAAAAAACTGTCGAGTCAGTGACAACAATATAAAGCGTAGAAATAATGCCAAAAGATTACCCTACCGCCTAAACACCCAAAAAACCACCATAGGATAGCTAAAACGTCGAAGGCAGTTTTAGGGTTTGTAGTACAGGGTTTAGGGTCTAACGACCCTAAACCACAAACCCTAAAAACTGTCGAGTCAGTGACGACAATATAAAGTGTAGAACTAATGCCAAAAAATACCCTACCCCCCCCCCCCAAACACCCTCAAAACCACCCTAGGAATGCTAAAAACGTCGAAGGCGTTTTATGGTTTGTAGTGCAGGGTTTAGGGTCTAACTACCCTAAACCACAAACCCTAAACCACAAACCCTAAAAAACTGTCGAGTAGTGACGACAATATAAAGTGTAGAACTAATGCCAAAAGATTACCCTACCTCCCCCCAAAACACCCTAAAAACCACTCTTGCATAAGTTTGTGGTATGATTAACTTTTACTAGTATTAAACAAAATATTCACTTTTCTTAAACCTTTGATTCACCTTTAAAAGACTTTTGATTCACTTTTCTTAAACCTCTGATTCACTTTTCTTAACCTCTTCTTCACTTTAGTTAAAACAATCTCTACTTACGAGAATCACTTTTCTTAAACATTTGATTCTCTTTGCTTAAACGCATGATTCACTTTATAAAAACCTCTGATTCACATTTCTTAAACCTCTTAATCTATGCTTACGAGATTCACTCTATTACTTTGATTCTCTTTGTAACAACTTGTGATTCACTTTTTAACAACCTTGATTCACTTTTCAAAAATCTCTGATTCACACTAGTCAAACAATCGGAATCACTTTAGTTAAACAGTCTCTATTTATGAGATTCGCTTTTTTAAACCTCTTTTTTCACTTTTAAGCAACTATCTGATTCACTTTGTAAACACCTTTGATTCACTTTTCTTAAACTTAAGATTCATAATGAATCTTAAAAATATGTACATATGAAAAATAAAAAATTTAAAATTTATCAAAACATATTCATGTTTGGTCTTATTTTGAAGAGCACGAAAAATGATGAACAATGATATAATTTGTTTATTTTTACACATATATTTTGTAAGTTATGACATTTTGAAGAATTAGCCGCTTTGGGGGGGGTGGGGTTGGGGTTTTGTGCGAACATTTTTTTAAAAATAAAGAATAAAGTGAGTATTGCTAATTTGCTACGCTTCCGTTTAAACATTGGGAAGTTATATCCGGCTACAATCTGGTGGAAAACTTCAGTTGTTGATGTATAGCAACTCCTATTTTAAACATAAGTTGAGATGGCCGAGTTGGTCTAAGGCGCCAGATTAAGGTTCTGGTCCGAAAGGGCGTGGGTTCAAATCCCACTCTCAACAAATTCTTTATTTTTGAAACCGAATTAGTATACAAAATCAGGGCAATAGAGAAACCGAAACGTCTCCGTCCAATTTAGATTCGGGCCGCTGTTAACTGGCCCAAGCTTCACCCGCCCAACTTTTCCTTGTAAGTACATGTCAGCATTTTGTTTGGTGTTATTCTAATCGAAAACATGGACCAAGACAACATTTTGTTTGGTGTTACTGCCCTATATATTATAATAGGCGATGTCGGTGTGGTATTGTCCGTATACTGGGCCCGGATTTAATTTCCAGACATTTTTGAACATTTTTAATTAACACCAATGCATCTTTACTGCAATTAGGATCGTGATAATATTTTTATATTATTCATTTTGATAAGTTACAATAACATATGATTTCTTTTTAGCTTTTTTTTAATAAACATGATAATAATTTATAGTATATATGTATGTTTCATTTTATTTTATAATACCTTTTTTAAGCTATAGTAGCTTATTAGTTTTTATATAAAAAAATTACTATAGAAGTTAATTATTATACAAATTTATTTATATGACTATATACACGTATATACATAATGACTATTAAAATATTAATTTCCAATATGAAAAAAATTTAAAAAATTAAATCAAATATAATTTTTAGCTACATTTGTGTATTATATTTTATGAAAATATGAATTTGAAAGCCTTAGCTTGAATTAAAGCATAGCGTGACAATTAATAGGTGACTTTACATTAGAATAAACTCAACAAACAGGTAACTAGAGAAGAAAAATGAGAGTCACTCTACTCCGCCGTCTCCGCCCTTCCTGGCCTAGCCTTTCTCTTGTTTCGATCCATTCCTAGTTTTGCTTTTGCTCGGCATATTTCGTCTCTAGTCCAGGTTCGTCGTTGCTACTTTCTTTCTGGTGATTGAGCCACTCCTTGTGGCTTCTTGATTGAGGAGGTCACGTCGTGAAGACTGGAGATTGTTGGGTGTTATGGTAGAATCTGATGTGGTACATAAGGCGGCAAAGAAACCGCGTAAGTCAAGTACTTCTGAGAACGCGATGGATAATGTTCGTTTGATCCCGAATTCAAGCCAATATGAGCGGATTTCTTTTCAGAACGCTGTGACTGGGAAAGGTCTCGATAGTGTTAGCCAGTTGGAAATGAATGCGGTGGACTGGGATGATTCATCTGACGACGAAGAGGATGGTATGGAGGAGGAGGAGGACCCGAGATGTCCAACTATTTCCGTCACGAAAGAGCAGAAGGCGAGATTCAAAGCCCCGTGGAGAAACTCCATCATAGTTAAACTTCTTGGGAAAAACCTCCCAATGAAGATGCTATATGACCGGTTGAGAGTGCGGTGGAACTTAAAGGCGGACTTTTACATGAATGATCTGTCGAATGGGTTCACGGAAGGACCATGGCCAATACTTGATCATTATTTGACTATTAGAAGATGGAGGCCAAACTTTAACCCAAATTCGGAAGCGCTGTCTAGTTTGGAAGTGCTCGTTAGGTTTCCTGATTTGCCTAACGTATACTATAACGAAGAATTCCTCAGATTGTTGGGTTCAAGAGTGGGTAATGTCAAGAAAGTGGATCTGACGGCGGCCAATTTTGGTAAAGCAAGGCTGGCGAGGGTTGCCGTAGAAGTGGATCTAACGAAGCCCTTGCTTGCGAAGTATAAGTTCAGAAGACGGGTCATGAAGATCGAGTATGAAGGGCTTCATTTGGTGTGCTTTAAATGCGGATGCTATGGGCACAAGGATGCGGAGTGCCCTTTCAATCCGTCAGAAGATCGAGTCCTACAAACTGAAGGTGTTAAATTGGTTCAAGAACCAAAGCATGATTCCACGGTACATGTGACTGAGGATTACGGGGAATAGATGGTCCCCAAGCGGCGAAACCTAATCAAGAGCAGAGGAAAGGAAAATCAATTTCGAGCCCTAGAGCCAGCCAAAAGGGTGATGGGAAACCAAAATTTGACGCGTTGGTGGACAATGACAAGGCTAAGGAGGCGGAGCAGCTGAAAGAACAGCCACAGACGGGTAGTCAACAGCCTAATCTACTTGGAAATGGTGGTCTCTCGACTTTTGACAGACTCAAGAGCCTAACTCGGGTTAAGACTTCTGATAAAGCAGAAAGTAAAACAGTGATATCGTTCCTATGATTAATTTTGCTGCTAATAGTCATTTGGATGGTCCTGAAGATCTAGTGTATGATGGGGATCCCCAACCCTATAGTCATGCTTAAGCAATATTTTGTTCTCTTAATTTAAGTTGATGAAATTCTTATACTAGAATGCTAGGGTGCTTTAAAACCGAGTTTCCACAGAGCTGTTGGGGAATTGAAAAGAGGTCATTGCCCCGAGGTTCTTGTTATTCTTGAGCCCCGCGTTAGTGGCTCCACAGCTGAAATGATCTGTAAAAAGTTGAATTTTGATAACTGGTTTAGGGAGGAAGCTAGGGGATTTAGTGGGGAATTTGGGTTCTTTGGAACAACCCCCTATCGTTTAATATTATCGCTTCTAAGACTCAATTTGTACATAGTGAAATCTGTACAGGGGGCAAAAAGCTCATGTTCACTGCGGTATATGGTAGTCCCAATCAGGCTGTTATACATCAGATGTGGCATAGACTTAGTTGTATTCAGCCTAATAGTGGAGCTTGTTGGCTCTTAGGTGGGGATTTTAACGCCACTTTATTTTCTGAGGATAGGAACATGTCTTCTAGGAGTAAATTTGGGTAGACAGGAGGTTCTTAGACTGGTTTAATGAGAAGGGTTTAGTGGAGATTGAGTCTAAAGGTGGGCAATTCACTTGGACTAATGGGCTTCATCGAGCCAAACTGGATAGGGTAATTGCGACCCCTAGTTGGAGATCCTTATTTCCTGATGCCACTGTTGATATTGTTCCTAGATTTTCTTCTAACCACAATCTTGTGTGTTTATGGCTGAATCCTCCTCGAGGCTTGAGTGTTGGAGAGAGCGTTTTTCGTTTCCAGGCTGCTTGGTTTTCACATAGAGAGTTTTAGAATATTTGTGGCTGAAATACCCCAAACTTAAATATAACGATTAAAATTATCCTAATAGGTATTTAAGAGCCTAATGGTGCCTAAGTAATATTGGTAAGGAAAAATAAATCCAAAAGAAATAAAGAAACGCTTAAAAAGCGAAAAACGCTAAATAAGCGTTAAATAACCATAGGAGGTAAGAGACCTCGGTTAGCGTATTATATGGATTCTAAAGGCTTATTCATGCCTAAATAATATATGGGAACAACTCCCGAAGAAACGGATCCAAATAATGTATTAAAACGCTAATAGAGTTTAGCGCACGTTTTTCGAGAAAACCCAAAAACGTGATTTTAAGTGGTCAAACAAACCCGTAAAAATTATAAATCATTAAATAACAATAATTAAGCGTTAATGGGAGCTTAATAACAAATAAAATTAAAGAAACGAGAAAATTCCGGAAAATGGGCCCGGTTAGTGAATAGTACCAAAACCGGGTAAGATAACGAGCGTTTTCTGTAAAAGACGAAAAACGCTCCAACTAGTGCAACAGTAGGGGGATGATTTTTAATGGGTTAAATAGCTATCTCTCTCTCTCACACACACTAGCTAATTAAATATGAGTCAAAAAGCAAAAAGTGAATAAAAGTAAAAAAGGTACCCACCTTTTCTCTCACCTCACCTTTCTCTATTCTCTCACCTCCCTCCTCTCTTCCAGCGATTTCTCTCTCCTTCTCCCCTTGTAGCTAGTGATTTTTTAAGCTCCAATGGAAGCTTCAATGGCTTCTCCACTTTACCTCCATGCTCTACCTCCATGTGAGCTCCAAATGTAAAAATAATTACATATTCTTACTCTCCTCATCATCCTCTACACTTCTCTCTTTTCAAAATCCAAAAATGAGGAAGTTCATCTCCATGGGTTTTCCCCATTCAAAGAGAAAATAGCATCAATGGGTAGCTTGGAGTCTCTTCTCTCCATTAAGGTAAAAATCTACATGAAAAACTCATGTTTTCTCCATCTTTCTTTACAACCGATTTCTACCCCTTTGTAATGCCTTGTTTTCTCTCTCTCTTTTGAGCATCAATTCAACCTTGCAATGGTGGTGGAATCACCTTCTTGAACCAAGGGCTAAAACCCCTCCTAAAACACTCTAAAGGTAAACCCTAGAAATTGTGTTTTAAGCATTTCAATGAACTAGCATTAATATAAGGGTTAGTATGTTAATTGCACTTATTTTGTGTGCATTAGGTTATGGGAATGGAGTTTGGCAACTCCATTGATAAGCCGCAGACTTATCATATTTTATGCACTAGATTTAGTATTATATTTATCTAAATAATGTTATATTTATGTTATTTATGCTTATTATGTGTTAAAGTATAATATTTGTACAGATTTATGTTTTTATGAGTTTTCTGTGCAAGGAATGATTTTCTAGGCAAAAGTTCAGTTGAAGCCGGACTCCATGCCGGGTAGTTTCTACACGGCATAAGCACAGAACAGAAAAGAGGCCTTGCTGGACCTAATGCCGGGTAGATTCCATCCGGCATAAGTAAAGAGTCGCCACGGTTGACCAAGCAATAGCAGTTATTGACCGTTGGTGAAAAAGATGCTGCCGGGTGTGATGCCGGGTATATCCTACCCGGCATATACACTGTTTCGCGCGGAGTTGACGATTTCGACCGTTAACAGTTGGGCGCATTTATCACGTGTGCCGGCTACTGGTGATCCGGCACGACGCCCGGCAACGACACGATTAATGCCTATAAATAGGCCGAAGAAGGCTACAATTTGACACACTTCAACACCCCTATACACTCCACTCACAACTCCAATTCCGCCCCACTCCATTGTTGGTGTCCAAGGAAGTTTCTACAGTTCCATCCACGCGAAGAAGAAGAAGAAGATCCTGTCGGGTTAAGGCTATGACCATTCCCTTCTCCCCTTGTATTCTCTTCTTGTGGTTGTGTGGATGGAGATGTAGACTCCTTGCTTATTCTTGGTTAGGAATGAATTCCTTCTTGTAAACAATATGATTTCTTTAATATAATTTTCAAGTTTATTAAGAGTAAGGTTCTTATTGAAAGAGAATAGGTTGATCTTTTTTTCTCTTCATGCAATTCTTACTTGTGGAAGACAAGTCCCAAGTAAGATAGGTTAGACTCTCTTAATGGTCTTCCTACTCTCTTCTTATGAATTAAGGGTTAGTGGTAAGAGTGAGAATTAATCCATTTCCCCCATTTCCTTGTTCATTTCGCGGCATGATATATGCTCGATTTGTTAATAGGGATGAGTCTTCTGTTTTCTACTCGGAAACTGGAGAAAGAATATGCATTATGACTATGCCGGACGCACTGCCGGGTGGCCAATGTCCGGCAGATTCAATGTCTTTGAATATGCCGTGCAAGTGGTATCCGGCAGGACACCCGGCGTGTTCAGTTGTTGGTTAATTCGAAGGCTTGTGTTTATGTTTAGAGTTCATATTGATGCTTGGATGGTTTCACACCCTAGATCAAGGATAATTTCATTGTAATTACCACTTAGTTTAGTTAGTTTTGATTAGGATTAGAAAACATTTCAATTTCCCCCCTTGTCTTAGAATAGGTATTACCGGATTAGGACTAATTTTCTATAAGTCCCTTGGGTTCGATACTCTCGGTCGTAATATTTACACTATACTCCGACCGGGTTTTATTTTGCTACCCGTAGTAGAGTTGTAGGTTTAGTTATTATTTTATTCTTTTTGTATATATTTTTATCTTACAATTTCTCGTTTAGCAAATTGGCGCCGTTGTCGGGGACTTGGAACTAGTCCAAGTCCTAATTTCGGTAAAACGCCTTATTCTTTATTCTTTGATTCTTTGATCTTTTGATTCCTTGATTCTTTAATTTATTTTCGCCCTTAGTTTTGCAGACTTGAATGTGCCGTGCGGGATGCCGGGCATATGTCACCCGGCAAACTCGGAGGAAGTCTGATGCCGGATACGTTTTACCCGGCATTGCGTCCGGCATGTTCAAAGTTTTTTAAAATTCCTTACAGTATTGAGTTCTTGGCAATTTAAATTTGTTCTTGCTTACTCCCTTTCGTTATTTCTCTCTCCTAATAGTCCCTATACTATGATTCTTTAATTTAAATTTCGAGTTTGAACTTGCCGTGTATTGTGCCGGGTTTTCTACACACGGCGTTTCGGAGGAAGTCCTATGCCGGACAGGTTGTATCCGGCTCGTCACCCGGCATGTTCAAATTCTCTCAATATTATTGTCGTAAATAGGAGGGACAGTTAGGAATGATCTCCTCTTGCATCTATATTGATTATCTTCTGCACTTAATGTCTTTAATTAAGTTAATTTTTCGATTTTTGTTCACGCCGGGCAACATGCCGGGTTGTATAAGCCCGACAATAGTGGAGGAAGTCCACTGCCGGGTAAGAGTCACCCGGCACTATGTCCGGCAGAACCAAAACTTTATTTTTCCTTGTATTTTCGTAAGTCTAAATATATCTAAATTTTATTTCTTTTATTTTTACGAAATATTATAACATTTTCTTTTGCTCCTCCTGAAGTTATCCAAGTGAATGCTTCTTCGGTCAACGAATTCTCCTGAAAATTTAGCCAACTTTGATCCGGAGATCGAGAGAACCCTGCTTCAAACTTTAAGGCAACAACGAACCCTACAAAAAGCAGATCCTACACCAATGGCTGCATCTACCGTCCGAAATATAAACCGGCCTTCTAACCAAGGCCAAAAGCCCGCAATCGACCTCCCTCTCCTTCCACAAAACGAATACGATGAATGGCAAAAACTTAAGCCATATCATCAAATACGATGCATAAAGGAATTGGGTATGTTCGATGGTACAAACCCGGACGATGCCTTGCTCCACATCACCAAATTCTTGCAACACACAAACAGCCTAACCTCCACAAATAATGTCCTCCAATACGCCAGACTTGCTCTCTTCCCCCATAGCCTTACGGGGAACGCCAGCAAGTGGTACCACAGTCTAACCCCCAGTACCATCACCACATGGGAGGACATGGCAACCAAATTTTATGACAAATTCATGCCCCCTAGTCGCACCCTGGAGATGATCGCCGACATTTACAACTTCAGACAACCTAGCTCGGAGAACATCTGTGAGACTTGGGACAGATTCAAAGGGTTGCTTCGCACATGTCCACACCACGGCCTCACCAAGGAGCAACTATCTCAGTTGTTTTACAAAGGATTGGTCAATCAAAGCAAGACGATGATCTTATCCTCCCTTGGTGCAGATATATTAAAGAAGCCTGGAGATCAATTCCTTAGTGGGGTTGAATCTCTTTGCGAAGAGATTAGGGAATGGGCCACCGGTGGAACAAGGGGCAGTACCGCTGGTCTATATCAGGTGGATGAGGGTGACTCCAAATTGGCCAAATTATTGCAAAGTCATGAGCAGTTGTTGGAGAGCAATGCTCAAACGTCCACGAAGGTTAGCGCTCTACAGAAAGTGGTGGAGCAAATAGCAATGAACAAACTTCCTCAACAAGCGAACGTGGGTAGTGCACGACCGCACGCTTCGAGCCCTGACATGCCCAACTTTCAGAATGTTGAGGAAGTCAATTATGTGAGTAACCAAGGGTATCGGCAGCCATGGCAACAGGGGAACCAACCCCCTCAACACTTTCAGAGTCAAGCCGGCTACCAGGGAGGTCCAAGACAATTCAGACCATCCCATCCTGCATCATCATCAGAGGCTAAAATGGCTGAACTTCGTGACATGATGTCAGCCCTGATGAACAAGACCCAGGATGCTCACAACGAGATCTCGACCATTCGCAAGGAGCACAAATCGTTGCAGTTGCAATTACAGCAACTTCTGACGCAACCAAGACAGCAAGGTCAACTCCCGTCCCAAACGCAAACAAATCCACGGGAGCATGCGAATTCGGTCACTATCCTGCCAAGGATCTCAAATGATGCCAAATAGCCTAAAAGGCTAAGTGTAGGGCGGTTCCTCCTCACGCCTTCACTAATCAACCAGGGGAGCCTTTCTTCCAATTTAATTTTTCTCCTTTAATTTATGTTATGTTTTTAAATTACTTTCATTATGGTTGTTTCAAGTTTCATAAAAAAAAAACAAAAAAAAAGAGTTTTACTTATTCGTTTTCTTTCGAACACTGGGGACAGTGTTCCTGCCAAGTGTAGGGCAGGGACCCCCCTTAAAAAAATAAGTTTTTTTTATAATATGCATAAGTTTTGCGCTTTATTCAATGTTTTACTAAACTTTTTGCATGTTTTTGATTGAGATAAGATTAGGAATGACTAAAAGCTTGTTCTCTCAAGAGGTAAGCTCTCTAATGACTTATAGATTCCTGTTTTTAACTTTTTGATTCTCTTTATTAACATGAGTACATGACCTTTCTCCTAATTCTTTCCTTATTATACTTCTGGGTGTTGTTCTTTTCTTTCCAAATTGTGAAAAATCTTTTGGGTAAAAATCTTAAATAGGGTTTTTTGTGAAAAAGAAAGAAGAAGAAGAAAAAAAAAGAAGAAAAAAAAAGAAAAAAATCTTCTTCCAAAGGAAAAGCATTATATTCCTTGAGGTTGCAAAAGTGCCTCTGAATAAAAGCAAGAAACGAGAGTTTTTCCTTTTATTTTTCTCCTAAATTCCCCGTTCTTTAAAAATGCAAAAAAATCATGGTTGATTCAGAAACCTTGAAAAATAGGGCTGAATGGAAAAAACACACAACCATGGTGAGAGTCTTGGCCACATTCAGAAAATCTTGAAAAATAGAGCTGAATGATGGAAACCGGAAAAAGGAGAGATTACAAAAATCCCTTATGCAAAATAGCCCAAAAGTTTTTGATCGGTTTTGAAATTCCTTGTTTTATACCCATTAGTATGTTTCGATAAATAAGGTAGATAAATGATACTTATGAATTAGAGTCATATAGTTGGAAATATTTATCTACATTTCATTCTAGAGTTTATCTGTTTTGTGCATAAGTAATTACTCCTTTCTAATCTTGTTTTGCTCGAGGACTAGCAAAAGGTAAGTGTAGGGCCTTGATAAGCCGCAGACTTATCATATTTTATGCACTAGATTTAGTATTATATTTATCTAAATAAGGTTATATTTATGTTATTTATGCTTATTATGTGTTAAAGTATAATATTTGTACAGATTTATTTTTATGAGTTTTCTGTGCAAGGAATGATTTTCTAGGCAAAAGTTCAGTTGAAGCCGGACTCCATGCCGGGTAGTTTCTGCACGGCATAAGCACAGAACAGAAAAGAGGCCTTGCCGGACCTAATGCCGGGTAGATTCCATCCGGCATAAGTAAAGAGTCGCCACGGTTGACCAAGCGATAGCAGTTATTGACCGTTGGTGAAAAAGATGCTGCCGGGTGTGATGCCGGGTATATCCTACCCGGCATATACACTGTTTCGCGCGGAGTTGACGGTTTCGACCGTTACAGTTGGGCGCATTTATCACGTGTGCCGGCTACTGGTGATCCGGCACGACGCCCGGCAACGACACGATTAATGCCTATAAATAGGCCGAGGAAGGCTACAATTTGACACACTTCAACACCCCTATACACTCCACTCACAACTCCGATTCCGCCCCACTCCATTGTTGGTGTCCAAGGAAGTTTCTATAGTTCCATCCACGCGAAGAAGAAGAAGAAGATCCTGTCGGGTTAAGGCTATGACCATTCCCTTCTCCCCTTTGTATTCTCTTCTTGTAGTTGTGTGGATGGAGATGTAGACTCCTTGCTTATTCTTGGTTAGGAATGAATTCCTTCTTGTAAACAATATGATTTCTTTAATATAATTTTCAAGTTTATTAAGAGTAAGGTTCTTATTGAAAGAGAATAGGTTGATCTCTTTTTCTCTTCATGCAATTCTTACTTGTGGAAGACAAGTCCCAAGTAAGATAGGTTAGACTCTCTTAATGGTCTTCCTACTCTCTTCTTATGAATTAAGGGTTAGTGGTAAGAGTGAGAATTAATCCATTTTCCCCCATTTCCTTGTTCATTTCACGGCATGATATATGCTCGATTTGTTAATAGGGATGAGTCTTCTGTTTCTACTCGGAAACTGGAGAAAGAATATGCATTATGACTATGCCGGACGCACTGCCGGGTGGCCAATGTCCGGTAGATTCAATGTCTTTGAATATGCCGTGCAAGTGGTATCCGGCAGGACACCCGGCGTGTTCAGTTGTTGGTTAATTCGAAGGCTTGTGTTTATGTTTAGAGTTCATATTGATGCTTGGATGGTTTCACACCCTGGATCAAGGATAATTTCATTGTAATTACCACTTAGTTTAGTTAGTTTTGATTAGGATTAGAAAACATTTCAATTTCCCCCTTGTCTTAGAATAGGTATTACCGGATTAGGACTAATTTTCTATAAGTCCCTTGGGTTCGATACTCTCGGTCGTAATATATTTACACTATACTCCGACCGGGTTTTATTTTGCTACCCGTAGTAGAGTTGTAGGTTTAGTTATTATTTTATTCTTTTTGTATATATTTTTATCTTACAATTTCTCGTTTAGCAAGGGCTAAAACCCCTCCTAAAACACTCCAAAGGTAAACCTAGAAATTGTGTTTTAAGCATTTCAATGAACTAGCATTAATATAAGGGTTAGTATGTTAATTGCACTTATTTTGTGTGCATTGGGTTATGGGAATGGAGTTTGGCAACTCCATTCCCCATATAGCCGATTTGTGCAAGAAAGAGAGAAGGAGGAGAATTGGAAAAGAAAGAATGAAATTAAGGGCTTAAGGTAAGAGCTCCTTCCTAATGTTAATTGTTATTGCATTAGAGTAATGGGAATGGGTAAACTACTTAAAGAACCCAAAATCTTGTATTAGTATTGAAGTTTATGAAGTTTAAGTATTTGTGAGCAAGTATGTGGATTGTAGGCCTTAGAGCCAAATAATTATGTATTTGTATTGGCATTGTTGTTTGATGGAGGTATTGGAGTATTGGTATTGCCTTGTGTGCTGGTAGGACCCTTGTATGGGTATGGCTAGATTAGGAATGATTTAGGTAAGAAAGGATGTATGTGGCTAAGTAAGAAAAGTAGGTGAACTATGGCAAAATTTTGGTAGGAATTGTGCATTTATGGATGACTTGGTGAATGGGAGAACCAAGGTATGTATTGGGGATAGTAGAGATGGTTAATGACCATGGCGTAGTAGTTGTAGTATAAGAATGAAAGGATATAAAATCTGTAGCAAGAAGTGTAGTAATACATTGTAGAAACTAGGAAAAATTAGTGTGCAAGATTTTGTAAAAAGAGAGTTGGACTTGGGTATAGGTAGTGTAGTTGATTGGGAATGAATTGGAATGGTAAAATGAAATTAGAACAAAGTGCAAAATGCAAAGAGGAGTGTAGGAATGCACAAGTGTGCAAAGTGTGAAAATGAGAATGGAAATTTGTAGAATTTGAGCAAGAAGTTGAGTAAGTATTGGACCATGGATTTAAGGAGTTTTAGTGAGTGTTTAAGTGTGTTTAAACATGTATAAAACATGTGGAAAGATTATGGAATGATTGGAGGTGGATTAAGGGTTGATTAGGGGTTGAAAAATCCACTAAGTAGCAGTTTTTAGCAGGGTCCGGGACTTAGGATATGTACCAAGTCCCGGACCGCATTAAAAATCAGTTCGACACTCAAAACAGGTTGTGGTCCGGGACCTTAGTCCAGGACCAAGTCCCGGACCAGTGTATGAAAATGGCCGAGAGTGTATTCCTTGATTGGTCCGGGACCTTGGGTGCGGACCAAGTCCCGGACCACCCCCAAAAACTTGCAGAATGTGATTTTTAGGGTTAAATGATGGGGATTGATGGGTAATGGTTTTAGAAGTTGTTAAGGCCTTGTTTGGTGACCTTTAAAGGCCCTACGAAGTGTAAACAAGTATGAGAAGTGATTAGGAAAGTTGTAAGTATAAGAACATTAAGTTAAACCGAAACAACGGGATAACAGGGTAAGTATGGGAGTAGTAATTATGTTGTATTGTAATACATAGTATTAATTGAACCATTTGGCATGTAGTCATTGGTTCAAGACTAGGACTCGAGGAACAAGTAAGGACTAAGGAACAAGGAGACACCCGGTAAAGTAAATTTCAGTAAAAGGTATGATTTCTTCATGCTCTGTATCCTAACCTGGTTACCCCGATTTGTGTGCTTATTTGATCACCTAAATAAGATAAATGCATGAATCGGGCTTTATTGCACTTACTTGTGCTTGTTTATATTGTTCTTGATATAATTGTCTTGAACAATAGTTTGTATAATTCATGAAATGAATGGATGAAGATAAGTGTGTATGTACCTTGTAGTGTATTTGTGTAATGTATTATACCTTGTATATGTGTATGGGAATATGAATTATTGTGTGGCTTGGATGTGAATGACTTCTACTAATTCCTAACTACCTAACTCCTAACGTAAGTACTGAGTAAATTGGAATGAGTAGAAGTCCGATATAGTTTCAGCCACGCGTGAGGATGAGGAGACACAAGAGGTTGGATCCGATTCCTGGTTCTTAAACTTGTCCACGGTCCAAACCCCTTAAATGGTAGCATCCTGGATTAGTGAACCAAGTAAATCCCGGTGGTGGGACAGAGTAGTCCCCGGGCCGGAGGTCCCGACGACTTGACTTGAGTAAGAAGTAAAGTAAAGTATTATGAGTAATGGTCTTGGCTGGTGTAAGTCATTGACCCTGAGTAAAAGAGTAATCTCCACCCGATTAACCGGGTTGGCAAATGGAGCTAACAAGCATTGTGTATTGTGTATGTATTGCGTATGTATTGTATATGTATTGTGTATGTGTACTTCGGGAAAGGTAAGTAGTATCGGTTGGCTTGTTTGGTTTACCTTGTATGTATTGAAGTGTATGTATGTATTCCTTGCGTAAAGTATTGTAGTATTATGTATGAAAGCATGTATGCATGTGTGTATGAATAAAATGAACTGCATGTATTCGACCAAGTGGTAGGCGTACCCTCGCTAGTACGCGGGGTATGCGGAAGTCATATGCAGCGAAAGCTGAGCCCCTAGGGGCAACGTTTTTAGTGTGCAGGTACCCGAAGCGGATATGATCACAGTAAGAGACCGGCGACTACGCTTGGACAACTAGGAATGGTGTAGGAAGTAGTAAATGGTATAAGGCTTGTAGTCTTCAATATAGAAGTGTACCAAGTGGTACACCCCCCTTAGTACTTGGACAGTAAGTACTTGTGAGGAATGTGTAGATGGTTGACTCTTAGTGAGTATGTATGAAATTGAAGGAGGTTGTAACACCCCAACCGCTAATCCTTCCATTGTCCTCTAGTCAATCCCATACTTACCCTTCTCGCAGCGGAATACTTACTTACTCCCGGCGGGTGATACAACTCCGCTAACCCTCCAAGGTTAACAAGGCTACTACTTACCGTTTCGGTCTGATGATTAGAATGAAATGCATACATACTACTTACTTTACAATACCAAATACTTAATTACATTTGATTACCGAGTATCCAAGTTATACGAATTACATTCCAATACTACTTCCCAAAATGAAGAGTTCTACATCCTCTCCCTACTTTCCAATCCAGAATTCAATATCCAAAAAGGTGTACCACATGGTACACCGGCTACTCAAAAAGGCCTTAGCCGTGTACAACTCAGTACACCGTTTCAATCCTACTAACTACCAAAAGAATCACATCCCGTCCTTACCCTTCCGTCACGCCTCGCGGGTACCTGTGGAGTAAAAACATTCCCCCGAGGGGGTCAGCTTACGCTGAATATGATAACCGCATACCCCGCGTACTAGTGAGGGTACGCCAACTAATTGGTCGAATACATGCGGTTCGTTTCATTCATACATACATACATGCTTATTACAATACAATTCAATACATTCATTTCACCAAGCGTACATACATACAATACATACAAGAAGTACAATACAAGTCATCCATTCATACTTACCATACTCACCGCATTACGGAGATACAATTCTCCAATACATACAAAGGTCTTGTTAGCCTCATTTCACACCCGGGTTAATCGGGTGTTCAATACTTTTACCCCGGGTCAATGACTTACAATAGTCAAGACCAATACAAATACAATACTTCTTACATACTTTACTTCCAGTTAAGTCGGTATGACCTCCGGGCAGGGATTACTACATCCCACCACCGGGCTTTAGGGTGGCCCACTAATCCAGGATGCTACCCATTCAAGGGATTTGGTCCAAGAAAAGATTATAGCCAGGATTCGGATCCAACCTCTTGTGTTTCCTTATCCTCACGCGTGGCCGAAACTATATCGGGCTTCTACTCATTCCATTTTACTCATTACTCGTGTTAGGAGTTAGATCGTTAGGAATTAGTTGAAGTCCATACTTACTTTCCATACATACATACAATACACAAGTACTCATACTTACACATACGCTTCATTTCCATTCATACATTTCATGAATTATACAAACTAAATGTTCAAGAAGATTCAACAAGAACAAAATAGTTCAAACACAGTTAAGTGCAATATAATTCCGATTCGTGCATTTATCTTATTGGTGATCACATAAGCACACAAATCGGGGTAACCAAGTTAGGATACAGGGCATGAAGAAATCATACCGTTCACCGTCGTAGGGTACTACCGGTTCCTTTGGAGCTCAACTATGGGATTCCTATACATACATGAAGTAGTATGATCAATGATCTATTATTGATCTACTTACTCCTTCATTGATACTTTCAATGTATACTTACTACTTCATTATTTTCTTACTTGGTTATAAAACCATTCTTTTCTTATTACTTCTTAAGCTTGCTCCCTTACTCATTTACTTACTTCCTTACCATTACTACTTCATTAATGGTGTGTCACTACATATATATGCATATGTGTATATAGGCATATATATATGTATATATGATTACTATAATCATATAATTAAAACATTTTTTTTTTACTCGACCGGACTTGCGACCGACCTTGCAAGTCCGGTCCATTCCAGTAGGCTACATCGTGTGAAAATTCCAGGGCCGACCGACCTTGCAAGTCCGGTCCCAAGGTCGGTCCATTCCAGTAGGTTTCGTATTTGAAAATTTTAGCCCGACCGACCTTGCAAGTCCGGTCGCAAGGTCGGTCCATTCCAGTAGCTTGCATTACGGGAATTTTTTTCTGGCCGACCGAACTTGCAAGTCCGGTCGCAAGTTCGGTCCATTCCAGAAGGTGTCTGACGGGAGAAATTTCTGGTCCGACCGAACTTGCAAGTCCGTCGCAAGGTCGGTCGATTCCAGAAGGTTTCCCGTCTGTAAATCTGGGCTCGACCGACCTTGCCAGTTCGGTCCCCAGGTCGATCCGGCCCAGTACTTCAGTTTTAAAATCTGTTTTTGGGTGTTTTCTTTACCCATTGTTTCCCCAACCTTCACCAATACTTCCCTACATATTTACCACTCATTTAGATGCTCTAACTCGCCTTAATTCATTCTCCTAACTTACTACTCAACTCCTACACAACTTACACCAAATTTCCTCATTTCTTCCCAACACTTGCATCAGTTTTCATTCTCCCTTTGCTACAGATTTTGTTTCCTCTTCTTATGCTACAGATTTTTTTTCAAACTTCTATCCCTCATTACTCCCTCAACTAATGCTACTCCTAGTATCCAAAATGAATTACTTTGCATCCTATATCTTCACATTACCTACACTCTTTTCAAATCTGTTTTAAACTACAAAACACTCCTTTTAAACTCTCCAAGTACTTCCTCTTCTTAAACAACTTAAGTCCTCTCATTTCTACACAAAATTTGACATAGTCTCCCCTATAATTCTTGCTTTGCTCACACACTATTTCAGCCCACAATTTCACATTCTCACAACCTGTTTATACAATACACCATACTCACAAATCCACACTACTACAACAACATAAAATTCCTGCACATACTCAATCAATACCCAATGTTTTCCCAAGTTTTTAAAACTCATTTAAAAACTTCAAAAGCTGTTACATTCTCTTCTCCAATACATTACTACATTACTACTACTCATACTACATACATCCCTCATTGTTAGATACTTAAAATCTGTTACAATGAAATACACAAACTAATCCAAGGTAAGAGCATTACCTTGACTTGCTAGTTTCTCCTTCTTTCCTTTCCTTCTCTTCTTTCCTTCTCCCTTGTTCTCGGTTTTGAATGGGGTTCTCACCCAAGTTCTACAACCCATACCAATACACAACACCATTTAACATTCATGTTTGCACTAACCCTAGAATTTATTGTTTTAGGGTTTAGACAAGGGTATTACCTTTCAATGGATGAATGAAGTTCTTGACTAGCAAGAGAACAATATTCCTAGCCCAATGGAGAAGCCAAAATCGGCTGGAGCAAGAAGAACCAAGAGTTCAAAACATGGAAATTCTTATAATGCAAACAAGGGCTAGAAATGATGGATTTTCGAATTTCTTTTTACCTCAAGATGATAAGGAGGTGAAGGTGCTTCTAATGGTGGCCTCAAATCTTCAAATGGTGAATACCCATAAAATCGAAAGTGGAGCTTTTGGGTTTTTGAAAGGATGAAAATGTTCTCCTTTGCGAGGGGATTCCAATGGTATAATTTTTGAGTTTGGAGAAGATTTGAGTACTCAAAGAGAGGAGAGAAGGTGAGTGTTGTGGGGGTTCCTCCAAATCGCCATAGCCAACGCAAGGAAGAAGAGAATGGAGAAAATAGAGAAGGAGGGGGAAGAAAATCGTGAGTGAGGGTGAGGGGGAGTGAGGAGAGAGAATCTCATTTGCTTTTTACTTATTTCTTTTGTCCTTTAGTGAATTAGGAACAATAAAGAGAGGGGGAGGGCTAATAAAATCGGCCCACACATGCCCATCCTACAGATTTTTAACTTTTATTTACAAAAGTGGACACACTAACTTTGTTTATTTGTACTCTTACCCCACAACTTCCCGGTTGTTACAGTTTTCACTAACCGGTACCCGTTTTCCGGAATTTTCTCGTTTAATTAATTTTATTGGTTCTAAAGCTTCACTAATATTTATTAATGATTATTTAGTTGACCAAAACTGTTACGAGTCTATTCGACCCGTTTAAAGTCGTGTTTTCCCGGTTTCCTCGAAAAACGCGCTTTAAGGTTCGTTTATGCTTTTAACCCATTTTAAAGGTCCGTTTTCTTCGGGATTTGTTCCCTTGTATTTATTTAAGTGTAATTAAGCCTTTAAAAATATAATTAGCCTAATTAATCACTGTTTTTTTAATTACGGGGTATTTCATGCAAAGAGCACAGACTAGCAAGTATAGACATCGGATATGTCTTAAAGACTTCAAGCAAATGCATGGTAACTGGAGCAATTATCCAGCCCAGCATAGTAAGGCAAACGCCTAATGTGAACAATGATGCTCAACAAACGGATGGAGTTCCCTAGGGCGATCACAAGATTACCATGAAGTATAATCCATCATTGGAGAGGATACTAACCTAGTCTAAAACACTAGGAGAAAGTATAAACAGTCTACCCAAGAATGGGAGATGTTATAACCCTAAAGGGGATAGCTTAAATACAATATCACAAGGCGGTATAGTGGACACAACGTGTCATAAACATTAGCCGGATGTAACGGCATAACTAACAGCACTCGGGAGCAATCCATGAAGGGTGTCTAAGTTGACAACAGTCGAACAAGCGTCACGATAAGAACGCGGGAACTAGAACGAACATTCGGTTGGAACACCGAAGGGATTTCGCATAACGGGAAATACCCTAAACAACTAAAAGGCATTAATTGCCTGATGGGCCTCTTATGAACGGAAGCGTGATGTCACGACTTACCATGGAGCCCGGCAATACCTCCAGCCTATGGGGTATACAAGGAGTGGGAATGAGTATAAGCAGCTTGCAAAGAGCATAGCTTGCAGCAATAAGGCTTAAAAGCCATAAACTTAATACGTTATATAAACCTTAACGGTTGCAAAACCACACCATTTAATAACAAGACTTGCAAAAGATATTGTTTCATACGACAAACAGACCGTCAACTGAACAACCCAATTAAAGCTCAACATGATGAGCGGCTTGGAGTAATGGTTACCTCAATGTCACTATCACTAGAGCATCAATCTAGCATACAGTTGACCAAGTTTTAATTACCCTTCATGCCTTCTGCAGAAATGATAGCACAGAGGCATAAGAATCGTGATAATGCCAACATTGGCCTAGTCCACACTAGGACCCTACGGGAAACCCGAGGGAAGACACCTCTTGTTAACCAAAGATCACCAATGCGGTGAAGATGTGAACCCTTAGAAAGGGCTTCCATCAACTGTAACAGCAGACTTGTGCATATAGTTATTGCCAAGAGGCGAGTGAACAAGGAAAGAGATTCTCAAATCATTACGGTCTAAAGGAGTAAGTATACTCCATAAGCACCAAGCATGTGGTGAACCGTTGTATAAATACTAACATAGTGAACCTCTTCATGAGACCTATGAGTGGTAACAAACCTCTCAACAAGAACTTTCATTTATCAGTGATAAAATACTCTTCAATTAGAGAACGGGACCCAAAAGCCCTTGAAGTTTCTTGGGATGTCCGGGATCTACATACAAGGTAAAACCGCACAGCTAGAGCCTATAACCAATGCTCAGCAATGGGAGACAAAATTGTCAAAAACAATCAATGTGAATACACATTGAACACCACGAATGACTAACGCTCAAGAGAGCTTATAACCCGATGAATTACCTCATCTTTGGTCAACCAAGACATTTGGTAGATTATGTCATAAATGATGGTGGAATTGAGTAAGCTAACCTACACATAAAACATAAGTCGAATAAGACATCTCCACATTGGGAAGATAATAAGATTGCGGTATGCTACGACAACCGTCATACATATGAACTAGGAACCTCCTAGTGTAATCACACCATAAGGAAATGGTGCCAATGACAATGGCAATAAGTAAAGAGGAACTACCACAGTACAGAAACAGTAAAACAATTTGTACAATGAGTAAGAATACGGTGCGCAACAAGCGACCGCTACGAGGAAGTAGCAGATAATGACACGGAGTATAAGTATGAGATGACAGACAGAAATATTCTTTCCTATCTCATAAGTGACTTACTGTCAAGCGTTTACGCCTCTGCACTCTGTATGACTGAATGTTTTGGTATGGCACTTGTGCAGCTAAGGATCTAATGGGATGGCCAGGGATATGGAGAATGTAAACCGTAGTAAACCCTTCTTTTCACCAACAAACATGGCATAAGCCAGTTAAGCAAGCTTAGCAACTGTAACACCCCCGATTAACCATCCGTAGTCCAAACGATGCGCCAAACGATGATGCAGCAGAGTCATAATTCCAACCGGGTGTCACAGATGCCAACCACCCACGTGGTTGACACAACAACACTATCAATACTATGCTGCGGTCTGAATGACTGGAATTAAACCATAACCAAATCCAAGTCCAACACAAAAGATACAAACCGAGTACCGAGAGTCTACAACATAAGTTCTTAATCCAACAACATAAACCGAAAGTACAACCTATACATTAAAAACATACTACTAAAAGTCTTGCCCATGTGGACTACCCCTATGGTAGTCACCCTTGCCTACTCTCCGTCCGCTTCCCATTTCCTACCTGTAAAAATAAAGGACTCAGCAAACCATGCTGAGTATGAACGTGTGAAGCCCGCATGTTACCGGGCTACACGACTACTTGGTCGAATATGATTAAAGTCCAATTTCATGCAATAGTAAAGCAATAACACATAGCATTCAACATCAACATAGCAATATCAATAAACAACCAAGCACAGCTTGCAAGTAGCATAGCAATATCAATAAGCAACCAAGCACAACTTGCAAGTAGCATAGCAATATCAATAAGCAACCGAGCACAACAAGCTGCTAATATAGGAACATCAATCATGTAAGTCGTCAGACGTGTGCATAGGTATGTTTACCAATGATCCTCCCTGTGGGATCGTTCGAGCGTTGTGTGTTTTCATTTCTTTTCTCTTGTTCCCACGATGTGTATTTTCTTTCTCTTTCCTTGCACCAGGTCTGGGGATATAGTTTAGATCCCGTGACCATAACATATAGGTGCCAATCTTTCCTTGTTTCTTAAAGAATCACATTTGTGAATTTTCTTATTTGCTTGGTCTCATTACACATGTTTTCCTTTATACTCTGGCACCGAGTCAGGGGATATAGGTTAGATCCCGAGACTTCATTATGTAGGTGCTAATCGTTCCTTGTTTCTTTAAGGATTGTTTGGGAATTCTTTTATCACCGCACGTTGGAGGACGTCTCCTCCATAGCTAGTCCCCCATTCCCGACACCTAGGGTCGAGAAAGCGGAGTCACCTCTAGACTCCAGGATAAGCTCCACCAATTTGTCACTCCCCCATTCCCGACACCCAAGGTCGAGAAAGCGGAGTCACCTCTAGACTCCAGGATGTGCAGAGAAAATGGGGTCACCCAGGGACCCCCAAAATATATTCCACCATAGACGGTCGAAGGATCTGATGCAGATGCCAACTCCCGATCATCCATACCGCGTGGCCCGAGCTGTTGTCTTCCCTGGTTGTTCTCGTGTTTCACCAGTGGGTACTTTTCGTTTCATTATCATTATAATCTTGACACCATAGTGGGTGTCATTAGCGGTCCTCTATAGTTAGAGAGGAGTTCCCCTTATAGAGTTTTTCTTTGTTTTCATAGTTCGTTGTGGTTCATCTCGAGTTCCATAAACGAGATAGGGACTAAACTACTGTGTGCGCGCAAGTAATATGCCACAAGGATATATAACAAGCATATAAGCAAGCCACAAGAAGCAATCCAATTTCATGCTATAGTCTTATTGTCATTGTCAAACAAAGCACACAACACACAAGCCGTGTAACACGGCAACATACAAACCACACATGTCCATACCTTTTTTGAAAGTACGAGTCGTCTCACACTCGGAGTTCCGGTCGGAGTTCGCTACGGCCGTAGCGTTAATTAAAAACAATGTGTCAGTTTATTATTTTATGCGATGACACTTTATATCGTATGTATACCTTAGGTATGTTGTTACATGCTTACTTTATATTGACTCTTAGAACTTCACGTGCATTAATTCTAGGCTTAACTTACTCCTAGGATATTCATATCTTTATTTACATGTTAACTAAGCCCTTTTTCCTTGGTTAATGTTTTAGGGCGTTTTAAGAGGTAATTATGTAACAAGTTTATATAGTATAGGTTTAACATGCCTAATGCGTATTCCCTCAGATAAATCGGTGAGCAATATTTTAACTCTTGTGTAATGATAATGTAGATCATAAAATACCCCTAGAACCTCTTTATACAGAAACCCATAAACTTCCAAATCTGAAACACCATTTCCATGGAATACCTTAACTAACTTTACTTTTAATGTGGTAGTTGGTGTTTGACCTTCTCCACATGATTCACTAACTTATTTATATTGATTAGCTATTATTTGTGTTCACTTTTAAACTGGAATCACACTTATAATACCCTTGTAGCACGGTTATTCAGAAACTATAATGCCACTGAAAAACGGAAACCTCAATCCAAATGTTTCTTCTTGTCTCTTGTTATTCGAATGTTTCACTCCTTCCCTCAGCATTACCCTACTAGGTATAGGTGTTCATAATGTTTTAAACTCAAAATCCAAGGCATCATAACACTGTTAATAACTCAGTAATTCTGCTACACAGAAACAGACGCAAGGAAACACAACCAGGAAAACTGAAACTGAAAGCCCATGTAACCGATGCCTTCTCCTTGATCCATTTCTGTTTAAGTGAAAATTCTTTCCTTCCAATCTCTCCCCTACGTATACCTTAACTAGTTAAGTGTTTCCTTTCTGTTTTAAACTCGAAACTGACACCAATAACATTCACCCCTTCTTCTGTACAGAAAACAAACTTCCAGAGACAGCATAAAACTGCAAACAGAAATGGATATGACTTTCTGTATTTTCCCCGACTTAGCTACCCTTGGTTCATGTATTAACAGGATCTTAACCTAAGACTACTCCCAAAACCACATGGACAACTCCTCTGAATAACATTGTACAGACTTAACAAACTGACACTGAAACAGGAAAACCAAATCTGTAACTTAAACTGGCAGACTGATGTTTCTCTTTATTTTCCTTTTCTGTTCCGAAACGGTTTTCTGTTCCCTTCTAAGTATCTGCACTTAGTTAGTGTGTTAATAAGTTTTTAGGAATCTAAGAACAGACTAAGACTAGTCTAGACAATGTCCCCGAGTTTCCTCTGTACAAAACCAGAAAACCTGAGGTTAATTTAAAACTGCTAAAACTGAAGTCTGATTCTGTTCTGTTTGTCTTTCTATTTAGTTTCTTATCTTGGTTTTCATTTCCCCAGTTTATTTAGCGTCTTAGTTAAGTGGCCTTGTGTGGTTTTAAATCCCTGTACAGAACCAAGGCCATCAGGTTACGTTTCTGAAAAAAAAGAGGAATATGCTACACAGAATCTAGAACTGAAAACTGATACTTAAGACCTGAATACTCCTTTTGATTCCTTCTGCACACTCACACAACTGTCTCTGAATTTCCCCAGACTGCCTAGTTATGTAATTAGGTATCTTTAGTACAATCTTAACCTACAGAACAAATCCAAACAGTGAGGAACATGCCACTGTAATATACTATACAGAACTGCAATATGTTGCAGAAACTGGAGCATGATTGATAACTAGTTTTTCTGTTGTTACTTTTTTCTGTTTTATTCACGAGTTTGGACTTCCACTTTCTCTCCTTACCAGCTCAAGTAGGATAGGGTGTGATAGGTTTTTAAGTTTCAACAGACCTAAACTAGCCTGGTCAACACCCCTGAATAACCTCTACAGATTTAGGACTTGTAATACTAGGACATTAACACTAGTGTTTCCCTCTATTGTATTTCTGTTTACCATTTGGTTTAGACTTCTTCCCAATTTCCCTTAGCAGTATTATCTGGTGTTAAGTCCTTTAATAATCATCACCACTCCACGGTACACCCTAGCCAGCTAGAATACAGACACAACAGATTATAAGATTCAGTTAATCCTCAGTTTGACAGGACTACTCAACATTAAGTTAGTCTGGTGTTCTCTTCTTTTTCTTTTCTCTCCGAGTCCCTTAGTTGTTTAACTAGTTAGTTTAGGGTGGTTTTATTCTCGAAAGCAACCCACAAAAACACTGACTACACTTTGAGTAGTTTACAAAACAGAAACACCAAGTTTCAGAAACTGTGAAATTGAAAATACAACTGATAACTCCACCTTTATTTTTTTTGTTGTTCATGAATTTGCGTTACAGTTTTCTCTCATTACCAACTTAAGTAGTGTAGTGTGTGATATCCCCTAAGCTCCAACAGGCCACAAACACTATTGTCTACAACTCTAAACTTCTTTACACCAGTCTGGGGTACTGGAAATAAAACTGAAATACTTCAGTTTATTCTTCTACACTTGATGCATCAGGTTAGTTTTCTTTTCTTTCCTGTAAAACACTCCCTCGTTACCTGACTACCTTGTTGTCTTTTTAATGTAGTTTTAAGTTCAAAACAGATCCACCACCGCATTGTGGAAGCTACTGCAGTTTCGTTATCCCAAAACTGTAATGTTACAGAAACAGAACTGAAGCCTTGTAAAACTGAAATCACAAATCTGTGTACCTCTATTTAGATTTTTCTTTTAGTTCCTTAAATCTGTCTACTAGTTCCCCTCAAGGAATTTCCCACTTCGTTAAATGCTTTAGCAATATTCAGGACTCAAAACCACAACAATACGAGTAAACCTCTGAGAAGTTAGGAAACAGAAAACACATGTTAAAAAGAATCTGAGATGGTGATCAGGTTTTGACAGGAACCTTCGACAGCATAAGCTAAAAGTTTCAGTATAGTTTTATGGTATGGACAGAGGATGAATTGCGGAGTACTACCTTGGGTGTTAAGGGCTTGTTTTTTTTTTCCTGGGTTAGCCCTTGGTGCACCTTGGTAACTTCGCACCTAGACAGAACCAAGTGCCAAGGTGAGTTTGCTAATCATTTCAGATTCTGATATCAAGAGTTTTAATACCCAGATTCTCGGTAGTTTTTATTTCTTCTACCTTGATTAGGAGCTAGTTTTCTCCTTGGATCTCTCTTCAGTTTTGATTGGCAGTGTGACACAGAACTCCTGGCCTCAATCCTCTGGTTCTGTTTCAGTAAGGATTTAGCAGGAAGTTTCGATCAGAACTTGACAGAGAAGGTATTTAGACAAGACTGCTCATGGGTTACCTGGAGCTGATATTCACACCAGGGTGTTGTTCCTTTAATAGTTTCCTTTTTCAATTGCAAGGAAACTCGCTATACTGCAAGAGTGAAGGTTCCGATCAGGCACAAAGAGGAGAACCGAAGGAGGCGGAAAAAAAAGGAGAAGCACAGCCCTGAAGATCTAGCTTACCTTCACGCATGAGCAAAGCAAAAAGGGGTTCTCTGAGTTGCCATTGGCGCTGGCATGCAAGTGAGGAGGAGGATGACTGAGCAAGGCATTAATTAGGGAATAAAGTTGGAGAAAACTGAATGTAAGAAGCTGGTTATCAGCTAGTGGATGGAAGTTTCGAGGGGGAATCTGTGGAAGTTTGAAAAAAAAAGGGTTCTGATGCGTGTGAGTTTGAGCAGCACACATCTCTAATGTGCATGACACCACTTTGGTTAGTTTACTGAATTCAAGAGGCTTAGTCGGTGCTTCAGGTTCTCAGACAGAACCATGGGAAATCGGTGGTCTGTAGTTCTCTCTTTCTTTTTTTGAACTGATATGATGCCAAGAGAGGAGCATGGGTTATTAATTAAGTTAATGGAGCTCAGAGCTCACTGATTACAAGGATGAACCATGGGGGAGTTTGTGAGTCCCTGATCTGATGAAGCAAAATTTCCAGACTGATTCGTTGTACTGGTTTCGGTCAGTGTCGTTTCTTTTTTTTTTTGTTACCTTAGTAGATCCGGTACTAGTTTTAATTCGTTAATATTAGTTACTGAATTCGAGCATAGCTCAACTGGTTAAGCACTCGGGGAAGGTACAGGAGGTCTCGGGTTCGAACCTCACCGGGAGCATCTTTGCTCCCCCTTTTTTTTAAAAAAATCAATACACAAGTTTATTTTTTTTCTTTATATACATGTGACTATATATTATATCGTGTTATCATTATTATTATTATTATTATTATTTTCTTGTTACGAAGTTATGTGACGACATGGTCACTTATTTACAACGTTACGATACATGTACGACTATATATTATATCGTGTTATTATATATATTTTTGTAACGAAGTTATGCGACGTTATTGTCACTTACTTACAACGTTACAATATCATAACGTTACGTATGTGTGTTTTCGTATTCGTACATATATATATATACTGGATTTAATTGTTCGTACGTTATTTTATGTACGAATTATAAAACGCGTTATAATTTTTATGCGTTTAAATATTCAGGGGTGTTTCAACTTACCCCCCTTAAAAGAGACTTCGTCCCGAAGTCTTAATTCCTTAACTTGTATTTTCCACTCCCGTAATCTTAGGGATCCAGTCCCGCATTCATTATCGATACCCAAAGGATTAAGTCCATAATTATAATATGATCGGTGTTTCTAAGCACCGTGCCACATCAGTGGCTTCACACAAGTTTTCATAATAGACCAAGAAGCTAGCAATGTGTATGCTAAAGTGCAAACCAAGGCACACGACATCCATTCATACATAGCGTTCATAACATTTTCACACACAATCCAAACACACAAAACCTACCAACCAACCACGAGTGGTTGTAGAATACATCATAATAAATCAATACACATCCAAAACACAAAACGCCTTACCCCCCCTTAAAAGAGGGGTACGCCCCCTACCCTACACTAAGCCGAAACAAACATCGATGAAAAGATAGGGGTACTTAGTTTTCCTTTTCCTCTAATTCTCTGTGGCTTCTAGGACTAGCCTCCCGCCTATAGCCGGGCCTGTAACTCTTGCTCTCGGGGTTCGCGAAGCACTCAAAGGCCCTGTGCCCGGTCTTCTTGCAGTAAAAGCACTCTACTGGTTCGCCCTGGCAATCAACTCCGGGGTGGTTCTTCGAGCATCGTCTCATTTAATCGGTCGCTCGGCCTTTTGCTCGGGCCGGCTTCAGACCCTGAATATGTGATTTGGTTAGTCAACAACTGGTCAGGTCATGACAACTGTAACGGTACTTAAGCATTAGAGTTGGGTTCAGTTTACCCTTAGGTGGGTAGGAGCGTAGCGGCTTAGCCGAATTCGCCGGGTGGCTCAGCTGAAGTGTCTCCGTAGGCTTGTTCCCATGGTATCTCCCCCGTTTCCTGTTCAGGTAGCGCTTATTCTTGTCCGCACTCTTCTGTTTATGGTCCTCCGAGTCATCGCCTTTTGCCTTCTTTTTCTTAGCGAATTCCTCATCACACATCTGAACGGTGTTCTCGACCTGGATGCTGCATGATAGCAGTCCTGGATCATGGCGTAATGACTGGGCCCTATGCCATTTCTGATGCGGTGATTCAGTCCACCATAGAAACGCTCCACTAAGATCTCATCTGAATATCCCAAGCCTGGAACTACACGAAGTAGAGCAGTGAACGCCGAGTAGTATTTGTCTACGGTCATCCCCTCGGTCTGCCTCAGGGTGTCTAGCTCAACTCGCTTCTTGGTCCGGAGGTGGGCGGGGTAGTACTTAGCTCTCAGCAACGCAGTGTAAGCATCCCATCCAAAAGTAGGGTCGGCTACGTGAGCAGCCTTCACAAGCTTCCACCAATCGCTCGCTGACTCTCGTAGGTAATAGGCTGCGAGTCTGACCTTAGCCTCTGCTGGAACATTCAAAGTGTCGAAGGCGGTCTCTAAGATGCTGATGTAGTTCTCTAAGTAGGTAGGGTATGGCTCTCCTCGGAACTTAGCTGGTCGAAGGTCTGCCAGGCTCTTCACCCAGTTCGTCTCCCTGGGTGGGTGCGGCTGTGGTGCCGGTGGTGCCTGCTGGGCTCCTGGCTGGAAACCCATGTGACCTAGGGCTACTGCTACTATCTCCGCTATGGTCTGCCCTGCAGCCATGCTATCCTGCTCCATGTGGTCACGGCCTCGTCCTCGACCTCGTCGTCCAGACATCTGAAAATGTCGTTGTTAGTTTAGAACATTCACAAGATCTTACTGCAAGTTATTATCACCCTCGCTGGCGGTTTTAAACTGGTAAAGTCGTGCCTCATATTACTAACCCTTAACCCCGTTTCCCAACTTTAGATTTTCCTATTCTCGGTACTTCTCTGTTCCAGTCATCAGAGCGCAACTACGCTCTGATACCACTTTCTGTAACACCCCCGATTAACCATCCGTAGTCCAAACATTGCGCCAAATGATGATGCAGCGGAGTCACAATTCCAACCGGTGTCACAGATGCCAACCACCCACGTGGTTGACACACTACCTATCATACTATGCTGCGGTCTGAATGACTGGAATTAAACCATAACCAAATCCAAGTCCAACACAATAGATACAAACCGAGTACCGAGAGTCTACAACATAAGTTCTTAATCCAACAACATAAACCGAAAGTACAACCTATACATTAAAAACATACTACTAAAAGTCTTGCCCATGTGGACTACCCCTATGGTAGTCACCCTTGCCTACTCTCCGTCCGCTTCCCGTTTCCTACCTGTAAAAATAAAGGACTCAGCAAACCATGCTAAGTATGAACGTGTGAAGCCCGCATGTTACCGGGCTACACGACTACTTGGTCGAATATGATTAAGTCCAATTTCATGCAATAGTAAAGCAATAACACACAACATTCAACATCAACATAGCAATATCAATAAACAACCAAGCACAACTTGCAAGTAGCATAGCAATATTAATAAGCAACCAAGCACAACTTGCAAGTAGCATAGCAATATCAATAAGCAACCGAGCACAACAAGCTGCTAATATAGCAACAGCAATCATGTAAGTCGTCAGACGTGTGCATAGGTATGTTTACCAATGATCCTCCCTGTGGGATCGTTCGAGCGTTGTGTGTTTTCATTTCTTTTCTCTTGTTCCCACGATGTGTATTTTCTTTCTCTTTTCTTTCACCAGGTCTGGGGATATAGTTTAGATCCCGTGACCATAACATATAGGTGCAATCTTTCCTTGTTTCTTAAAGAATCACATTTGTGAATTTTCTTATTTGCTTGGTCTCATTACACATGTTTTCCTTTATATTCTGGCACCGAGTCAGGGGATATAGGTTAGATCCCGAGACTTCATTATGTAGGTGCTAATCGTTCCTTTTTCTTTAAGGATTGTTTGGGAATTCTTTTATCACCACACGTTGGAGGACGTCTCCTCCATAGCTAGTCCCCCATTCCCGACACCCAGGGTCGAGAAAGCGGAGTCACCTCTAGACTCCAGGATAAGCTCCACTAATTTGTCACTCCCCTTCCCGACACCCAGGGTCGAAAAGCGGAGTCACCTCTAGACTCCAGGATGTGCTGAGAAAGTGGGGTCACCCAGGGACCCCCCAAATATATTCCACCATAGACGGTCGAAGGATCTGATGCAGATGCCAACTCCCGATCATCCATACCACGCGCCCGAGCTGTTGTCTTCCCGGGTTGTTCTCGTGTTTCACCCAGTAGGTACTTTTCGTTTCATTATCATTATAATCTCGACACCATAGTGGGTCATTAGCGGTCCTCTATAGTTAGAGATGAGTTCCCCTTATAGAGTTTTTCTTTGTTTTCATAGTTCGTTGTGGTTCATCTCGAGTTCCATAACGAGAT
The DNA here is from genome assembly GCA_023374045.1 of Limonium bicolor. Lineage (NCBI taxonomy): Eukaryota > Viridiplantae > Streptophyta > Magnoliopsida > Caryophyllales > Plumbaginaceae > Limonium > Limonium bicolor. The sequence continues at coordinate 82,721,963 of CM041782.1, forward strand.
AGGGACTAAACTACTGTGTGGCGCGCAAGTAATATGCCACAAGGATATATAACAAGCATATAAGCAAGCCACAAGAAGCAATCCAATTTCATGCTATAGTCTTATAGTCATTGTCAAACAAAGCACACAGCACAAGCCGTGTAACACGGCAACATACGAACCACACATGTCCATACCTTTTTCGAAAGTACGAGTCGTCTCACACCTCGGAGTTCCGGTCGGAGTTCGCTATGGCCCTAGCGTTAATTAAAAACATGTGTCAGTTTATTATTTTATGCGACGACACTTTATATCGGATGTATACCTTAGGTATGTTTGTTACATGCTTAGTTTATATTGACTCTTAGAACTTCACGTGCATTAATTCTAGGCTTAACTTACTCCTAGGATATTCATATCTTTATTTACATGTTAACTAAGCCCTTTTTCCTTGGTTAATGTTTTAGGGCGTTTTAAGAGGTAATTATTGTAACAAGTTTATATAGTATAGGTTTAACATGCCTAATGCGTATTCCCTCCTTAGATAAATAGGTGAGCAATATTTTAACTCTTGTTTAATGATAATGTAGATCATAAAATACCCCTGAACCTCTTTATACAGAAACCCATAAACTTCCAAATCTGAAACAAACCATTTCCATTGAATCCTTAACTAACTTTACTTTTAATGTGGTAGTTGGTGTTTGACCTTCTCCACATGATTCACTAACCTATTTATATTGATTAGCTATTATTTGTGTTCACTTTTAAACTGGAATCACACTATAATACCCTTGTAGCACGGTTATTCAGAAACTATAATGCCACTGAAAAACGGAAACCTCAATCCAAATGTTTCTTCTTGTCTCTTGTTATTCAAATGTTTCACTCCTTCCCTCAACATTACCCTACTAGGTATAGGTGTTCATAATGTTTTAAACTCAAATCCAAGCATCATAACATTGCTAATAACTCAGTAATTCTGCTACACAGAAACAGACCAAGGAAACACACCAGGAAACTGAAACTGAAAGCCCATGTAACCGATGCCTTCTCCTTGATCCATTTCTGTTTAAGTGAAAATTTTTCCTTCCAATCTCTCCCCTACGTATACCTTAACTATTAAGTGTTTCCTTTCTATTTTAAACTCGAAACTGACACCAATACATTCACCCCTTCTTCTGTATAGAAAACAAACTTCTAGAGACAGCATAAAACTACAAACAGAAATGGATACGACTTTCTGTATTTTCCCCGTTAGCTACCCTTGGTTCATGTATTAACAGGATCTTAACGTAAGACTACTCCCAACAAAACCACATGGACAACTCCTCTGAATAACATTGTACAGACTTAACAAACTGACACTGAAACAGGAAACCAAATCTGTAACTTAAACTGGCACTGATGTTTCGTTATTTTCCTTTTCTGTTCCGAAACAGTTTTCTGTTCCCTTCTAAGTATCTGCACTTAGTTAGTGTGTTAATAAGTTTTTAGGAATCCAAGAACAAACTAAGACTAGTCTAGACAATGTCCCCGAGTTTCCTCTGTACAAAATCAGAAAACTTGAGGTTAATTTAAAACTGCTAAAACTGAAGTCTGATTCTGTTCTGTTTGTCTTTCTATTAGTTTTCTTATCTTGGTTTTCATTTCCCCAGTTTATTTAGCGTCTTAGTTAAGTGGCCTTGTGTGGTTTTAAATCCCTGTACAGAACCAAGGCCATCAGGTTACGTTTCTGAAAAAAAAAAAGCGGAATATGCTACACAGAATCTAGAACTGAAAACTGATACTTAAGACCTGAATACTCCTTTTGATTCCTTCTGCACACTCACCACAACTATCTCTGAATTCCCCCAGACTGCCCCAGTACTAGTTATGCCTAGTTATGTAATTAGGTATCTTTAGTACAATCTTAACCTACAGAACAAATCCAAACAGTGAGGAACATGCCACTGTAATATCTATACAGAACTGTAATATGTTGCAGAAACTGGAGCATGATTGATAACTAGTTTTCCTGTTGTTACTTTTTTCTGTTTTATTCACGAGTTTGGACTTCCACTTTCTCTCCTTACCTCAAGTAGGATAGGGTGTGATAGGTTTTTAAGTTTCAAAGACCTAAACTAGCCTAGTCAACACCCCTGAATAACCACTACAGATTCAGGACCTGTAATACTAGGATATTAACACTGTGTTTCCCTCTATTGTATTTCTGTTTACCATTTGGTTTAGACTTCTTCCCAATTCCCTTAGCAGTATTATCTGGTGTTAAGTCCTTTAATAATCATCACCACTCCACGGTACACCCTAGCCAGCTAGAATACAGACACAACAGATTATAAGATTCAGTTAATCCTCAGTTTGACAGGACTACTCAACATTAAGTTGTTCTGGTGTTCTCTTCTTTTTCTTTTCTCTCCGAGTCCCTTAGTTGTTTAACTAGTTAGTTTAGGGTGGTTTTATTCTCGAAAGCAACCCACAAAAACACTGACTACACTTTGAGTAGTTTACAAAACAGAAACACCAAGTTTCAGAAACTGTGAAATTGAAAATACAACTGATAACTCCACCTTTATTTTTTTTGTTGGTTCATGAATTTGCGTTACAGTTTTCTCTCATTACCAACTTAAGTAGTGTAGTGTGTGATATCCCCTAAGCTCCAACAGGCCTAAAACACTATTGTCTACAACTCTAAACTTCTTTACACCAGTCTGGGGTACTGGAAATAAAACTGAAATACTTCAGTTTATTCTTCTACACTTGATGCATCAGGTTAGTTTTCTTTTCTTTCCTGTAAAACACTCCCTCGTTACCTGACTACCTTGTTGTCTTTTTAAATGTAGTTTTAAGTTCAAAACAGATCCACCACCGCATTGTGGAAGCTACTGCAGTTTCGTTATCCCAAAACTGTAATGTTACAGAAACAGAACTGAAGCCTTGTAAAACTGAAATCACAAATCTGTGTACCTCTATTTAGATTTTTCTTTTAGTTCCTTAAATCTGTCTACTAGTTCCCCTCAAGGAATTTCCCACTTCGTTAAATGCTTTAGCAATATTCAGGACTCAAAACCCACTACAATACGAGTAAACCTCTGAGAAGTTAGTAAACAGAAAACACATGTTAAAAAGAATCTGAGATGGTGATCAGGTTTTGACAGGAACCTTCAACAGCATAAGGTAAAAGTTTCAGTATAGTTTTATGGTATGGATAGAGCATGAATTGCGGATTACTACCTTGGGTGTTAAGGGCTTGTTTTTTTTCCTGGGTTAGCCCTTGGTGCACCTTGGTAACTTCGCACCTAGACAGAACCAAGTGCCAAGGTGAGTTTGCTAATCATTTCAGATTCTGATATCAAGAGTTTTAATACCCAGATTCTCGGTAGTTTTTATTTCTTCTACCTTGATTAGGAGCTCGTTTTCTCCTTGGATCTCTCTTCAGTTTTGATTGGCAGTGTGACACAGAACTCCTGGCCTCAATCCTCTGGTTCTGTTTCAGTAAGGATTTAGCAGGAAGTTTCGATCAGAACTTGACAGAGAAGGTATTTAGACAAGACTGCTCATGGATTACCTGGAGCTGATATTCACACCAGGGTGTTATTCCTTTAACAGTTTCCTTTTTCAGTTGCAAGGAAACTCGCTATACTGCAAGAGTGAAGGTTCCGATCAGGCACAAAGGGGAGAACCGAAGGAGGCAGAAAAAAAAGGAGAAGCACAGCCCTGAAGATCTAGCTTACCTTCACGCATGAGCAAAGCAAAAAGGGGTTCTTGTAACACCCCCAAACACTGGCCTAGGAGTTAGGGGTATGACACGCCGCGTATTATTACATAACAACGCAAGGCTCTTGTAGGATCGGGTGGCTGACTCAAACCAACTAAAGGTGTGAGTCTAAGAGTTGGTTTGACTCAATCGGTCTTTGAAAGTAAGAAACACTCTGTGATGTAGAGGCACTCAATCGAACTTCGTATGTGACAACACTTGAGACGTAGAAACACTTAGCCGAACTAAGTGCGGAAGCAGTTGCTCAAGGTAGTGAAGTAAGATAGACTTAGCGGAGCTAAATGGATTAACACTCGAAAGGTGGAGGACTCTGTCGAACTCAGCAGGATACACAATATAAGTTATTTTATTTCCTGGTCAAAACAAAACAACTTATAATGCCCACTCAGTAGATGAGATCTACTTCGTGGTTTTCACTCACTCACCCAATACAATCTCTGATCAGCTCAATGATAAGTGTAGTGAAAACTAGGTCCTACCTAGAAAGACTCTATCGATATGCACAAACGAATCTAGTACTTCTCTCTCTCTTTTTCTCTCTTTCTCTCTCTAAAATAGGCAAAGCTTTCTCTAAACAAATGCTCTGAATGATTCTCTCTGGAAAGCTGCAATGAGAAACGAAATGACAACTCTCTTATATAGTGGAGCCGGTGAGGGAGTCTACTTCCGAAATTTCTGCCATCTGAACGTTGTAGTTGCTTAAAATCCAGTCCTAACTTCTTTATGAACGTTGCTAAGCCTTGGCCCCTAATTTTTGGACAATTACCAATCCATTGGATGACTTGGCAACGTTCAATTATGACTTTCACGTCTGGTGTAGTAGACTGACTCTATCAGTTCCGAAATTTCAGGAACCAATGACTCTTTCCTTGAATTTCGGAAGCTGAAGCCATATTTCGGAAGCTGAAGCCAAGTCTTCTCATTAGTGCCATGTTGAGAGAATTTTGGTCCAAGTCTGAACGTTGATGACCATTGTAAGTCAATGTAGTTGCTGTACTTGCTCCTTAATTTTCGCAACTGACCGACAGACTCCTCGAATTACCAGAAAGTCAAGGCTTTGGATTTTGCTCACATTTTGCATGAATTTCGGCCAAGGATGATAGTTGATGACTGTTATGGTTTAGTGGACGTTGCTCCTTGAATTTCATTACTGATTGATGAATTCACATGGATGGACTCTCTCGCTCTTTCGGTAAGGACAGAGACTCATTCGATCTTTCAAGGTTGACAGACTCTGTCTTGTTTTGAGAAGTGTGATTGACTCGTTTGATTTGGTTGACTATCTCAGCAACACCTTCATACTCCAACAGCTCTAATAAATGAACTTAAACAGATAATCAAACAAGGCCCAAAACAAATACTTGAATAAAGGTATTTCAAAGAGATGTTGAAACATCCCAAAAGTCATTACAGAACCCACCAAACGAATATCAAAAGCGCAAGCAATCTGAAGAGGCCCAAAGGCTCAAAGTCAAATATAAATGTCTCAAAAGAATTCAAATAACGGAACAAACTAACCTCCAGAGCTGAGCAAGTGACCTTCGCCGATCAATCTGCAATGTTATATAGAGTAGGGGAATGAGCAAACAACTATGCCCAGTAGATGACCAACTTCATCAACCAGCATGCTCAAAACATTTTAAGAATATTAACAAAACAGAAGGAGTCGCAAGGAGTCCATAATCATGTCAAAAATAGAAGCAGAAGTCCACTCAATAAAGGACCAAATAGAGTCAGAAGCAGACGGAATCAGAAAACAGAGCGGGACACTAGTTGATCACGGCATACAGACAGAACGAGCAACCAGCTCGTGAACAGAACGAGGAAACCTCACTCGTAAACAGATTAGATGAAACACCTGTGAACAGAACGGGGAACATCACCCATGAACAGAAGGATCCTACATAGCGCGCTACGAGACAGCGAGACCAGCCATCCAAAGGTTCAGACACAGAGATAACTAGGTCCCAAAACAGAAGCTTAAAACAATTAAGCATATGTGCACCAAAGGCACCAGGAAGCACATAGGTTGCTTGGAAATCAGAAGGGGAACCCCACCCCACAAACGGAAGTCAAAATGGAGTTCAAACGAGCAAGTTATGGTCAAAACAGAAGCCCGTCCGAACTTGTGTCCGGACATCAATGTTCGGACACAAGTCGAACCTTAAAACAGAAACAGAGGTGTCCGAACATCAAAGCTGGACTGATGTTCGGACGCTTTTCGGAAAACAAATACGTGTAGAGTCCGAGCTTGTGTCCGGACATCAATGTTCGGACACAAGTCGAAGCAAAATCAGAAGAATGAGAACAGTGTGTCGAACTGTCCGGACTTACAAGTTCAGACACCATTCGAGACTTGTAAGTCGGACTCGTCCTCGCACCCCGTCCAACATCGAAGCTCGGACGGAAGTTCGGACACGTCAAAAAGTTCAGAACTTCAAAGCGCAAAAGGGCATGTCCGAACTTCCAAGGTCGGACGGAAGTTCGGACGCGCCGAAAAACTCAGAAAACAGGGCGATTTTTCACACAAACAGAGGCACCAAAACAATGTCAAAACATTATGAGTTTGCAGAAAACAACCTTGGGGGTTTGTACAATATTAAACAACACTTAAACAGACGAATTCGCAAATCCAGAGCAGAGACAGAACACATTCAATTCCAGAATTGAAACTCCCCAAGGCTGAACACACTAATCGAATCCATCAGCCACCTACCTCGATAATCAGCAGACGAAATTCCAAAATCTGAAGCAGCAGAACCAACCAACGAACAGAATTCCCGAACGCAGAACGACAATACACCCCGAACAACGCAACTGAAGAACAAACCGAAATCAGAACCAAATTCCCCAAATCAGAAACTGCCATCGCAAACTAAATCACAATCCGTACCTGAATCTAACAGCAAAGGAACCACAGAGGAGAGTCCGAACATAGCCACGCAGAAGGTCGACAATTCTGACAATCAGATTACAGAAACCCAAATCAGAAGGAGAGAAGTTCCCCAATCGCAGAATCGAACGAGAATTAACCACGCTCTTACCTTGTACTGAAACCGGCACCACAATGAGGTATACTCCACAGCAGAATTCCAAGAAACCACAATCCACAGCACTTGAGAGGATGAGCAGCACGCAACTTGAGAGAGAGAAACAGAGAAAAGAAGAGCGGCGAGGAGAGCGTCTTCGCTTTTCAGAACTGAACGGAAATAGGTGAGTGGATATGAACGTGATTAGGAAGTGGGTATTACTGATTAAAAGGGTTAAGGGAATTAATTAAGAGGAAGGAAATAATTCTAATATGGGAGTCCTCTCACCAGAAAATAGAACGGATGGGGAAAAGACCTCTTCGCCCCCGGCTTCTTTAATAAGGACTTCCATGTCCTAAACGACAATAAACCAGCTTAAGGTAACATCAAACGAAATAGAACGCAACGAAATTTATGGGTTATAACATCACCTCCCCCTTAAAAGAATTTCGTCCTCGAAATTAAAACATACCTACTGCTCGAAGAGGGCGGGAAACTTGGAACGCACATCGCTTTCGACCTCCCAGGTCGCCTCTCCCTCTGACTGACCAGACCACTGCACCTTCACCAAGGGCATGGTGTTACTCTTGAGCTTGCGGACATCCCGCGCTAAAATCCTCGAAGGAACTGCCTCGAACGTGAAGTCCTCCCTCAACTGAAGCGGACTGAAGTCAATCACATGCGATGGGTCCGGAATATACTTCCTCAGCATAGACACATGGAAGACACTGTGAACTCCAGCCAACGACGGTGGCAAAGCTAAACGATAGGCAACCGGTCCGATCCCTCCAGGATCTCAAAAGGACCCACAAAGCGAGGGCTAAGCTTGCCTCTCTTCCCAAACCGAACAACTCCTCGAACTGGAGAAACCTTCAGATACACATGGTCGCCCACCTCAAACTCTAGAGGTCGTCTCCTCTGATCGGCGTAACTCTTCTGACGACTCTGAGCTACAAGCAGACGCTCTCTGATAGACTGAATCTTAGCTACAGCATCCTCGACCAAGTCCGGCCCAACAACTGCTCTCCTTTCAGATCATCCCAACAGATGGGTGATCTGCACCTCCTACCATACAAAGCCTCAAACGGGGCCATCCCGATACTAGTCTAGAAGCTGTTATTATACGCAAACTCTATCAGCGCCACGTGCTGATCCTAGCTGCCCCCAAAGTCAAGCACGCATGCTCTGAGCATGTCCTCCAGTACCTGATTCGTCCTCTCGGTCTGACCATCTGACTGAGGATGATACGCTGAACTGAAAGACAACTTCGTCCCCATAGCCTGATGCAAACTCTGCCAGAATCTGGATACGAAGCGCGGGTCTCTGTCAGACACGATAGAAGCAGGAACTCCATGAAGGCGCACTATCTCATCCATATACAACTGCGCAGGCGATGCAAACTGAAAGTCTTCCTGACAGGCAAGAAATGAGCACTCTTCGTGAGTCTGTCCACTATCACCCAAACTGCATCAAAACCCCTCGGAGTCTTAGGCAGTCCCATAACAAAGTCCATACCGACGCTCTCCCACTTCCACTCCGGAACGGGAAGAGGCTGAAGCAAACCAGCTGGTCTCTGATGCTCGGCTTTGACCTGCTGACAGGTCCGACATCTGGATACAAAGTCAGAAATATCCCTCTTCATGTTACTCCACCAGAACGTCTCCCGAAGGTCCCGGTACATCTTCACACCACCTGGGTGTACCGAGTACGGGGCTCCATGAGCCTCCTGCATGATCTCACGTCTCAAAGCGTCGTCTGCCGGCACACAAACACGGTCTCTGAACCTCAAGCAGCCATCCTCTGAAACTCTGAACTCAGACTCCTGACCGGAAGAGATACTCTCTCTGATCTTACACAAACCGACATCGAGCTCCTGACTGGCCTTGATCCGGTCGATCAAGGTAGGCTGAATCTGCAACGCTGCTAACATCCCAGATCTCTCTGGACGGACGACCCAGATACCCATACGCTGCAACTCGAGAGCAGACCTCTGCACCCCAGACAAAGCACAAACGGCCCCAAACGGACCCCTCCTACTGAGCGCATCAGCAACCACATTCGCCCTACCCGGATGGTAGAGGATCTCCAAATCATAATCGTGTAGCAACTCTAGCCACCTCCTCTGCCTCAAGTTCAACTCCTTCTGAGTGAACAGATACTTGAGGCTCTTGTGGTCTGTATACACCTTGCACGCCGCTCCATATAGGTAGTGCCTCCAAATCTTTAACGCAAAGACCACAGCAGCCAGCTCCAGGTCGTGGGTCGGATAGTTCTTCTCATATGGCTTCAACTGACGAGAGCCATATGCTACTACCTTCCCATGCTGCATCAGAACACACCCAAGTCCCTTATGGGACGCATCGCAGAAAACCTCTAGTCCGTCACTACCCTCTGGAAGGGTCAGAATCGGCGCAGACGTCAACCTCTTCTTCAGCTCCTGAAAGCACTGCTCACAGGCCTCGCTCCACTCAAACTTCACATCCTTCTGCAGCAGACGAGTCAAAGGAATCACGAGCTTGGAGAAGCCCTCCACGAACTTACGATAGTAGCCCGCTAGTCCAAGGAAGCTACGAATCTCTCCAACATTAGTAGGCCTGGCCCACTCAGTAATAGCTCTAATCTTCTCCGGATCTACGGAGATACCATCCTTGGAGACAACGTGTCCCAAGAATACCACCTGATCCAACCAGAACTCGCACTTCTTCAGCTTCGCATACAGCTCCTTCTCCCTCAGAGTCTGGAGAACAGTCCTCAAATGCTCCTCGTGCTCCTCAGCACTCTTGGAATACACCAAGATATCATCTATAAACACCACGACGAACCGGTCTAGAAAGGGCTTGAACACCCGGTTCATCATGTCCATAAACACAGAAGGCGCATTCGTCAAACCGAATGGCATCACTAGGAACTCGTAATGTCCATAACGAGTCCTGAAGGCGGACTTAGGCACGTCGTCTGCCTTAATCCTCAGCTGATGATAACCAGACCTCAGATCGATCTTCGAAAACACCTTAGCTCCTGCTAACTGGTCGAACAAATCATCTATGCGCGGGAGAGGGTACCTATTCTTAATGGTAACCTTGTTGAGCTCCCTGTAGTCAATGCACAAACGCATGCTACCCCTTCTTCTTAACAAATAACACTGGCGCTCCCCAAGGCGACACACTAGGGCGAATGAAGCCCTTGTCCAACAACTCCTGCAACTGAACCTTCAACTCCTTGAGCTCAGCAGGCGCCATGCGGTATGGGGCCTTAGAAATGGGCTGAGTCTCAGGTGCGAGCTCGATCGAGAACTCCACCTCTCTGACAGGGGGAAGCCCAGGTACGTCATCCTGGAACACATCTGGGAAGTCTCTGACCACTGGAATCTCCTCCAACTTCGCATCCTTGCGAACCTCAGGGATGTAACACAGATATCCCTGGCATCCCTTCCTCAGAAATCGAAACGCCTGCATAGCTGATATGACTGGCGGCGAGCACGGGAGTCCATTCCCTGCTACAACTAGGCGGGGCTGACCCGGCTCCTCAAAAGTGACTCTCGAAGCAGCACAATCAATGTGGGCATGGTGCGCAGCAAGCCAATCCATGCCCAGAATCACATCAAAATTTGTCATCTCCATCGGAATGAGGTTAGCACACAGAGTCCTATCTCTGACTAACACAGGACTATCTTTACAAACAGAATTCAAAAGCATAGAAGAGTCCCTAACCAATGGACTATGCACACATAACTCAACACCCAGAGGCACAACAGGCAAACCGAGCTCACCCACTAACTCAGCAGAAATAAAAGAGTGGGTGGCTCCAGAGTCAAACAAACAGAAGACAGAACGAGAAGACAGCTGGAGAATACCTGTAACAACTCTGTCAGTCGATCGGTCTCTCTCTCCAGCCATCGCGTACACTCTGGCCTGGCCCTGGGGCTTCTTCTGCTCAGCCCGGTCTCGATCTCTAGACCCAGATGCAGATCCTCCAGCTCCACCTCCAGTGCTACCCCTGCTCCTCTCAGCCCGTGGGCAGTCAGCTATCCTATGCTCCAAGGACCCACACTTGAAGCAGGCTCCGGACTTCCTGTAGCAGTCCTGGCCTCGGTGAAACTTGCCACAGACCTGGCACTTCGGAGCGGGAGCTGACGAAGACGAACCACCTCTATCTCTCGAACGGTCCCCAGAGCGGTCTCCAGCTCGGTCTCCAGTCGACTGCTTCTTCTGAGAAGCAGGCTGATCCCTCCTATCACTCTCGTCGGACCTCTGCTTCCTCTTCTGGTCCTTCCCGCCAGACTGGCGGCCCCTCAAATCAGCCTCTACCAACAGGGCGACATCAGCAACGTCCCTGAAGGTCTTGTGACGCAGCGGCGTCACAGCAGAGCGAATGTCTGGCCTCAGACCGCTCTCAAACTTCCTGGCCTTCCTATGCTCGTCCGGCTCAGGTGCAAACTTCGACAGACTGATAAACTTCCTGACATACTCCTCCACACTCATATCGCGCCCCTGGCGAAGCCTATTATACTCCAAGATGCGCTGGTCCTTATAGACGTCGGGGTAGAACTGCTTGTTGAACTCCCCGGTAAACTGGTCCCACGTCCAAGGCTGTGGGAACTTCCCCATCACAGACCTCCACCACTCCTTGGCTTCGGCCTTGAAAAGAAAGGTGGCGAAGTCCACCTTCTGCTCCTCCTCAGAGCCCATAACACGCAGCAAGTCCTCCACCTCTGACAGCCAATGACTGGCCTCCTGGGGGTCTCCTGCCCCATCGAACGACGGCGGCTTCAGCTTCATGAACTCCTGAAGCGCCCTTACGTTCCTTCCTCCAGCGTCTGCCCCAGCTGGGCCTGCTCCGCCAGCTGGTCCACCCCCTACAACCATATGAGCTGCATCATAAACTGCTGAACAGCATCAGCAACATTTCCTGGAGCCCTTCTTGGCGGCATTCTGAAAGTCCAACAGCAAGCAGTTAGACTCAGACACTAGCACTGACGTTTCTGACTGACTGGCTAACCTAAAATCCCAGCAGATTAGAACCCAGAGCTCTGATACCACTAAATGTAACACCCCCAAACACTGGCCTAGGAGTTAGGGGTATTACACGCCGCGTATTATTACATAATAACGCAAGGCTCTAATAAATGAACTTAAACAGATAATCAAACAAGGCCCAAAACGAATACTTGAATAAAGGTATATCAAAGAGATGTTGAAACATCCCAAAAGTCATTACAGAACCCACCAAACGAATATCAAAAGCGGAAGCTAACTGAAGAGGCCCAAAGGCTCAAAGTCAAATACAAATGTCTCAAAAGAATTCAAATAACGAAACAAACTAAGCTCCAGAGCTGAGCAAGTGACCTTCGCCGATCAATCTGCAATGTTATAGAGTAGGGGAATGAGCAAACAACTATGCCCAGTAGATGACCAACTCATCAACCAGCATGCTCAAAACATTTTAAGAATATTAACAAAACAGAAGGAGTCGCAAGGAGTCCATAATCATGTCAGAAAATAGAAGCAGAAGTCCACTCAATAAAGGACCAAACAGAGTCAGAAGCAGACGGAATCAGAAAACAGAGCGGGACACTAGTTGATCACGGCATACAGACAGAACGAGCAACCAGCTCGTGAACAGAACGAGGAAACCTCACTCGTAAACAGAACAGATGAAACACCTGTGAACAGAACGGGGAACATCACCCGTGAACAGAAGGATCCTACATAGCGCGCTACGAGACAGCGAGACCAGCCATCCAAAGGTTCAGACACAGAGATAACTAGGTCCCAAAACAGAAGCTTAAAACAATTAAGCATATGTGCACCAAAGGCACCAGAAAGCACATAAGTAGCTTGGAAATCAGAAGGGGAATCCCACCCCACAAACGGAAGTCAAAACGGAGCTCAAACGAGCAAGTTATGGTCAAAACAGAAGCCCGTCCGAACTTGTGTCCGGACATCAATGTTCGGACACAAGTCGAACCTTAAAACAGAAACAGAAACAGAGGTGTCCGAACATCAAAGCTCGGACTGATGTTCGGACGCTTTTCGGAAACAAATACGTGTAGAGTCCGAGTGTGTCCGGACATCAATGTTCGGACACAAGTCGAAGCAAAATCAGAAGAATGAGAACAGTGTGTCCGAACTTCTGTCCGGACTTACAAGTTCGGACACCATTCGAGACTTGTAAGTCGGACTCGTCCTCGCACCCCGTCCGAACATCGAAGCTCGGACGGAAGTTCGGACACGTCAAAAAGTTCAGAACTTCAAAGCGCAGAAGGGCATGTCCGAACTTCCAAGGTCGGACGGAAGTTCGGACGCGCCGAAAAACTCAGAAAACAGAGGCGATTTTTCACACAAACAGAGGCACCAAAACAATGTCAAAACATTATGAGTTTGCAGAAAACAACCTTGGGGGTTTGTACAATATTAAACAACACTTAAACAGACGAATTCGCAAACCCAGAGCAGAGACAGAACACATTCAATTCCAGAATTGAAACTCCCCAAGGCTGAACACACTAATCGAATCCATCAGCCACCTACCTCGATAATCAGCAGACGAAATTCCAAAATCTGAAGCAGCAGAACCAACCAACGAACAGAATTCCCGAACGCAGAACGACAATACACCCCGAACAACGCAACTGAAGAACAAACCGAAATCAGAACCAAATTCCCCAAATCAGAAACTGCCATCGCAAACTAAATCACAATCCGTACCTGAATCTAACAGCAAAGGAACCACAGAGGAGAGTCCGAACACAGCCACGCAGAAGGTCGACAATTCTGACAATCAGATTACAGAAACCCAAATCAGAAGGAGAGAAGTTCCCCAATCGCAGAATCGAACGAGAATTGACCACGCTCTTACCTTGTACTGAAACCGGCACCACAATGAGGTATACTCCACAGCAGAATTCCAAGAAACCACAATCCACAGCACTTGAGAGGATGAGCAGCACACAACTTGAGAGAGAGAAACAGAGAAAAGAAGAGCGGCGAGGAGAGCGTCTTCGCTTTTCAGAACTGAACGGAAATAGGTGAGTGGATATGAACGTGATTAGGAAGTGGGTATTACTGATTAAAAGGGTTAAGGGAATTAATTAAGAGGAAGGAAATAATTCTAATATGGGAGTCCTCTCACCAGAAAATAGAACGGATGGGGAAAAGACCTCTTCCCCCGGCTTCTTTAATTAGGACTTCCATGTCCTAAACGACAATAAACCAACTTAAGGTAACATCAAACGAAATAGAACGCAACGAAATTTATGGGTTATAACAGTTCGCTGAGTTGTCGTTGGCGCTGGCATGAAAGTGAGGAGGAGGATGACTGAGCAAGGCATTAATTAGGGAATAAAGTTGGGGAAAACTGAATGTAAGAAGCTGGTTATCAGTGGATGGAAGTTTCGAGGGGGAATCTGTGGAAGTTTGAAAAAAAAAGGGTTCTGATGCGTGTGAGTTTGAGCAGCACAGTCTCTAATGTGCATGACACCACTTTGGTTAGTTTACTGAATTCAAGAGGCTTAGTCGGTGCTTCAGGTTCTCAGACAGAACCATGGGAAATCGGTGGTCTGTAGTTCTCTCTTTCTTTTTTGAACAGATATGATGCCAAGAGAGGAGCATGGGTTATTAATTAAGTTAATGGAGCTCAGAGCTCACTGATTACAAGGATGAACCATGGGGAGTTTGTGAGTCCTTGATCTGATGAAGCAAAATTTCCAGACTGATTCGTTGTACTAGTTTCGGTCAGTGTCGTTTCTTTTTTTTTTGTTACCTTAGTAGATACGGTACTAGTTTTAATTCGTTAATATTAGTTACTGAATTCGAGCATAGCTCAACCAGTTAAGCACTCGGGGAAGGTACGAGAGGTCTCGGGTTCGAACCTCACCGGGAGCATCTTTGCTCCCCCTTTTTTAAAAAAAAATTAATACACAAGTTTATTTTTTTCTTTATATACATGTGACTATATATTATATCGTGTTATCATTATTATTATTATTTTCTTGTTACGAAGTTATGTGACGACATGGTCACTTATTTACAACGTTACGATACATGTACGACTATATATTATATCGTGCTATTATATATTTTTTTGTAACGAAGTTATGCGACGTTATTGTCACTTATTTACAACGTTACAATATCGTAACGTTATGTATGTGTGCTTTCGTATTCGTACATATATATATACTGGATTTAATTGTTCGTACGTTATTTTATGTACGAATTATAAAACGCGTTATAATTTTTATGCGTTTAAATGTTCAGGGGTGTTTCAACTTACCCCCCTTAAAAGAGACTTCGTCCCGAAGTCTTAATTCCTTAACTTGTATTTTCCACTCCCGTAATCTTAGGGTTCCAGTCCCGCATTCATTATCGATACCCAAAGGATTAAGTCCATAATTATAATATGCTCGGTGTTTCTAAGCACTGTGCCACATCAGTGGCTTCACATAAGTTTTCATAATAGACCAAGAAGCTAGTAATGTGTATGCTAAAGTGCAAACCAAGGCACATGACATCCATTCATACATAGCGTTCATAACATTTTCACACACAATCCAAACACACAAACCTATCAACCAACCACGAGTGGTTGTAGGAATACATCATAATAAATCAATACACATCCAAAACAAAACGCGCTTACCCCCCTTAAAAGAGGGGTACGCCCCCGTACCCTACACTAAGCCGAAACATCGATGAAAAGATAGGGGTACCTAGTTTTCCTTTTATCCTCTAATTCTCGTGTGGCTTCTAGGACTAGCCTCCCGCACTATAGTCGGGCCTGTAACTCTTGCTCTCGGGGTTCGCGAAGCACTCAAAGGCCCTGTGCCCGATCTTCTTGTAGTAAAAGCACTCTACCGGTTCGCCCTGGCAATCAACTCCGGGGTGGTTCTTCGAGCATCGTCTACATTTAAATCGGCGCTCGGGCCTTTTGTTCGGGCCGGCTTCAGACCCTGAATATGTGATTTGGTTAGTCAACAACTGGTCAGGTCATGACAACTGTAACGGTACTTAAGCATTAGAGTTGGGTTCAGTTTACCCTTAGGTGGGTAGGAGCGTAGCGGCTTAGCCGAATTCGCCGGGTGGCTCAGCTCTGCAGTGTCTCCGTAGGCTTGTTCCCATGGTATCTCCCTCGTTTCCTGTTCGGGTAGCGCTTATTCTTGTCGCAATTTGTTTATGGTCCTCCGAGTCATCGCCTTCGCCTTCTTTTTCTTAGCGAATTCCTCATCACGCATCTGAACGGTGATCTCGACCTGAGATGCTGCATGATAGCTGTAACACCCCTAATCTTAAACCTGTGATGAGTCATAACTCGTAGCATAATAGATAGCAAATCGCAGCGGAAAATAAAACTAACTACCTTGGTGTTACACGCCGTTACTCACCCTTGTGAGTAACAATGCATCCCTACTCTTTCCAACATTACAACTTCTAACGCTGTGATGAACAGATACTGAGCACTTCTAAATATTACAAACCAAAACCAACTAAATGAGCAACTATCTGAAATACAACAAACTCCAAAATATAATACATAACAAATCCACAGTGTTTATAAAAACACAGCGGCTACCCTGTTCCCCGCACTCCGCTTGTGTATTCTTCAGTCACCTGAAATGTTTGGCCCAATGAAGGGCTCAGCAAACTATGCTGGTATGCTAAATGTAGTCCTAAGTCTTCTAGATCCCTTAAGTCGTTTTAGCCATCTTGATATTAGATTCATTACATACAATGTCGGTTTATAATGATAATAGAAATAACTGTAAACACTTAACTAACACATAACAATCCACCTGTAAACACCAGTGTACAATAGTTCACAACATCAATAACCACACAACAATAACCTCACAACAATAATCAACAATCACACATTAGTGAAACCATAACAATGATCAAACAAGATACACGTATTAAACTGTACTTGTTAGTTAGTCACTTGGCTCTTATCCTTTAAACCAATCATTTAACCTTTTCCAATTAATTTCCATCTCAAGTGTCATGATAAGACAACCTTAATAACCTGTGGAAATGGACAGTGTGTCCACTGGGTTCCTAAGGAACCGTTACCAGTAGACCTTATGGCCCTGGATAAATATATGTATTGACCAATCCGGTCGAAACTGTGCACCAACGCAGTGCATTCCGCCATCCCCGAATGTGGCTGATGGATTTGGAGTGACTCCCTTCTTGAGTCTCTCATAGTGATCACAATGCGCAACCAGATAGTCGAAACGATCTGGATTCCTCTCTTTATAAGTTACCCTTTTGTCAGTGACATAATAACCACTTGAAATAAGACTATCACATTTGACCCTTGTTAGGTTCAATAATACTAAAGGTCAGTTAGTTTTTTTTCCAGTTTAGATGTATAAACTTTAGTCACAAGGCATTTGCGTATAAAATACAACGCAACCAATTGAGCATCCCACATACAATATCATTCACATAAAATCATAGATCTCCTTCTTAACATTTAATCACACAAAATGTCTGGACCTTAGGATAATCCTTAGGACATTCAGACCACACAATTAACATACCGTTCACTGTGACAACAGCTAGCTTGACAAGTTCACGCTCTAGTAACCTTCCCCGTACGCTGTTTATTTATACATACATAACGGGTAATATTAATACGACTATCCACTAAATATTACAGTATTGTCTCTGTATAGTTATTCTCGTCGTTATAATAACTCTGTATTATTTATTTTCCCCTTTATTTTAAAACAGTGGTTCCAGATACCAACCAGTTCAGTTATTTTATGTGAAACTCACAATGTGATAATGAATTATCATTTATACGGTATATCTTTACTTACATCATTAATTATATACTTATAATTATTTCCACCTATCATTTATATATATATGTCCCTTGGTCATTTTTATTATAACCAAAATTATTTTATAAACTTTATATTATATTCCTTAATATACCATAATACATTATATTACATAGTTTACCTCCTTTCCTTATTAAATTACAAAACCAATCTTAATATTTCGTATTTATATATTATACCCCCAACAACTTAATAAATTACTAAACAACCACATATCAATTTCCGTAATCATATTTGATCCCATTAACTTTTACAACTTACCAAATAACCATATATCTTTATAATTTACTAAATTCCCATATCAATTTCGGAAATTGCAAAACAATAATATTATCTTCTATAAATTGCCAAATAACCTTATACTTTTATAATTCACTATTTACCCACATAACCTTTTGTAAATATTAATTAACCACCTTACTTAACAAATCATCACCAAATACTCTTATTATTTCGGTAATTACAAATTAATACCACCAATTTTATAAATTACCAATTGAGCCCATAAGCTCCTTGGTTTATCATATAATTTCTATATTCATACTTCTAACCCCAAATTTTATTAAGTTACATATTAACTTATAAACTATAGTTTAAATATTTTATCTCTTTAAATACCTAAGTAACCCCATATCTTTTCTTAAATTACATATCCACCCATATTAAATTCTATTCTTCATATATACTTCCATAAATTACATATTCACCCCAAAACTTTATAAACTTAACATTTTATGTCATAATCATTTTATCCCAAAGTTTTTTGGTCAACACTTTGACCAAGACTTAATTTCATAATTAATACTTTAATATGCCCATAAGTCATATGTAATTCGGTTTCACTCCCAAACTTCTCAATAATTACAAAATAGCACATGTCTGTCACAGTATAGAAAAAAAATAATAGAAGTTTGCATATCAACCTATCCTACCACATAAGCCACACATTAAACTGCTGGAAAAATGGCAAACAACAAGCACATATATTGCATGTACAGTATTCCTTTACATTGGTTTTCCCAACTCAGCATGTAAAATGCTCATTTTAAAAACAAAAACAAACTATCTTTTGCTTTCATACAGATTTGACATGTAAATGTCTTATTCACACCATTTCCAACACTTGCTTGTTCAAACACATAATACATTCACCACCTTACCAATCTCAGAAAGATACTAGCAAATGTGATAGTTTTTTCACAAAAGAAAGTTCCACATTCAGCTGTTTGAAAACCAGCAGATAGCATATATACTAATTCCATTATAGATCCTTTACAGAAGAAAGCAACACAACCATACAATATAAACACGTTTAGAAACATACCTGATTTTACCCGAGCCTCTTTTATCATATTATCTAGTTGAATCTCGGTTGAATTCTTTGATAGCATCGGCTAAGGAAAAAATGACCTTATACAGTCCATCGATTTCCTTCCGAGTGTCACCATTGCTTTGCTGTGAAGATTCTGCACCATTTACAAACATCTTTCCCATGCATCTAACATGACCCTTTTTCTCAGGTCCTTTATGCTTAGCATAAACATCTTCTTTCCAAGGTATCTTATCACCATTAGGATGTGTACTACTAGATGCCAAATCTGTCTTCATTGCTTCCTGTACACATTTACAATGTAATTAGTACATGTTTATCAACCTGAAACATTGATATATAGTCGAAAGAATTTTAATACCGCTATTTCAGCAGCCTCTGGTGTAACATATTCTCCTGTTAGATGTATCTCCAGTAAGTTCAGCCATTTATCCATAGATGTATACTTCCACAGTGTAAGCTGAGCTCAGATCTAAAGTTAACTGTGAAGCTTGCCTAAATCGTACTCAAAAGTTTTTTCTCATCATAATAGTATGATCGATTTAAGATACTTGCATGAAAGACCAAGTGAAAATGAGAATATGCTGACGATAGGCTAGGGATTTTTTTTATTATTATATTTTTTAAACAACACGATAGGCTAGGGATTACTAGCAAGTTATGGGTGCGAAAATCAACAGATCAAAGAGTGACAGACCAAAATTTCATTGAAATTAAATAAACAAATCTCTGGAGATTCATTTCAGCTATTGTGTAAAAGTGCAACACTTGCTCTTTACTTGAGTTGATGATCCTTCAAAATCTCATCCACACACATTTGTAAGCTCTTAAAGTTTTTCTTCTTCCATTTCCAACATCCTCCATTGCTTTCTTTTGATCTGCCTTTAGCCGCTCAACCTCCATTGCAGTGGCTGCAACAGACCCTTGTTGCTGAAATGAAAGAGAAACACAATACAACTAAGGTTGGCGTAGTAAGATCAAAATAACAAAGACAAACAAAAGTGATCGATTCCACACCTGAAATTGCTCTTTCATCACATCCACACTAATGTATGATCCAACCATAGGCTCAAAAAAATTGGCTTGGCCACCAATAAAAACCTTTGTTCCCTTGTCGTCATTTGTTGACCCTGCGTATTTTTCAAGAGGTACAAGCTTTGACGCATGCCGTCTGCCCAGAGAAGCTTGTGACTTCATAAATCCCACAGGGAGGAGAGGAAACAATATTGTTCACAGGACCTGCCAAACGTAGATGAATATTGTGGAATAGTCTCCATAAATGCAATATGAAAATGTACACTTCTAACCTAAACCTTCAGGACCAAATAATAATTGAAGCACTAAAAAAATACAGGGAAGACGCATCAGTGTGATTTAAATTTTTACACATTTAATTATGAAACCTAAAGCACCAAAATACCTGTCCTATGTAAATTTAGAATTCAAAAACTCTATAAACATAACCAACAGGCGCTAAAATCAGAAACCCGTAGCATAACAGAAAGAAATGTTTTACCAGTCAAAATTAATACATAAATGATTCAGTCCAACCAGCACAAGCATCATACAGGGCATGAGATTTATGAAGACCCTCTCCATCGAAAAGTATTCGACACATTTTATAGAAATATGAATGAGATGATTCTGCATATATAGCCAAAATTTATTTCTATAAAGAGCTTACTTCCAGTGAATGTGCCATATGGTACCTGTGGCATGTTTGAACCTTCGAATAACACTGTGGCTCTGGATATTCCAAATGCGAATCAAACCATCCTCAGATCCAGAAACTTGAGACACTCCATCAGAGCATAAAGCCAGGCAAGTGACAGCCTTGCTACTACACAAAATAAATTCCAATACAGAAAAAAAAATATAGTATTTAAGAGAAATATCTAATGTTTCAGAACTGACACCATCGAAAAAGAAAAGAACCTGATGGTAGAGATATATTTTTACAGCTATCTAAACAGCATTACAATACATAAAGCTTTCATCCAGAAGCATCTTTGAGACATATAAAGATCTATTATCTCTATTCTTGTTGAAAAATATTGATGACATGAAGTTATGTCAGCAGAGAAATGATCATGATGATCTCTTTACACTTATATATTGGAATATTTCATGTTTGGTTTGCAACTAGTCATGAAAGACTGGAACATAACTTTTGACCAGCACTGAGTATTTGCTACAGCTTCTCAGCACGATAAATACTGACATTAAACCAAATAGGGCATCATCTCTCTTCAAGTTTAGAAGATAGAGGATTTAATTTACCGAAATAGAAATAGCATAAGTAAAAATCAAAACCCCAAAAGTCTAACCGGTCATGTTAATTTGAACACAATGGTACCTGAATCAAGGGTTTGTTTAGGAGAGGGGGGAAATCTGGCAGGAGTTCTATTCTTCAAAAGTCACCGCCCAACTGCATAGTTGAAGAACGGAGAAGGAGTGTGAATCGGCGAGTAAGCTGCGTGAAATTCCTACAATAGGTAAATAACAAAAGAGCAATCTGATTATTTTCATAAAAAAAACAGGCAACTAGATTGAGATGGAAAGAATGAATCTGCTGCTAAACTGATAAACACACACCTAGTAGTAGCTAGTACGGCAAGAAACAACAGAAAGCAATGTCGACCATATTCACCGCGCAGCTCCATTCATTGGCGTCTTGAGCATGCAAATAGCCATAATTAGTACCGAGGAAGTAAAATAAGAAGAGTAATTAGAGATTTAAGAAATAAAAGGTAGTAGAATGGTTCGACAGAAGTGAAGAACCTGTAACTGAGAAGATGACTGGCGCCCTAATCCCAATCTTGAGACAGTGAATATAGGTAAACACACAAGTAATTGTAAGCAATGTTGGAGCGAAACACATAGCAAAGAAAAAAATTAGTTAGCCAGAGAAGAATTTGGGAGGGAAGAAGAAGAGAGTACGCGCGCGCAGATGAAAAAAATGGGAAGGAGGTGAACAGGAAGTCGCGCGGGACTTCTTGTTCTTTTAGCGACTGGATATTTTTTTAGAGTAAAAAAAATGGGAAGAAGTGAACAGAAGGTGCGGGAGTACTTGTTTTAGCGACTGTTTTTTTTTTTTAGAGGAAAGTGTTTTGTTAGGTGTCTCCGTCCATATTTATAGTAACAGAAATATAGACCGTTACTAAAAATATCTGTTGCTATATGTCCTTTTTTTTGTAGTTAAAATTTTATAAATTGTTATTTAAACACTTAACCACTTATTTAATTTCACCAAAAATTCATAATATTAATTCTACCTTATATTATAACATAAATATAGCAAACAAACCCTTTAATTCTCGGAAATCATTATTAGTACACCAAACTTCTCAAAATTTATATTTTAGCCACATAACTTATTAAACTAGACATATAAATACTTGTAGCTATTTTAATGTTCCTAAAATTTATAATACAAGTTAATACACTTATATATTTTCGAAAATCACCTAAATCATATACTAAGCTCTCGGCTTTAATTTAAATTATACTATATGATTTTAAAATTTGTTTTAAACTTATAATAATATATATAAATGTATATAAGCCATATAACACTTCTAAAAATTATGCTAATGACTCAGAATGATTATAATCTCAAAATAGAACATTAATATACCTAGACAATTCGGTTTATATATGTGTGTACCACATTTAATTTTTTTGTGACACAATTTTATACCTTAAGGTAATAACCTTACCTTATATGTTATAAATTATTTTCCTTGACATTATAATCCTTATATTTTCGGCCTTAATTATTTAAAGGTCATACATAATTTTTATACCAAGGTTTGAAGCTTAAATCAAGTTTGAACTTAATAAACCTTAATTATATACTTACTCCTTAAATCAAGACAATTCTTGCACTTGATTTTCTCCTTGAATTCCAAGCTCTCCAAATGCTATCTTGAAGAATAATTTTCGTCCTCCTTATGCATATTTAGGAGATCTATTTGTTAGACTTCTAACAAAATTATAAATAAGCTTTGGAGTAGTTTTTTACAAGAGTTTACCTTAGGAATTTATCAAGGTATTTTTGATACACCTTGTGATGATTGAAAATCCAAGTTTCCTTCATGAAATAATGAAGAGAACATAGGTTTAGAAACTCTAAAATTCGGCACTAATAATAGACACCAAATGGTGGAAGATAGGGATCACCATATCTTACCGAAATTTCCAGATTGCGCACTCTCTGCGGTTTTTGTCACCCAGAACTGAAATGACCACCAAAATTAATGATCCTTATATGTCTGGAAAGCTAATTCAAAGAGGAACAACTTTGGTGTTGAGAAGATTTTGAGACAACTTACGGAAAAGTCAGAATAACTCCCGAGATGAGACCTATTGAACAGATTTTCTGCTGTGAACCACTTCGCCTTCTTTTGTTCACCCGGAACGGAATACACCATGAAAATTAATGATCTTTATATGTATGGAAAGCTAATTCGAAGAGGAACAAGTTTGATGTTGGGAAGATTTCGAGATAACTTACTGAAAATTACAGAATTGCTCCCGAAGTCAGACCTCTTGAACAGATCTGCTACTTGATTCTTGTTTTGTAGAATTAGCTAGGAATTTTGACATAAAATGGAGTTAGAACTTAAACCTCCATTGTTGGAGCTTGAAGCTAGGAAGGAAGAAGAAAAGAGAGGATAGGAACACTTACTCAACCGGCCAAGGTGCTGGCAAGGAATAAATGATAGTTCACTCACGTATGAATAAGGTAGGAATGAAGGGAATCAATCTTGGAAATTATTGTAATGTAATGAGTCATTATTCTATGATTGTCTTCCATTATTTGATTTCATAATTGGTTCAATGTTGACCTCTCTTATTGTAGACCATCGGCTGGGTGGAGAATTATGGAGACTTTCATTGACAACTTGTGATAAGAAGACAAAGAATAAGTAGGTATATGTCTCTTTTGAATTTATAAGTTGAATACCAATACTAGTTTGTCTTGTTTCCTTGTTTGGTCTCGGTAATAATACCATAGATAGGTAGCTGATTATTTGACAATTAAAGACAAGAGAACATGTCTAGTTTGTAGATAATTTATTTTGATTTTCACAAGATTAATTAATGTCTATTGCTAGCATAGAAATCGGCCACCATTAGTTGTATAGGACAATAAATCCTTGTTGTATAGTTACAATGATATAAGATATAGTTATTTAGGTGAGTTCCTTTTTGATTAGTCAAGTAGCAATTATTCTTCACTAATGCACTGCCAATTCACGTAATCACAAGTCTCCTCCCTTTACATATCACAATTGGTAGTTATAGACAGCACATGGGCTGCTCCTTTAGTTAATATTATTGTAAAAGTTAGATATTCTTTTTGGTATTTTATTTCATTACCTTTCTTAGACTAATTATTCTTATTCTTGTTTCTTTTTTCTTTGTGTAGGCACACGGTGGAGGAGGCTTCCTTGCCAATGTTGATTGCTATAATATCATATAATATATGTTAGGATTACTCATCATCTACAAACAATTTTTTTTGAACTAAAAGCTAGTCATAATTGACATAAACTCACGCATAGTGTAGGGCTCAAATGGAATTAATTTTTCATTTGATTTTTGCTATACTATATTGTACTAAGATCATACTAATATGTGTAATAGGTTCCAGCATTTAATTGGTACATCTTTATTATGGTAAAAGATGAAAGTTTTAAGGTAAAAATGTTGATTTTAGGTACCTTTTTGTCCTAAAAATCGCCCCCATTTATACTATGAGTTTAGTACTGCCATCAATTGATTTAGATGGTCATTTTATCCACTTTTAAGTTTATCAACTCGTGGCTCCTCAAAAGCTTCAAGGCAATTGCGTAAAACGCATTTTTTGTGACACCCGAAGGTGCGTTTTTGTGCTTTAAGGATTTTTCTGAGAATTAATTAGTCGCTATGACTTCCAAGTGTTTATTGACATTATTTATAGTCAATAATAATATTTAAGGTGTTACCTTGGATTATATGGGGTTATAACCACACAGAACACAACTCCCGGGCTAAATGGGTAAAAATGAGCGTTAAGAAATTCGTCCGAGCACTTTGTTATTTTTGCGGAAGTAGCTCGTGCATTCACTTTATAATATTAAATAATGATGTTTGGTTAACTTCATGTGAAGTTTATAGCTTATATAACTTTTTTAACTTAAGGCCGGGCTTTAACGCATGTTTTGACCTTAAGGAGTTTAGGTGCGTTTTTAACGCCCAAGTGTTTATATATTTTCTTAGGGTTTCATATCCCCCAAATAATATTTATGATTCCACAAATAATATTTATTTACTTATATTTAATTATTTAAATGTTAGGGGTATTTCAATAGCAGTCCTGGATCGTGGCGTAACGACTGGGCCCCATGCCATCTGATGCGGTGATTCAGTCCACCATAGAAATGCAGACGGTAATATCGTGAGTGGTTAGAACTGGAGTAATTAAAATAAAAGAAAAGAAAAGAAATTAAAACTCAGAATAACAGTCGGGCTGCAAACAAATCCCGGTCGTAGTAGTATAGTAAAGTGTAGCGACCGGATATCGAACCGTGGGACTAAGGGGAATTATTAAGTACCTAAGCGTGTCACACAAAAGGGGGATTAATTGACTTGTTTTTAATAATAAAAAGGAAAGATAAAATAAACTAAGTAAATAGGTAAATTAAATGGGACTCTGGGTCAGGTTAATATAATCTGCTCTTTCATGCTATGTCTACTGGTTTAATTATAATTGTTTGGCAAAATTCCTCTTATTATCTTAAGCCGATGAAAACTCATAAGAACTCGTTTACCTGAAAATGCAAGGTCCGATGAAAACTCAAGCAAAATACGTGTAAACGGACGGTTTAGATATGAGAAATTATTTATGCATCTGAGTACTAACTTATCCGATGAAAACAAGTTTCCCCTAGATTTACGGCTTAATAACCTATCTATTGTCACCGATCAGATTAGAATAGATAGTGTAAACAATTTAATAAACTCATGACATTTATTAAAAAGGCGAGATGACCTTTAAAACGCAACAAACTGTATTTAAATAAAACCAGTAATACATATTGCATAATTAATACAAACCATAATAACCATTCCCAGAGTATAAATATTCTAGCCTAACATATTAAATAGATAAACAGAAACAAGAGTAGTAGAAATCATCTGTAGTCACTCCTGCTTCATTCTGCTATTTTGTATACGTCGGACTAGAGGTGGATATGGTGTAATGAAAAGTAAATAAAATGGAGAAGACGGGGGAAGAGAAATGGGATGGACGTGTGATGTGTGGTGAAGTGGAATGATGATGGAGTGTTTGGGTGGAAGGGACTGTGTGGATTGGCCTGTGTAAGACAATGAAGAAGATTAACATAGCGTGGGTTTTATAGAAGATATGAAGAGGAAGAAGACAGAGGGAACACCGCGTGAGGAATTTAAGGAATTGATTGGGGCGGCAGAAAGAGCTGGATCACGCGTGAAAGGATTTGCAGGATAAGGGAGGCGCCTGATGTTGTTGATGGAGCAGTTCGACATGTCTGTAGGCGCCGTAAAGGAAGAAGCAAGTTGGGGAAGACAGTCGGCGAAGAAACCAGTCGCGTTAATTTCTGAATCTGGATCTGGACATTTACACGTGTCCGTGTTCATGTCCGCCTTTGTTTATCCGGTTGTCTCACGGTCCTCCTCCCTGTCCGTGTAGATGTCCGCCTTGTATCACGCGGACGTCTCACAGTCGTCTCCTAGAGTTGTCCGCCTTGTATCACGCGGACGTCTCACGGTTGTCTCCTAGAGTTGTCCGCCTTGTATCACGCGGACACCTCTATCTCTTGTCCGCCTTATATTACGCGGACACAGGGGCGGTCACGCTCTCGGTTCCTCTCTATCTCTTGTCCGCTTGTTGTCCGCCTTCAGTTATGCGGACAGGGGCGGACACAGGTTTTTGACTTATTTTCTTCTACGAACTTTGACCGGCTCTAGATTCTTCGTTTAGACTCCGTTTTTCGAGCCGTCTGCGCCTATGCGTTCGTCTCTTTGTCTACTTTGCTCCCAGCTTGGTTTTCCTCATGTTTAAACAATAAATTCGTGAGATAACAATAAACATAAACTAGAGGAAAACTAACCAAAGTGGAGAAATGAGCAGGAAAAGTGCTAATATATATATGAAATACACCTATGAAACATGCTCATTTGGACACTTATCACACCCCCCCACTTATCTTTTCTTGTCCTCAAGCAAACCACGTACCCAAGTAAGTAGGGAATGCTCAATATTAAAAATATTATTATGAAGGGTAGGATAAAGAGGTGAACAGTTCATGATCTTTTTAACTTATTGAGGAGTGTGATCCATCACTGCTGGTGGCATAGTGTGCTCAAGGTAAAATAAAATTAGAGTTTCGGGGTATGATCCAAGGTACTTCAATGCTCCTTTGTTTAGGTGACTCTGAGAACTTTTACCATGGCCAACTTCTCTCAAGAATGGGCATTGAGGAGAAAACAAAAGGAAAAATAGATTCATGCATTGTGTTTCACTTTTGCATAAGGGATGAGAAAATGTAGGCATCACACGCCTTTGTATTTAAGAACACTCAACTCTCTTTGTTGGTTACCAATGGTGTCTCGCAAGTCCCTTTTTTTTTGTATTCTTCTTCTTTTTTTAAAAAAAACAGAGAGAGAAGCACCCTTAGCAATCCCTAAGAGAGAAGACAGAAAGAAACCCTGAGCAATAAAATCCAACCATTGCAGATCATTTGGTCACACCGCATATAAAATGCTCCTCAAAAGTAATCAAAATTTTAAAATTTATACCATTTATCCCACAATTCATAACAGTTTTTATTCTTAAAGAGAACAACCCACATATAAAGGTCCATGATATTGAATTGGACAAACGCAAGATAGGCAGAGATTTAAACATTTAAGCACAAATGTCACCGAAAAGGGCATACTCCCCCACACTTAAATTGAACAATGTCCTCATTGTTCACCAGAAAAAACAAGGGAAGGTTTCAGAAGACCTTTTCGGTAAGTAGATAAATAGAGAAAACATAAAGGTCACAAATAAACATTTAAGCACATAAACGCCCCTCTGCAGATTTTTATTAAAATAAAAGCATAATTAAAGAAACTGGTACTCCCCTGATATTATTTTTGCTTGCTTTTATAGAGTTCCCCCACACTTGAGCTTCAGCCTCAAGTAGCGTAGCTTGGTTGCAGTGTAGACATGAATTTGCACCTGTACAAGACACTAGAAGCAACCATACTACAAACGGGTTAAGAGTTAGCAAAAACAAAATTTTAAGAGAACCTGAAAATTAAAAGAGCATAAAATCAAATAAAAGTTCATCCGGGTTGCCTCCCGGGAAGCTACCCTTCTTTAACGTCTTTGGCTAGACGCCTGCTTCGTTATCCTGGATCAAAATATAAGTAGACAACAGTTCTGCCAGGAAAACGAAGTTGGCAGTAATTAAAAGCAAACCACCTGGATCAAAAAACGTTACTTCGGCAAATATAATAGGAAAATGAATACTCCACAAACCTGGTGTTTGAGGAGGTACTGCCGGTAACGTAGTTCTAACAGAAGACCCGGTGGTGAGGATTTTTCTTCCTGAAATTGGAGGATGTAAACATCCTCCTCTTGTAGGTGAGGCTCATAGAAAGAACGTTGATCGATATCATCTTCAGAGAAAGTTGATTCTTCGAAGGTGATAGTGGCGTTTTGTTTGGATATCTTGGCGGGAGGTGATGGCAATTCCTTCTCTTCATTCTCGAGGATGTGTATCCTCATCTTCTGGATAGAGCATAGAGAAGGATGGAAACTGGCGGTAGGTGACCGTAGAGGAAGAGAGTAACTTACATCCGTAGTGGGGTGTTCTACCTCATGAACTGTTTCACTCTTTGGTTGCTGTTCTCGTTGAGCGATTCTCTCCAGGTAGTCTGGTTGATCCTCCAACCAGAGTTGTTCTTGTAATATGAGACAATCCTCATAATCATGAGCTCCCCCACATACGGAGCAGTATAAATACTGTGAATAGCAAAACTCTTGTTCGAGCTCCTCCTCCATTTGTTGTGGTAGTTGACTACAGATTTTTTTTTAGGTTGTGCGCGGTGCGAGTTTGAAGTTCTGAGACAATTGGGGAAAACTTGAAAACGCGTCGTGTAAGCGCTTTTTTTTTCTGATTCACAAGGCGTCCGGGGGTTGTCCGCCTCTTGTCCGTCCCAATTGGGCGGACCGTTGTTTTCGCCCCGACGTCCTGGTCCTGTCCGTATAGATTTAGGCGGACACGTTTGTTTTTTTTTTTAGCGTCCTGATGTCTGTCCGCGTAACTTTGGGCGGACAGGTTATTATGCTTCCTGACTTGCGTCCGGCTTGCGTCCGGCCTTTTAAGGGTGGACGTGAGTACCGTCGCTTTTTTTTTTTTTTCTGCGTAGATCAAACGAACTTACGGAAACACATTAGAAATAAACAGATTAGAAACAACAAAATAATAATATAAACAAAATATAAAAGATAATTAATATAAACAACAAACAAAATAATATAGACAAAGTATTCTAATATAACAAGTGAATAATCCGGGGCTTAGGGACTAGAATAAATCTAGTCCCCGGCAACGGCGCCATTTTGCAGACGGTAATATCGTGAGTGTTAGACTGGAGTAATTAAAATAAAAGAAAAGAAAAGAATTAAAATCAGAATAACAGTCGGGCTGCAAACAAATCCCGGTCGTAGTAGTATAGTAAAGTGTAGCGACCGGATATCGAACTGTGGGACTAAGGGGAATTATTATGTACCTAAGCGTGCCACAAAAAGGGGGATTAATTGACTTGTTTTTATAATAAAAAGAAAGATAAAATAAACTAAGTAAATAGGTAATTAAATGGGACTCTGGGTCAGGTTAATATAATCTGCTCTTGCATGCTATGTCTACTGGTTTAATTATAATTGTTTGGCAAAATTCCTCTTATTATCTTAAGGTCCGATGAAAACTCATAAGAACTCGTTTACCTGAAAATGCAAGGTCCGATGAAAACTCAAGCAAAATACGTGTAAACGGACGGTTTAGATATGAGAAATTATTTATGCATCTGAGTACTAACTTATCCGTGAAAACAAGTTTCCCCCAGATTTACGCTTAATTAACCTATCTATTTGTCACCGATCAGATTAGAAATAGATTTAGTAAGGCAATTTAATAAACTCATGACATTTATTAAAAGGCGAGATGACCTTTAAAACGCAACAAACTGTATTTAAATAAAACCAGTAAAACATATTGCAATATTAATACAACACATAATAACCTTCCCTAGTATAAATATTCTAGCCTAACATATTAAATAGATAACAGAAACAAGAGTAAGTAGAAATCATCTGTAGTCACTCCAGCTTCGTTCTGCATTTTGTATCGTCGGACTAGAGTGGATTATGGTGAATGAAAAGTAAATAAAATGGAGAAGACGAGGAAGATAAAATGGATGGAACGTTTGATGTGGGTGAAGTGGAATGATGATGGAGTGTTTTGGGTGGAAGGGACTGTTGGATTGGCCTGTGTAGACAATGAAGAAGATAACACAGAGCGTGGGTTTTATAGAGTAGGAAGAGGAAGAAGACAGAGGGACACCGCTTGAGAACTTTAAAGGAATTGATTGGGGCCGGCAGAAAGACTGGATCACGCGGAAAGGTTTTGCAGATAAGGGAGGCGCCTGATTTGTTGATGGAGCAGTTCGCATGTCTGTAGGCGCCGTAAAGGAAGAAGCAAGTTGGTGAAATACCCCTAATATTTAAATAATTAAATTATAATAAATATATATTATTTAGGAGATTATTAACCCTAAAGAGAGTATATAACACTCAAGCGTTAAGAACGCATTAAACTTCTTAAGGTCAAAAACGTGCGTTTAAGCCCACCTTAAGTAAATAATTATATAAGCTATAACATTATATAAAGTCGACCAAGGATCATTGTATGACCTTTGGAACACAACTACTCAGTTGGAACTGAGTAAAAATACTAGACACCCCCGAATTCTCTTAAAAGGCCCCTTAAGGCCCGAAAGTCCCGGAAATACCTTATTAAATAAGTAAAGCATTACACCTCATTTAAAATGCATGATAATACCTTAATAAACATTTAAGACGAAGTTCACAGGTTAAATTCTCAGTTAAAGATAAAATACTCGGGGAGTTTCTTAACGCTCCTTTTTACCCGGGTAACCTAAAAATTGTGTTATGGGCTTATATAACCCTATATGACTCAATGTGGACTTCAATATATTACTACTGACTATAAACAATATAGTGTAACAAAAATCAAATGAAAAATAAGTCTCATTTGACCTCCAATGTAGGCGTGATTACTAGTCTATTTTGGCTAGTTTTATTACAAAATATGTTATATGCTAAGATGACTCATCCTAGCAAATTGCCTATAATAATGGAGCAATAATAACAGCCTAATAAATTACTCCACTTCGTATACCTGCAAGTCAAGATAAGAGTGGTAGTATTATTAAACAAAATCTCTTATAATAACTAGTATAGACTACTGTAACAAAAGAAACATGTGGTGCTGATTTTTGTACTGCTCCATTCCTTACGATCGTCCATACCAGTGGTCTGCTCCATTTCATACGATCGTCCACACCTGTAGAAAACAATCAAACAAACCATGTTAATTATTAACATATTAGCTAAACACCATCACCTTAAATTGGAAGATGACTAAGCCTCCACCACCGAATGCGGTTGCCACCTGCAAGATAAGAATAGATAAGTAAGGTTTATAAAACCAAAAGCAACATGATATAAAGTCTAATCTAGCCAAGTGCTCCATTCACGTGGTGGACAACCGAACAGCTCATCTGCAAAGCAAAATAAATGTGTTAATTAAGCAACATGATATAAAGCCTAATCTAGCTAATTAAACATATGTTACCGAGAGAATAGCATGGAGCTGCTATTGATGACTCCTTTCTTATGCGCCGATCAACCTGCAACAAAAGAACAAATTAGTGATCAATGATTGTAATAAATTATAAGAAATACCTAACATTTGATTGTCAAGGTACGATTAACAACACAAAATTATTGTGCCCATTTGCTTCATCATCGTAAGTGGCTGTAGGTGGTATCTCCATTAGCCTTGAATAAACGATCGCACCCCCTGCAAGAAAACAAACAAAAGAATTAACTAGTTAATATAATACCTAGGCTAAGATAAAGTCTAACCATTATGTCACATTAATAACTAGGATTAAAGATGGACCAATCCTTTTGGCCGTTAAATGGCATGATTGGAACTACCATTTCGGTAGTGCACCACCACATCCGTTTGGCTATTAGGGCCAGGCAAATAATGGAGACTTAGTTATATAATAATTAGTAAGCAAATAATGTAATAATAAGATAATAAAACAAAGCAAATGAAGACTTACCTTAAAAACAAACCTTACGTGAGTTATTCCTCATTTGCCAAACTTCACGAATGGTAAGTCTCATTCCTAAGCTCTCTCCTTTGTTCCTTGTTCAATTCCTAATTAAATTCCTAAATGCTAAATAAACTATGTTAATGGTGTAATAATTCCTAACACCATTTTAGTGTAATTCCTAGTTAATTATATCAAGCCTTGAAGCAAGAATAATCCTATCAAGCTTACAAGGAAATCGCCATCAAGTTGTCCTCCTAGGAGTTGTCTTGATTCAACATCAATTCAAGGAGTAATCAAGGTTAATCTAAGGTATTTTCATATTTGAAAATCCGAAACAAATTTCTCCAACATGTCCGAAAATATTATGCCTTCTAAATCCATACTCTCTTCATTATTTCATGAAGGAAAATTGGATCTACAATCATCTCAAGGTGTGTCAAAAATACCTTGATAAATTCCTAAGGTAAACTCTTGTAAATTTATTACAAGTTATTATTTATAAACTCTTGTTGGAGTTCTAATAAATAAATCTCCTATATATGTACAAGGAGTTCGAAAACTATAGGTTATTATGTCAAGAAAATAATTTATAACATATAAGGTAAGATTATTACCTTAAGATATATAATTAGGTCATAAGAATTAATTATGTTACCTATTTGTTCAAACCGAGAGGTCTTGGAATTTTATGTTCTATTTTTAGTTTATAATCATTCTAGGTCATTAGCATAATTTTTAGAAGTGTTATTTGGCTTATATACAATTATATATACATATTATAAAGTTTAAAACAAGTTTTAAAACCATATGATGAATTTTAATTATGGCCGAGAGCATTACAATGAGTTTGGTGAATTTTGAAATACATGTAAGTGTATTAGTTTATTTTATGAATTTTGGAATATTAAAAATAGCTACAAGTATTTAAATGGCTATTTAAATAAGTTATGTGGTTAAAATATAATTTGAAAAGTTTAGAATGAAAATAAAGATTTCCGAGAATATAAGGAACTATTTGGTGTATTTGTGGTATAATATAAGATAGGAATTAATATTATGAATTTTGGTGAATTTAAATAAGTGTTTAAGTGTTAAGAATAACATTTAATAATGTTTTGGGACTATTTTGTAATTATTGAGAAGTTTAGGATGTTACCGAAAAATAAATGGTCTTATGGGTATATTGAAGTATTAATTAAGTAATTAAGTCTTGGTCAAAGTGCTGACCAAAAACTTTGGGTTAAAATGGTTTATGACATAAATATTAAGTTTATAAAAGTTTTGGGGTGAATATGTAATTTATGGAATATAAATTGAAAACCGAAATTTAAATATGGGCGGTTATGTAATTTACGAAATTATAAGGGTATATTTGGTATTTAAGGAAAATTAAATATTAAAACTATAGTTTATAAGTTAATATGTAACTTATATAAAGTTTAAGGGTTAAATTGTGAATAAGGAAAATATTTGCAAAAAAAAAAAAAACGAGACTTTAAATGAATATATTGTTGATTTGCGAAAGTTATAGGGCACAAAATGTAATTTCCGGGAATTGATGTGGTTGATTAGTAAAATATAGAAGTTATATGGTTATTTGATAATTTATAAAAGTTGTAGGGTATAAATTATAAATACCGAATTATTTATGGTGGTTTTGGTAATTTAATAAAGAAAGGAATTAAAATTGTAATATAATATGTATTATGGTATATTATGAAATATAATATAAAGTTTATAAATTAAAAGTGGTTATAACATTGGTAACTAAATGATATGATATAAATGGTAAGTGGAAATAATTATGGATATATAATTAATAGGATAAAGGTGTACCGTATAATGGAAATTTCGTTATCACATGTGAACTTCACATAAAATGATGAACTGTTAGGGTTTCCAGAGCCGCTGTTTAAATAACCGGGGAAAACAAGTAACTTACGGAGTTAGTATACAACGAGAATAAACTCTACGGTGACTGTACTGTAATAGATGGTGGACAGTCATATTAATTAATGTACGTTATTGCATGCATGAACAACAGTGTACGAGAAAGAGTTACGAGGGTGCACGTTGTCAAGTTAGCTATTACCTCGGTGAACGGTATGTTAATTGTGTGGTCTGAATGTCCTAAGGGTTATCCTGAGGTCCAGACATTATATGTTTGATTATCAAGAACGGTATCTATGATTTTATGTGTATGTTATGGTGAACTATATTGTTTACACTGTTGCGTAGTATTTTATACGCGAATGTTTTGTGACTGGAGATTTACACATTTGAACTGGAAAAGACTAACAGACCTTTAGGTATTATTTAGCCTAACAAATGGTCAACTGTTATGGTCTTAAATTAAATATTGGTTATTGTACCACTGACAAAGAGCTAATGTATTAAGAGAGGAATCCAGACTGTTCCGACATTCTGGTTGCGCATTGTGATCACTACGAGAGACTTCAATGGGGAGTCACTCAAGGAAATCCATCAGCCACATTCGGGGATGGCGGAGGGCACTGCCGTTGGTGCACAGGTTCGACCGGATCGGTCAATTATCCAGGGCCATAAGGTCAGCTGGTAACGGTTCCGTTGGAACCCAGGGGACACACTGTCCATAATAATAAAAAAAAAGTTATTAAAGGTTGTCTTAACATGACGCCTGAGGTGAGTTTAGGTGGATGGTTTAAAAGGTTAAGGGTCATGTGACCTACTAACAAGTTCAGTTGTTAAATATTTATATCTTGTCTGATGATGGTTATTGTTTGACGTGTGTTATCATACACCAAATGTTGCAGGTGAATTGTTATGTGATTGCTCAGTGTTTACAGTAATTCCGTTATTCTTGTAAACCGGATTATTTGTAATGAATCTAATATCAAGATGGCTAAAACGACTTAAGGAAATCTAGATGACTTAGGACTACATTTAGCATACCAGCATAGGTTGCTGAGCCCTTCATTGGGCCAAACATTTCAGGTTTTGAAGATTACACAAGCCGGAGTGCGGGAAACAGGGTAGCAGCCGTGTTTTAATAAACACCTGTCGTTTGTTTATGTACTGTATTTTGGGATTGTCGTATTTGTTTAGTTGCTCATTTAGTCAGATTTTGGTCTGTAATAATTAAGGTGCTCAGTATCTCTTCATCACAGCGTTGGTTAGTTAATGGATAAAGTTTGGATGCCTTTTGCTCACAAGGGTGAGTAACGGCGTGTAACACCAAGGTTAGATAGTTTTACTTTTCCGCTGCGACGCTATTCATTTTGCTACAACTCGCGACGTTTATTACAGGTTTAGGATTAGGGGTGTTACAAAAAGTGGTATCAGAGCGGAGTACCGCTCTGATGAAGGATACTGAGTCTAGAACAATGAGCATAGGAATATGGGATAACGGGAAACGTCCGTGAGGATTCGTGACTTAGAAAGAAAACCCTAGGGATATATATTTTACTGCTAGCAGTTAACCTTATTTACATGTTTGTGTTGTGTAATACGGTGTAGCACCGAGTAGTAATATTAGTATATTACTATAGATGTCTGGAGGAAGAAGATCAGGTGGAGGAGGCAGAGGAGGACGAGTGGAGCTGCACCAGCTGACGTCCCGGAAATACCAGGCCTAGCAGAGGCCATGGCCGCCTTCGCCGCACAGCTAGGAGCACAAGTTGCAGGAGCCATACCCCACCCGCCACAGCCCAGGGAGACTAATTGGTGAAGAGTGTGGTTGATGCACGAGTTCCAACTTACTCGGGGGAACCAGACCCCGCCGCTCTGGAGAAGTTCATCGTCGAGCACCAGAAAACTTTCAGGGCCGTCAGAGTCCCAGAGAACCAGCAGGTTGACATTGCCGCATACAACTTGAAAGATGCAGCTGATACTTGGTGGCGGTCGGTAGAGGGCCACCATAGAGCCACGCCAGACTTTGGGTGGACAGCATTCGTGAATGTGCTACGAGAGAAATACTACCCCGAGCACTTGAAGCAGAGGAAGCGGCAAGAGTTTGAGTCTCTACTCCAGGGGAGCCAGTCAGTTGACCAGTACTACGCGCGGTTTACCAGCTTGCTTGACTACATTCCGGGAGTTGACTACTCCGATGTCGTGAAGATTCAGAAATTCAGAGGAGGTTTACAGTTCCGTATCCAGAGTGCAATGGGAGCAATCCGTTTCAACACCATTCAAGAGTGCTATGATGCAGCGGCAGCGACTGAGTTAATGATACAGTCCCGGGAGGAAGCCCAGGGTAAGAAGAGGAAGAATACTGAGGGACAAGAAGTTGGGGAAGCCACATCCGGCGGATCCTACAAGAAGGGGAAGTAAGAAACCTTTACTTAAGGAGAAACACCTATATATATTGCCTACACTTAGTTGGATCACTAATCTAAACCCTCTACAGGAGATTCTTTGATAAGAAGAAAGGGAAGAAGGATTTTCAAGGTCAGAAGGCGAAGGAGCAGGTTCCTCGCACGACCAGCACAGCCATAGATGCCCAGCCGCTGAGATCGGCACCACCTAGGGGTAAGAATACCCACTTCTCATTTAACCAAACTTCTTCTAGCTATATCTTACGAAACCATGTTGTGTGAACAGCGGGCAATAAGCCACCCCAGCGCCACTATTATTGTAAGCGTTGTGGAGGAGACCATCCAGGATTGGACTGCCAGGGCAGGAAGGTGGAGTGCCGTTACTGTAAGAAGGAAGGCCACCGGGAGTTCGAGTGCTTCTCCAACCCTGCAAGCAGATCATACAAGGGAGGTAAGGGTACACAGAGACCACCAGCTGCTGAGACTGGAGGACCCAGAGGAGGTCAGGCACCTCAGACTAACACCTATACTAGGGGACCGGGAGGACAGCCATCCTCATCCGGGAGTCAAAAAGGGAAGGAGATAGTGCCGGTTAGGAACACCCTGTATACAGTGGGAACTCCAGGCGCCGAGACTAGCGCTCAGCGTGAATTCGGTAAGCCTAGCACCTAGAATAAGGGCATGATGTTGTGAATGTATGTTTATTGTTATTCAGTCATTAAGACTTGTATGTGTGTTTTTGTGTGAAATAAAATTTAGAGAGACCTAATTTAGGAATCTCTCACTTAATAGGATGTTTCGACATTTGTTTTCCCATACCTATGAGACCAAGAGCACCTGAGCCTATGAGCGAAGGTCGGGAATATCCAGAAAGAGAGTGCCAAGTACTTCGACCCGGCATGACCCTACTCAAGCAATATTTAGATTTAAATGAACAAATAACCATTGTAAATGAATGTAGAAGTTTGGGAGTAGGCCAAGGGGGATTTTATAATCCAGGATATAGTAGTGGGTCAAAACTTAATTATATATGATGTGTATGGGTAAGAATTGGGATCCACAAACTAGGTTATATAGTGAAATTAGAAAGGTAGATGGGACACGAGTTCCTAGGATACCTGATACTTCTTTCCAAACCTTAGTGACTGAAGCGGTCAAGATTGCCCAACAATTAGAAACCAACCCCGTTCCACACATGAGGGCAAACATTTGTATAGCAAACTTCTATGAAAAAGGGGGAAAGCTTGGGTTACACCAGGACCGAGATGAGTCATCAGAGTCAATTACCAAGAGTAGTACCAGTTGTATCATTCTCCATAGTCGACGATGCTGAGTTTTTATACGGTGATCAGAAGAGGATGGATAAGGCAAGTAAGATTATTTTGAAGTCAGGTGATGTATTGATATTCGGTGGAGAATCGAGATTAGTTTACCATGGGATCAAGAGTGTTAAGCTGAACACAGCCCCATCAACCTTAGTAAACACCACCCATTTAAAACCTGGACGGCTAAACTTGACATTTAGACAATACTGATGTAACTGGGGAGCTTGTTTATGGAATCATTGGATTAATGAATGACATTTATTATTTTGAGTTATGCACTATCTTACTAATTGTTAACCCCAGGCCTCGAGTCTAATGGAGGAGCAGTGCTGAATATAATTGGACAAGACCGGGGCAAAGGAAAAGGGGAATGTTATCATGGGAACCTTTAAGGTAAATGGTGTAAGTGCATCGATACTGTTCGATTCAGGGGCGTCTCACTCCTTTATATCTTCTACATCAGCAAGGAAGTTGAGACAACCCCTGAACCTCTCTCAGATTTCCTAGTCACATTACCTACGAAGGAAAGAGTGAGGTGCACGAAACTACACAAGGGAGTACAGATTAACATCATGGACAAAGGGTTTCATGCAGATTTAATTGAGTTGGATAATTTAGGGTTTGATCTCATCATGGGCATGGATTGGCTACAGAAATACAAGGGACGACTGCATTGCGCAGAGCATAGATTACTACTGAAGAGCCCGAGTGGCAAGACAGTTTCCTATCGCAGTGTTCCAAAAGAGCCTACTTTCAAGTTAGTATCTGCTATCACATTGGTGAAGAAGTTGAAGAAGGGACAGCCAGTCTATTTATGCTATGTCCAGGATTTGAGGCAAGAAGAGAAGACACAGACAGACATACCGTCGTTTCAGACTTTCCTGATTTGTTTCCTGAGGAGCTACCAGGGATGCCACCTAAGAGAGATGTAGAGTTCTCCATCGACTTAGTACCAGGTACAGGACCTATTGCTAAAGCACCTTACAGGATGGCACCAGCGGAAATGAAAGAGCTGAAGATTCAGTTAGAAGATCTGCTAGACAAAGGCTACATCAGACCGAGTGTATCACCATGGGGAGCACCGGTGTTGTTCGTGAAAAAGAAAGACGGTAGCATGCGATTATGCATCGACTACAGGGAGCTGAATGCAGTCACGGTGAAGATAAGTACCCGTTACCACGGATTGATGATTTGTTCGACCAGTTAAGAGGCGCTACAGTTTTCTCGAAGATTGATCTGAGATCAGGATACCACCAGATACGGATAGCTGATGAAGACATAGAGAAGACAGCTTTCAGAACGCGCTACGGCCACTACGAATTCACAGTTATGCCGTTTGGATTGTCGAACGCCCCAGCTGTATTCATGGATCTTATGAACCGGTTGTTCAGGGAGCAGTTAGACTCATCAGTGGTTGTATTCATCGACGACATTTTGGTATATTCTAGGACTAAGGACGAGCACGAGGTGCATTTGAGGCAAGTTTTGCAAACCATGAGAGAGAATCAATTGTATGCCAAGCTTTCAAAGTGTGACTTCTGGTTAGACAGTGTATCTTTTCTAGGGCATGTAATATCAGCCAGCGGAATATCTGTAGACCCTGCGAAAATCGAGGCAGTTAAGACTTGGCCGAGACCAAAGACAGTGACAGATATCCGTAGTTTCTTGGGATTAGCTGGTTACTACAGACGATTTGTACAGGATTTCTCCAAACTAGCGAAACCGATGACTAATCTGATGAAGAAAGATTCTCCATTTGTATGGACAGCAGATTGTGAACTATCCTTTCAGAAACTGAAGGACCTACTGACGTCGGCACCGATACTCACCATTCCAGAGGGGACCGACGGATTCGAAGTTTATTGCGATGCCTCAGGCACAGGAATTGGGTGTGTACTTATGCAGAATGGAAAAGTTGTTGCTTACGCATCACGACAGTTGAAGAAACATGAAGAAAACTACCCGACTCATGATTTGGAACTGGGAGCAGTTGTTTTTGCACTGAAAATCTGGCGACACTACCTATATGGAGTGACAGTGACAGTTTATTCAGATCATAAAAGCCTTCAACATTTGTTTACTCAGAAGGAGCTGAACATGAGACAGAGGCGATGGGTCGAGTTTCTGAAGGACTACGACATCGACCTCAGGTACAAGGAGGGTAAGGCAAATGTAGTTGCTGACGCCCTAAGCCGCAGAGCTCATTCTTTATTTGCCATGACAGGAGACAACGACCTCATCGAGGAGGTACGTTGTGCTCAGGCTAATGACCAGTACATGAAGACTATTAGACAGCAGATGACTGATGGTATCTTTGAGAGGCAGAAATATGACTTTGTACTTAGTGAAGACGGGTTGATCAGACTGAATGGCCGTTTATGCATTCCAGAGTCCAGCCCAGACTTAAAGGAAAAAATACTACAAGAAGCTCACTGCTCATCATTATCAGTACACCCAGGGTCATCAAAGATGTATAAGGATTTAAAATTGCATTTCTGGTGGAGTGGCATGAAAAAGGATGTTGCAGAGTTTGTGGTGAGATGTATGACATGTCAGAAGGTGAAATTTGAGCACCGGAGACCGGGCGGTTTAGTACAGCCGATGCCCATTACATACTGGAAGTTCGAGGATATATCCATGGACTTTGTAGTAGGTCTTCCACCGACTAGAGGAGGTGCTAACATGATTTGGGTCATTGTCGACAGATTGACAAAGGTAGCTAAGTTCATTCCGATCAAGGACACATGGAAGGTCCCTAAACTGGCAGATATTTTCCAAAGGGAGGTTATTAGATACCATGGCGTACCGAAGTCTATTGTGTCAGATCGAGATTCTAGATTTGTTTCCAGATTCTGGCAGCAGGTTCAGGAGGCATTGGGTACCAAGCTGAAGCTAAGTACAGCCTTCCATCCACAGACAGATGACCAGAGTGAAAGAACGATTCAAACATTGGAGGACATGCTCAGAGCTTGTGCCTTAGACTTCCAGGAAAGCTGGATAGATAGACTACATCTGATTGAGTTTGCCTATAATAACAGCTATCATGCATCCATTCAGATGCCACCATTCCAGGCACTGTATGGCAGACCATGTAGGACACCACTATGTTGGGACGAGCCCAGTGAGAACATCACCTTAGGGCCAGAGTACTTAGACCAGATGAAAGAAGACATCGTGCAGATACGTAAGAACATGAAGATAGCCCAGGACAGACAGAAATCATATGCTGATGTTCGTAGGAGAGACCTCGAGTTCGCAGTAGGCGATCGAGTCTTCCTCAGAGTTTCACCTATGAAGGGAGTCTTTAGGTTTGGGCAGAAGGGCAAGCTTAGCCCGAAATATGTAGGACCGTACCTTATCATGGAGCGAGTGGGCCCATTAGCTTACAGATTAGACTTACCTGTTGAGCTTGGGAGAGTGCACAATGTATTCCACATTTCACAGCTTAAGCAGTATGTGCCTCATCCATCGCATGTTTTACAGCCCGAGACACTCGAGCTAGATCCTACACTCAGATATGAGGAAACCCCAGTGCGCATCTTAGACTACAAGACTAGGGAGACCAGGAACAAGACCATTAGAATGGTCAAAGTTCAGTGGTCAAATCATGACGTTGAGGAGGCGACATGGGAGTTAGAAGACTCCATGCGCGACAAGTATCCAGCACTTTTCGCTTAGCTTTGTGTATACTTGTGGGGGTACGTGGGCGTAACCCTTTTTAAGGGGGGTAGAGCACCACATGCGACTTGCATATCTGCAGTCTATCTTTGGTTTGTACTTGGTTGTTCGATTGGTTGTTGCGCATGTGTGCAATTGTTTGTATGAATATTGGTTGCGTTCTATGTAACAATTGGTGTTGGTGTGTCCTATGTGACACTTGGTTGAATGGTTTATGGAATTGCTTATTTACTTATGATGTGTTCATTCTTACTGCAATCACACAAGGGAATTACTGTCAAGGGTTTACGCCTCTGCACTCTGTAGGACTGAGGATTTGGTATTGCACTTGTGCAGTGAGGACCTTGTGGGATAGCTAGGAAGTATGGACACTTGTTGCTTTGCAATTATTGAACTATTCATACTGTGATATGTTGGACACATGTATATTCGAATTGCGTACAAGGGATAGATATGAGGAACTTGATTCCATAGGATGTATAAGTTACGACTTCGGGACGAAGTCCTTTTAAGGGGGGTAGACTGAAATACCCCTAATATTTAAATAATTAAATTATAATAAATATATATTATTTAGGAGATTATTAAACCCTAAAGAGAGTATATAAACACTCAAGCGTTAAGAACGCATTAAAACTTCTTAAGGTCAAAAACGTGCGTTTAAGCCCGACCTTAAGTAAATAAATTATATAAGCTATAAACATTATATAAAGTCGACCAAGGATCATTGTATGACCTTTGGAACACAACTACTCAGTTGGAACTGAGTAAAAATACTAGACACCCGGGAATTCTCTTAAAAGGCCCCTTAAGGCCCGGAAGTCCCGGA
This sequence comes from Limonium bicolor, assembly GCA_023374045.1. NCBI lineage: Eukaryota > Viridiplantae > Streptophyta > Magnoliopsida > Caryophyllales > Plumbaginaceae > Limonium > Limonium bicolor. The sequence goes on from CM041782.1 coordinate 82,764,498, forward strand.
AATACCTTATTAAATAAAGTAAAGCATTACACCTCATTTAAAATGCATGATAATACCTTAATAAACATTTAAGACGAAGTTCACAGGTTAAATTCTCAGTTAAAGATAAAATACTCGGGGGAGTTTCTTAACGCTCCTTTTTACCCGGGTAACCTAAAAATTGTGTTATGGGTTTATATAACCCTATATGACTCAATGTGGCACTTCAATATATTACTACTGACTATAAACAATATAGTGTAACAAAAATCAAATGAAAAATAAGTCTCATTTGACCTCCAATGTAGGCGTGATTACTAGTCTATTTTGGCTAGTTTTATTACAAAATATGTTATATGCTAAGATGACTCATCCTAGCAAATTGCCTATAATAATGGAGCAATAATAACAGCCTAATTAAATTACTCCACTTCGTATACCTGCAAGTCAAGATAAGAGTGGTAGTATTATTAAACAAAATCTCATATAATAACTAGTATAGACTACTGTAACAAAAGAAACATGTGGTGCTGATTTTTGTACTGCTCCATTCCTTACGATCGTCCATACCAGTGGTCTGCTCCATTTCATACGATCGTCCACACCTGTAGAAAACAATCAAACAAACCATGTTAATTATTAACATATTAGCTAAACACCATCACCTTAAATTGGAAGATGACTAAGCCTCCACCACCGAATGCGGTGCCACCTGCAAGATAAAAATAGATAAGTAAGGTTAAAAACCAAAAGCAACATGATATAAAGTCTAATCTAGCCAAGTGCTCCATTCACGTGGTGGACAACCGAACAGCTCATCTGCAAAGCAAAATAAATGTGTTAATAAGCAACATGATATAAAGCCTAATCTAGCTAATTAAACATATGTTACCGAGAGAATAGCATGGAGCGCTATTGATGATCCTTTCTTGCGCCGATCAACCTGCAACAAAAGCACAAATTAGTGATCAATGATTGTAATAATTATAAGAAATACCTAACATTTGATTGTCAAGGTACGATTAACAACAACAAAATTATTGTGCCATTTGCTTCATCATCGTAAGTGGCTGTAGGTGGTATCTCCATTAGCCTTGATAAACGATCGCACCCCTACAAGAAAACAAAAAAAAGAATTAAACTAGTTAATATAATACCTAGGCTAAGATAAGTCTAACCATTATGTCACATTAATAACTAGGATTAAAGATGGACCAATCCTTTTGGCCGTTAAATGGCATGATTGGAAACTACCATTTCGGTAGTGCACCACCAATCCGTTTGGCTATTAGGGCCAGGCAAATAATGGAGACTTAGTTATATAATAAATTAGTAAGCAAATAATGAATAATAAGATAATAAAACAAAGCAAATGAAGACTTACCTTAAAACAAACCTTACGTGAGTTATTCCTCATTTGCCAAAACTTCACGAATGGTAAGTCTCATTCCTAACTCTCTTTGTTCCTTGTTCAATTCCTAATTAAATTCCTAAAATGCTAAATAAACTATGTTAATGGTTTGTAATAATTCCTAACACCATTTTAGTGTAATTCCTAGTTAATTATATCAAGCCTTGAAGCAAGAATAATCTATCAAGCTTACAAGGAAATCGCCATCAAGTTGTCCTCCTAGGAGTTGTCTTGATTCAACATCAATTCAAGGAGTATCAAGGTAATCTAAGGTGTATTTTCATATTTGAAAATCCGAAACAATTTCTCCAACATGTCGAAAATATTATGCCTTCTAAATCCATACTCTCTTCATTATTTCATGAAGGAAAATTGGATCTACAATCATCTCAAGGTGTGTCAAAAATACCTTGATAAATTCCTAAGGTAAACTCTTGTAAATTATTACAAGTTATTATTATAAACTCTTGTTGGAGTTCTAATAAATAAATCTCCTATATATGTACAAGGAGTTCGAAAACTATGGTTATTATGTCAAGAAAATAATTTATAACATATAAGGTAAGATTATTACCTTAAGATATATAATTAGGTCATAAGAATTAATTATGTTACCTATTTGTTCAAACCGAGAGGTCTTGGAATTTTATGTTCTATTTTTAGTTTATAATCATTCTAGGTCATTAGCATAATTTTTAGAAGTGTTATTTGGCTTATACAATTATATATACATATTATAAAGTTTTAAAACAAGTTTTAAAACCATATGATGAATTTTAATTATGGCCGAGAGCATTACAATGAGTTTGGTGAATTTTGAAATACATGTAAGTGTATTAGTTTATTTATGAATTTTGGAATATTAAAAATAGCTACAAGTATTTAAATGGATTTAAATAAGTTATGTGGTTTAAAATATAATTTTGAAAAGTTTAGAATGAAAATAAAGATTTCGAGATATATAAGGAACTATTTGGTGTATTTGTGGATAATATAAGATAGGAATTAATATTATGAATTTTGGTGAATTAAATAAGTGTTTAAGTTTAATAACATTTAATAATGTTTTGGACTATTTTGTAATTATTGAGAAGTTTAGGATGTTACGAAAATATAATGCTCTTATGGGTATATTGAAGTATTAATTAAGTAATTAAGTCTTGGTCAAAGTGCTGACCAAAAACTTTGGGTTAAAATGGTTTATGACATAAAATATTAAGTTTTAAAAGTTTTGGGGTGAATATGTAATTTATGGGAATATAAATTGAAAACCGAAATTTAAATATGGGCGGTTATGTAATTTACGAAATTATAAGGGTATATTTGGTATTTAAGGAAAATTAAATATTAAAACTATAGTTTATAAGTTAATATGTAACTTATATAAAGTTTAAGGGTTAAATTGTGAATAAGGAAAATATTTGCAAAAAAAAATGAGACTTTAAATGAATATATTGTTGATTTGCGAAAGTTATAGGGCACAAAATGTAATTTCCGGGAATTGATGTGGTTGATTAGTAAAATATAGAAGTTATATGGTTATTTGATAATTTATAAAAGTGTAGGGTATAAATTATAAATACCGAATTATTTATGGTGGTTTTGGTAATTTAATAAAGAAAGGAATTAAAATTATTTAATATAATGTATTGGTATATTATGAAATATAATAAAGTTTATAAATTAAAAGTGGTTATAACATTGGTAATAAATGATATGATATAAATGGTAAGTGGAAATAATTATGGATATATAATTAATAGGATAAAGGTGTACCGTATAATGGAAATTTCGTTATCACATGTGAACTTCACATAAAATGATGAACTGTTAGGGTTTCCAGAGCCGCTGTTTAAATAACCGGGGAAAACAAGTAACTTACGGAGTTAGTATACAACGAGAATAAACTCTACGGTGACTGTACTGTAATAGATGGGGACAGTCATTATTAATGTACGTTATTGCATGCATGAACAACAGTGTACAAGAAAGAGTTACGAGGGTGCACGTTGTCAAGTTAGCTATTACCTCGGTGAACGGTATGTTAATTGTGTGGTCTGAATGTCCTAAGGGTTATCCTGAGGTCCAGACATTATATGTTTGATTATCAAGAATGGTATCTATGATTTTATGTGTATGTTATGGTGAACTATATTGTTTACACTGTTGCGTAGTATTTTATACGCGAATGTTTTGTGACTGGAGATTTACACATTTGAACTGGAAAAGACTAACAGACCTTTAGGTATTATTTAGCCTAACAAATGGTCAACTGTTATGGTCTTAAATTAAATATTGGTTATTGTACCACTGACAAAGAGCTAATGTATTAAGAGAGGAATCCAGACTGTTCCGACATTCTGGTTGCGCATTGTGATCACTACGAGAGACTTCAATGGGGAGTCACTCAAGGAAATCCATCAGCCACATTCGGGGATGGCGGAGGGCACTGCCGTTGGTGCACAGGTTCGACCGGATCGGTCAATTATCCAGGGCCATAAGGTCAGCTGGTAACGGTTCCGTTGGAACCCAGGGGACACTGTCCATAATAATAAAAAAAAAGTTATTAAAGGTTGTCTTAACATGACGCCTGAGGTGAGTTTAGGTGGATGGTTTAAAAGGTTAAGGGTCATGTGACCTACTAACAAGTTCAGTTGTTAAATATTTATATCTTGTCTGATGATGGTTATTGTTTGACGTGTGTATCATACACCAAATGTTGCAGGTGAATTGTTATGTGATTGCTCAGTGTTTACAGTAATTCCGTTATTCTTGTAAACCGGATTATTTGTAATGAATCTATATCAAGATGGCTAAAACGACTTAAGGAAATCTAGATGACTTAGGACTACATTTAGCATACCAGCATAGGTTGCTGAGCCCTTCATTGGGCCAAGCATTTCAGGTTGTTGAAGATTACACAAGCCGGAGTGCGGGAAACAGGGTAGCAGCCATGTTTTAATAAACACCTGTCGTTTGTTTATGTACTGTATTTTGGGATTGTCGTATTTTGTTTAGTTGCTCATTTAGTCAGATTTTGGTCTGTAATAATTAAGGTGCTCAGTATCTCTTCATCACAGCGTTGGTTAGTTAATGGATAAAGTTTGGATGCCTTGTTGCTCACAAGGGTGAGTAACGGCGTGTAACACCAAGGTTAGATAGTTTTACTTTTCCGCTGCGACGCTATTCATTTTGCTACAACTCGCGACGTTTATTACAGGTTTAGGATTAGGGGTGTTACAAAATGACTCTAGGATATAATAAGAGATCGGTATTCAGATTTAACGACCCAACCTACGGGAATGTTCTAACTACAGCTATCCGTGTGTTAGTTGTGTACTGTTGTTGTGTGTAAGTGTGTTTATCCCCTTTGAGTATGTTGTTGTTGTAACAATTGTTGTTATGTTCATGTATGTCGAATGGTATCTTCCCTCCCCTATGTATCTAACCGAACTTGACTAACCATAGTGTAACTTGTGTGATATGCCCCATGGAGGGAGCTTCTAACCAATGTATAACTTGGGGGAGGGGGGGTGAGGAATCCAAGTGTCCGGTCACGCGCGTATGTATGGGAGTTGATATCTATATCAGATTCGACTTTCTCCCTTGTACGGTTGTTTTCCTTCTTGGAATTCAATCTCCCACGAGCCTATAGCTGGCTCTCCTACCTTGACTATTGTTCGGGGCTAGGGGGATTTGTGTACGGTGTGCTCGGATCTACTTGATCCGACATATCATAAGTAATTAATACGTTCAATAAATAGAACGATATTATGTTATGTACAGTGTGTTCGGATCCTCTAGATCTGACACACCTTGCGTAAGTATTCGTTCAATAAATAGAACGACAATGTGTTATGTATCGGGCTTGACATGAGGACTATTAATTCTCTAGGCTCTATAAAAGTTGACTAACTCGTAGCTCAGTTCGGGTACTCAAGTAACTCGTTCCGGAGTTAGGTTGGATGTGTGTTGCTGTGACAAGTGTTGAGATGTTCGTTTGTGTTAAGTATTGAAATCAATACCAAGGTTATTGTGAGAGTAGTGTGTTGTAACCCGGTTTAAATGGATAAGTGTTAATTAATAAGAGTGAGGCTTTTGAGGTAAAAACCCTCTAGGCCCAAGAACTAAGTAATGTGATTAATAAACGCTAATGTGTTATGCTTGATGATTGTATTTCCAATGATTGAATACTTGTTGAATGTGTTGTGCGTTATAGTAAGTCATGCATGATTAAATAAAAAACAACCGCATGCTCAGACGACAATTAGTTGTGCGTGGCCCGGTAGTATGCGGGCTGTACGATTACCATACCAGCAAAGGTGCTGAGCCCCTTTGGGACCACCTATTACATTTCAGGTACAATGGAGCTGGTATCCGTTCAAGAGTAGGACTGGGTAGCTGTTATGCATGGGTAACTAATCAACCTTTTAAACACTTGTAGCTATTAATAATGTAACACCGGAAGTGTTATCGGTAATGGTATGTAATAGACTCGGTATAGTTTGGATTGTAATTGTATTTGTATTTAGTTTAGAATAGATTTGTAATGTAAAGTGTAAGTGCTTGGTATTCTTGTCCATTAGACCGGTACATAGTCTATGTATTTGCCTTGTTAGCCACGTGGGTGGCTAACGGCATGTAACACCGCCCCTTTTAGTCAGTGTTTATGTTGTATTTACTGTTGCGAACAGTTATTAAATACGGTGTTTATAGTTGGGGTGTTAAAAAAGTGGTATCAGAGTAAAGTATCGCTCTGATGATTGGAAATACCGAGCTTAGGAAGTACCGTGTTAGAATTAGAGACTTGGGTTTAAGGGTTGAGTGATATCGTGAAAGATACGCTAGTTAGGAATTACCAGTGTGTACTGGATACCTACCATATCCATACCTGCCCTCCACAACCCCCGTTTTATAACTCGGGAAAGAACGCTAGAGAAATAGAAAGTCCTCTCCTACTCGGGAAAAGCCCGATTTGGCTGTTATAAATTATATCTGTAAGAACCAAACCCGTCATACGGTAGACTCCAAGGATTGGAAATTCCGGAGACGGTTCCCGTTTGAACAACCTTAACCGCACTTAATAGCGGAAGTCTAAGAACCCTACCTATAGGAAAACTAAATTTCCGGCAACCTAGGTCTACATGCCTAGCAGTCGAGGGAGCCCGACCAGCAAGAAGGAAAGCGCTAACTATGCAAGGAAGCGGAAAATAAAGAAGTAACAAAACCCGAGACACATGTCTATGGGACCGCAGATGTTAGATAATACCACCAATTGTATATCAATTGACTAAGGAGCTAGTCAGAAGTGGGTAACTCCAAACCTACATGCCAAGGGATTACAACCCCTGATTAACAAAGTTTAGACAACTACAAAAATATGTACGTAGCATACTCCAATAAGACTGCCATGTAATGAAAGGACAAGCCTCGGTAACCACGGCAAATGCGTGGGAACGAGCAATAAGGAGAAACACAGAGTTATGTGAATATGGGCCTCTGAGAATGGAGAAGCACCCTAATTAACGACTATTAAGTCAAGACCAATGAGAATTTGTGCGGAAGATTTATTATCAAGACTGAAAGATCAAAGGAAGTGCCAACGAGGCTACCAAATCCGCTACAGATAGAAACAATACTGTAACCAGTATGTGACGAACCGATAGCGAGCCTGCATGGCACACTTGCCATGGCAAGTGCTGTTATAACGGGCTATTCAAGAAAACTTTAACGACTACGAAGTACTTAGTAGAGTACCATGATGGTGAATGAAGAAATTATGGGATCACGAATCCTCAGAACTTGAAGAGTGAAACTTGAAAGGGCTTAACGGCTCAACCCTAGTATTTAAGGATATACCAGTTAGCGAGAAGCTAGACTTGGTCAAGGCGTGAAGACATTTTAAATACCATGAAGAATTTTCTTTTAAACCCAACTTTTCTTCTAAACTCAAAGTTACTTCAAACCCTCTTTCACACCCAAAATTTCTTCTAAACTCATATTTATTCCAAACCTTCTTTTAAGCCCAAATTTCTCTCAAACTTCATATTTTCTTTAAAACCAAATCTAGAAGACCTACATCGGCCTCAGCACCACACAGTAAGTAAGTTATATCCAGTTCACTTTCGAAAAACCTGACGACAATTGAAAACCCGAGGGTGTTAACCCGAGTGAAGGAATCAAGTTCATACTAAATACAGACAGTGGACAATATTCCCTTGATTAAGTTCGGGAAGCACCAAATGTGTGTTGTCATAGGACGATATAAGAGGAGTTGACAATAGAATACTCCACATAGGTGTGTGACGGACACTACGAGTGTACAAAAACGAAATGTGGGACGACTGCACTCCAGAGGAGCTTTCGGGCCTGACAGACTCATTCATGAGTTAGTTAGGTAAGTAGTAATGTATCAGTAGGCTGCCCCACATTTGTATACGGGTAGAGTATGAAACACGGGGAGTAGTCGACTCCATACTACGATCAGCAGTGCAAATTCAGACCAGAGTAACCGATTACCGCGAACAATTGAAGTAAAGAACTTAGTGAAGCTAACGAGTCTAAAAGAATTTAAGAACTCATTCCAAGAAAAGGAATAAGAGTTAGGGAGTGCGGGGAGCACAAATTGTTAAGTACATACATCCGATATGTCTCGAGATTTGTAAAGGGAACACAAGATAGCGGGATGAATACCCAGCCTAAACACAGTAAGGCAGATGCCTAACATGGATACGTCAATGTCCAACGAACGAGATAGAATTCCCAACAATCACCAAGACTACCGGGGAATATCGATCTTCAATGAAGAGGATGTTAAACGCAGCCAAGAATGTAAAGCGACGTAGTTAACTAAACATACCTATAAGTACAAGCCAGATGTGATGGCATAACTTAGCAACACCCAGGAGCAATCCTTGAAGGGTGTTTAGGTCAACAAAAGTTGAACGAAATATCGTGATAGAAACATCAGAGTTGAAACAAATACTCGTTTTAAACACTGAAGGGAACCCGCTTAACAGTAAAACCCTAAGTCGCCAAAGAGGCAACCTGACATTCATAAGGGGCCTCCCATGAAAGGAAGCTTGATGCAACGACCTTGTCAGGGAGCCCAGAATCACCTCCAAACCATGTGATGGTGTACGGAGAAGTAAAATTTGTGTGAACAGCCCACAATGAGAAGAGCTTGAGGCAATAAGGCTTATAAGCCACACACCAAAGGCGTTACATAAATTCAAATGATTACAAAACCTAAATAAAGTCATAAAGAGTTTTGCCGTAATGGCACCAGTAAAGGAAAGTTTGAATTATACAAGGGAATAAAGCGGAGACAAACCACTACTTCAAGAGTGGGGATACCTCTCGATGTTATGAGACCGCCGGAGCGGTACTTATGTGAACCTTCAAGAAATATGTTGAAGTTGACAACGTTGTTATTGCCAAGGAATAATTGTAACACCCCTACTACGCACATAACTTCACTTGGAATCGCAGCGGAAAATAAACAACTAAACGGTAACTAAACGATTGGTGCTACAATGCCGTCAACCACCCACGTGGCTAACAAGGCTGAATAAATACAATTGTACCGGTCTGATGATCAGACTCCCGAGCATAGCACTAATTACCATATATATACATCAACATAATACCGAGTATTTACATAAATCCTTCACTGTATACTCCACTGTAAACCATCATAAACAAGTATATAACACGCCACGGGAGCACAGGCGCAACCCGGGCAACATCCAAAAGTACTCCAAAAGTAAACTACTCTCTAGGATCTAGAGCCACTCTGCTTCTTCGATCCTCATCCTGCAATAAAAATATGGAGCCCCCGAGGGGGTCAGCACCTTTGCTGGTATGGCTAACGCGCAGCCCATCGGCTACCGGGATACGCGCAACCAATTGTCATGATGACATGGTATTTATTTTAAACACACAACACATACATATAAACATAACATGGGTATTGTACACACATAACACATCACAAACATACAATTCCTTATAGGAAGAGAACCAACACAGTTAGTCCCCATTGAGAGCTTAGAGAATGTTGCCATGCTCATACTTAGCTCGTTACATAACTCGTTACCGTCCGGTTAGATTGAACGGTTAACTTAACACAAGGTGCCCCGGATATAGTGATCCAAGCACACCGAAACAAAACACATAGTATGCCCCTGTGGCCCGACGTGAGTCAGTAAAATAGCCTTGGTTAAGCTAAAGGGAAGGTTAGAAACCAAATTGGAAACTTAACCATAACATACAGAGAGAATCGAACCGGTTATGACATCGACTCCCATACTCACACGCGTGGCCGGAACAGACCGGACTCCTCACTTCCCCCGTTAGCCCTTGTTAGTAGTTCATCATTGAACACAACGACCAATTCACAATCATAGGTCAAGTCTTGTTAGACACACACAAGGGAAGAGAGAGTCATACTCAACAACATAATGATATTTAACAACGGTAAACTCTTTACATGGTTTAATCTTACAAGGTCATAAACACACAGAAAAACAAACAACACAAGCCGGTGTAAACCGGTAGGCAACAGACTGCAAGAAAACCATACCTTGGTCCTTGCTTCGACTGATTTCCACCTTGAGAGAATCCTAAACACATTAGTAATGTCGGTTAATTATTTATTTAACTTCAAACTTACTAAGTATTTAACATGATTGTATGACATGTTTTAATGCCTATCTTACCCTAGGTTACCTTCATTATACACCCTAGGGTTAACTACATAAGTCACATCTTTTCTGTTTTTTTTTTTTTACAAATTTTAGGTCCGACCGGACTTGCCGACTGGACTTGTCCATGTCCGGTCGATTCCAGAGAGTTTCTCCCCTTCGGAAATTCAGCCCGACCGGACTTGCCAAGTCCGGTCCTATGTCCGGTCGATTCCAGTAACTCAATCCGTACAAAATTTTCTACTCCGACCGGACCTGTAAGTCCGGTCCTATGTCCGGTCCATTCCAGAAGATAATTCTCACAGGGTAAACAGGTCCCGACCGAGCTTGCAAGTCCGGTCGCAAGTCCGGTCGGCCCCAAATCTTTGGTTTCCTTTTCACATTCAACTCCAAACTTCACCCCATATAACCTAGTACTTCCTAACCTCATTTGGGTACTTTAAACACAACTTAAGACATCCTTAAACACACATAAAACTCATTTTCTAATTCCTTGAGCCTTTACTTATTTCTTCACAAAATTCCTAACACTTACCATATTTTCTCCTAGTTTTTCAAGTGGTGTTTTGATACCTATGATGACTACTATCCCAAAATGCTTTCACCTTATTTTAACATCATCTCCCAAGCATCATCTTTCACAACTAACTCCTTATATCCATCTTAACAATTCTTTTCCAAGTTTACACTTTCTCCTTGTTACCGAAGTTTGCCTAAATATTTACCTAAGTCCTTCTTACTCTCTAGAACACTTCCTAGTTCATCAAAATTCCTTTACAACATCTTGAACTCCTTATGCATTTTCCTACATTTTCTAAATCACCAAACCTTATGTAAACACTTAGAACTTCTTACTTCTTACCTAAATTTTGACATGGATTCCCCTAGAATATTACTAAGCCAAAACACTTTGTCTTCTCCATCAAACACACAAGAACATCTAGAATCACCAAAAACACTCCCATACACAACTTCACCCAAATTTACACTACATCACAATATAGTGCATAATTTAAATTGCATGGCACTTAGGCCCTTAAAATGCATGGCTCTTAGGCCCTTAAGGTGCTTAAATCAAAACACTGAATTTCCACAATATATATGCCTTTAACCTGCAAATACACTCAACACATATGCCTTTTACTAAGCTCTTGAGAACACTTTACTAAGTCATTCACCATTTGCTCTTTAGGTAGTTTTAATAAGCAATTATAGCTCATTTCTCCTAAGGCATTAAACAACATTAAGTTAGTAGATTTACCTCTTTTTCCAACACACTTCCTTCTTGTTTCCTTACAAACCGTATGGTATTTTGATTCCTTGTCAAGTTCTAAACAATATACAAACATATAATGAGTATCAAGCTATAGGCTTCATCTCATTGTAAACCCTAATTTGACATTGTTTCAAAAACATTAATGTAGTTGTTTTACCTTGATCTTTGAAGAGAGTTTGAATATATAACAAGAGGGACTCCACCTAGTCCATGAAGAGTTGAAATGAAGCTAGAACAAAGTCACACAAAGAGCTATATCAATGTGTATTTTCGGTAAGGTAAGAACATGGAGGAAACATGATTTTTCTTTGAGATTCCTTACCTAGAAGCAAAGGAGATAACAATATGTCAAAATACAAGCTCAAGCTCCTTCAATGGTGGAACACCTTGGCACCGAAATGGAGCTCTTGGAGTTTTGAGAAGATAGGAATGAAGAGCTTGATGAAGGAAGAGATTGGTGGTGTTTTGATTTGGACAATGAGCAAGATTTAACAAGTGGTCAAAGTGGAGTTTCCATGGTGATAGTGGTATTACCGTGAGAGAACAAGGAAGAAGGAAGAAGAGAGGTGGGAAACCGTGTGAATGAAGGAAAGAAATGAGAATGAAGATAGGATTTGCTTTAAGGAGATATTTATGCTTATAAAGTAAAAAGGTAAGTTAATTAGTTTTCTTTACTTACTTATTATATCAACTAAGGAGTGGTGAGTCACACACTTAGAAAACCGGCCCCCTTTATTAGTATGAGGGCATTTTAGTCTTTGTTTGTCAATTTAATTACTTAATACAACATATGTTATAAACTAGCTTGTAAAAGTTACTATTCACCTAAACAAGGCACTTAGAAGTGAAATTTTTGATTTCCCATTAATATAGCCACCCAAATGTGATACTATATAGTACACATATATATTTAAGAGTAATGATGGACATTTAGCCATTCAAAACTCATTTACAAGACAATTTTTCAAAAACGTGCTTTAAGACTTCTTAAAGCACATTTTGTGTTTTAACTTGTTTTCAAGCTTGGTTTTCTTTGGTAATTGGTTTAATATGTTCATTAGTGTATAAATGAGGTCTTGGTAAGCTCATTAGGCCTTACTCAAGTTTATCCCAAGCTTAGAGCACATTTTAGCTCTTATTGACTTTAAAGCACATTTGTGTTTCCTTTTGTTTAAATTTGTTTACTAAGGTTTCTAAGACTCTTTTTAGTCTTATTACACCCTATTTAGGTGTTTAAACAACATAACTAGGTTTGGGGTATTTCAATCTACCCCCTTAAAAGAACTTTGTCCCCAAAGTTCATACTTCCACATAACTTAAACATTAGAACATGAGAACACATATTAACAACACTTCTATATCACATTAACAACATCTTACATCATATCGGACACATGGTCCAAACAACAAAACATCACAACATCATTCAGACTCAGCGGTCTGTAACATTATGTAACAACAACATGACAACACAACACAGACAATGTATTCAAATACATGTCATATACATAACCGAAACGGCTCTACCCCCCTTAAATAGGGGTACGCCCCGTACCCTATACATACAAATACTAAGAAGTAAACAACGATGGGTACTTCGCCTTCATCTTATCTTCCAGCTCCCAAGTGGCCTCCTCAACGTCCTGGTTAGACCAGAGAACCTTCACCAGTCTCACAGACTTATGGCGAGTGTCTCGAGTCTTAGTGTCCAGAATCCGTACCGGAGTCTCCACTGATCGCATGGTCGGCTCTAAAGTTAGCCTTTCAGGCTGAAGCACATGAGACGGATGAGACATATACTTCTTCAACTGGGACACATGAAATACATCATGTACCTTGCCCAGCTCGGCGGGTAAGTCAAGTCTATAAGCTACCGGGCCGATCCGCTCCGTCACAACATAAGGCCCCACATATTTGGGCTCAACTTGCCTTTCTGGCCAAAACGAAACACTCCCTTCATGGGGGATACTCTCAAAAATACCTGATCGCCCACGGCGAACTCCAGGTCACGTCGGCGCACATCTGCGTACGACTTCTGTCTATCCTGAGCTGCTTTCATATTAGCCCTGATCTGGCGAACTTCTGCCTGAACTTGCTCAAGATACTCTGGTCCTATAATGACCGTCTCACTCGACTCATCCCAACATAATGGCGTGCGGCATGGTCTACCGTACAATGCCTGGAAGGGAGACATCTTGATCGATGCATGATAACTGTTGTTGTAACTAAACTCGATCAGATGTAACTTATCAATCCAGCTGGTCTGAAAGTCAAGTGCACATGCACGTAGCATATCCTCAAGTGTCTGATGTGGTGCGCTCACTCTGACCATCGGTCTGTGGGTGAAACGCCGTACTCAATTTCAGTTCAGTACCAATGCCTCTCGTGTAGACTTCCAATATCTGGATAAGAATCTGGTATCTCTGTCAGATACAATCGTCTTTGGTACCCATGATGTCTTACAATCTCTTTATCGAATAGTTCTGCCAATCTTGCCACTTTCCAGGTGTCCTTCATCGGAATGAATCGGCCACCTTGGTCAGTCGGTCTACACACCCAAATCATATTCAGACCTCCCCTTGTAGGCGGAAGCCCTACACGAAGTCCATAGATATGTCATGGAACTTCCACTCCGGCACTGGCATTGGCTGCACCATACCACCAGGCCGTCGGTGCTCAAACTTGACCTTCTGACAAGTGAGACACCTCAACACATAGTCATTTACATCCTTTTTCATTCCAGCCCACCAGAAGTATCTTTTCATACCTTTATACATCTTTGAAGCTCCGGGGTGAATCGAAGTAGTAGAACAATGGGATTCACTCAATATGCGCTCCTTCACTCAGCGCTACTCCTGGGTATACACAATCTGCCATTAAGCCTAATCAGGTCATCATCGTGGAGTCTGAAGTCGTACTTCTGACCCTCGAATGTGCCATCAATAAGCTTCTGTCTAATGTTCATCATGTACTGATCCGTCATCTGAGCACTCCGCACCTCTTCAACCAAGCCAGTATGAGAGACTAGCGAATGGAGAGAGTGTGCTCGGCGACTCAATGCGTCAGCTACCACATTTGCCTTACCCTCCTTGTACTGTAAATTGATGTCATAATCGTTCAGAAATTCAACCCACCTTCTCTGCCTCATGTTCAACTCTTTCTGAGTGAACAAGTACTTTAAACTCTTGTGGTCAGAATAGATAGTCACACTTACCCCATACAAGTGATGTCGCCATATCTTCAGTGCGAAGACAATGGCCCCCAATTCTAAGTCGTGGGTAGGGTAGTTCTCCTCATGCTTCTTCAGCTGTCGGGAGGCGTAAGCACGACCTTCCCGTGTTGCATCAACACACAACCCATACCTGCCTGATGCGTCGCATAGACCTCAAAACCATCTGGACCGTCTGGTAATGTCAGAACCGGTGCAGATGTCAGAGCATCCTTGAGACTCGCGAAAGCCCTCTCACAGTCGACTGTCCACTCGAATGGTGCATCCTTCTTCATCAAGGAAGTCATCGGCTTCGAGACACTGGAGAAGTCCTTCACAAATCTCCTATAGTAACCTGCCAGACCGAGGAAGCTCCTGATGTCGGTAACTGTCTTCGGCCTAGGCCAGGTGCGCACTGCATCTATCTTTGCCGGATCAACAGCGATCCCGGCCTCAGAAATCACATGTCCAAGGAATGATACTTGGTTCAACCAAAATTCACACTTAGAAAATTTAGCATACAACTGGTTCTTTCTCAATGTTTGCAATACATCTCTCAGGTGGCTTTCATGCTCACCTCTGGATTTCGAATACACAAGTATGTCATCGATGAAGACTACCACTGATTTGTCCAACTGGTCTTGGAACAAACGGTTCATTAAGTCCATGAACTTTGCTGGTGCATTTGACAAGCCAAACGGCATAACTGTGAACTCATAATGCCCATACCTAGTTCTGAAGGCTGTCTTTTCTATATCACTGTCTCGGATGGCAATCTGGTGGTATCCGGAACGTAAGTCTATCTTGGAGAATACTGATGCTCCCTTAAGCTGATCAAATAGATCGTCGATGCGTGGTAAGGGGTAACGGTTCTTCACCGTAACAGCATTCAGCTCCCGATAATCAATACATAGGCGGAGGCTACCGTCCTTCTTCTTCACGAAGAGGACCGGCGCTCCCCATGGTGAACACTAGGGCGGATAAAGCCCTTGTCGAGTAGGTCTCTCAGCTGCTCCTTGAGCTCTGTCATTCTGCTGGAGCCATACGGTAAGGTGCTTTTGCAATGGGTCCGGTGCCCGGAACTAGATCAATCTCAAACTCAACCTCTCGTGCTGGCGGCATGCCCGGCAGTTCCTTAGGAAATACATCAGGAAACTCCACTACCGGCACATCTGGGCTAAACTCAGGGTCTCTCTCTATGTCTGGACATAGCAGAGGTATACATCACTCCCTCGTCGTAACTCGTGATACATAGCCATGGCGGTGATGATCTGAGTCGAAGGCTCCCTGGGCCTCTGGCGGTAAGATATGGTAACCCCAGATGGACTCCGAAGAAGCAGTCGATGCTCGGCACACAGGATTCTGCCCTTGTGCCGCTCCAACCAGTTCATCCCGACAATCACGTCAAAGCCTAGTCCGTCGAACTCTATCAAGTCAATCGGAAACTCTTCACCCCTGATTTGAACAATAGCACCTCGGTAGTAGCGGGTACATCTGATCCGCTCTTTCGACGGGAGAGTAACCACGAAGTCTGGCATCTCTTCACCGTCTAACCCCAGCCTCTTCGCAAATGATAGCGAAATGAATGTGTGTGAGGCTCCAGAGTCGAACAAGATCGATGCATCCACGCCATTCACTGGAAAGGTACCGGTGAGGATTGTGCCGCTCTTGCCGGCTTCTGCCTTATTGCAGACACTCAGTATACCTCCCGTTCCGAGTGCACAGCCTAATTCATTGGCAAACTAATAAGTATTGGGTAACAACACGGTTGATATGATTCAAACAACTCCACTTTATTCATTAACACACTCTTTTTACAACATTCATTGGCTTATACTGTCGCCATGATTCACACTTACAACATCCTTAATACATACTGTTTATCACATAATTATACAAGGCTTAAAACTGTCTGAAGGTCAAATTCAAACGTCCGGGTTTCATGTGTGTGGCATTGATCACTGCCGACGGTGCGGTATTCAGTTTGATCTTTCTGATGCCATAGCATCCTTGCTTGTCCACCCATGATTAGTACATCTCCCGATTTCAGCAGTAGCTTCTTTGCGAGTCAGCACGCTTCTGCTCGCCATATACAAACACTGCGGTATCACCAATGGACCAAGACACCACGGGTACTCCCTTACTTAGAGACTCGGGTGACTCGTCCTTGTCTTGGTGTATACCTAACCGTCCACCTTTCTGGTAGAAGTTTACAATGCATAGATCTGCTTTTACACTTGGAATTGATTCCGTTTCAACTTGTTGAGCAATTCCCACGGCGTGGTTAACGACCGCATGGAACTCCTCTGGTATACTTGATACTGTTGCTCCATCTTCAGCTCGAACTTCTTGATATGACTTGGTGTAAGGGTTCCAGTCCTTACCCATGCACATCATCTTCAATTGCATCCTTGCTCCGTTCGGGTATTCGGGTGTGTAAAACCCTCCTGGTTTTGCTCCAAGTTCGTCGCATCGTCTGATGATATGGATTTGTGCCTCCGGTGTCAGGTATCCATTTAGAAGTATCATACCTGGCTGGATGACCTGACATTGCTCCAACGGAAAGTCGGTGATGTTGATGGTGGTTTCTTCAGGGTTGGTGTGGGTGGGATTGGATAACATATATTGAAAGTTCCTTTAAGTTTAGAATACTCTATTAGGTAAATCTCACACTATACTTCATTTATTTACTCACATGATTGTTACTTAAACTCACTCACACTCATGCATGAAATGCGGTATGCAGACACTTATTTCATTCAACAGTTTAGGCGGTACCTGGTCTAGAAGAGGGCCCTGGCGCCTCAGACCGGTCCACCACATTCAGGGTGGCCTTGTTGGACCCCGACCCCTTCCCCTTCTGGGACTCCGTGTACCTCTGATCTGGGGGTGGCTGGTTCGCCGTCTTCTGGCCATCGGTGGTCGCAGTGGCCTTACCCTTCCATTGCCCCTTGGGCCTGAAGTTCCTACTGTTGGGTTCTGCCACATTCATGATCGCGGTGACCCATCTTCTTACAGTACCGGCACTGAACATCGTTACCCTTGCAGTCCTTGCCGGGGTGGTCTCCGTTGCACCACTTGCAGTAATAGTGGCGCTCCGGTCCAGAGCCCGTGCTAGCTGCTATCACAATACACCATTAATACTTGTTTCACAACTTATTAACATATACTCTAACTTATCACACAGGATTAGACAATTACCCTTAGGTGGGTAAGAACGTAGGGGCTTGGCCGCATACGCATAGGTGAGCTGCAGAGGCTCCTCAGCAGTGGTGGTCTGGGTCTGGCCCTTGCCACCCTGTTGCTGTCCTTTCTGGGACTGGGGGTATGACTTCTTCTTCTTCCCTCCCCACTGCCCTTGCGTGCCTTGACCCTCGTTCTGAGCCTTGCGCTTGAGCGCACTCTCCTCGTCCCTCAGACGGACGGTGATCTCCACAATAGCAGCGGCATGATAGCACTCCTATATTTAGGGTGTCAGTTATGCCCCGCCAAATAAATCTCACATCACATTAACACATTGTACACACTTATTCACATTATACTGTAATTCCTTTACCTGCAAGGTGGTATATCCAGTAGGCCCCATGCCGTAGCGTAGGCGATAGTTCAGTCCGTTGTAGAAACGGTTCACAAGGATCCGGTCTGAGTAACCCAGATCCGGTAGCAGGTGGATAAGTCCGATGAAGGCTGAGTAGTACTCATCTACCGTCATCTTATCCCCTTGTCTCAGATTGTCCAACTCCAGGCGCTTGGCCTCTTGCACATGTATAGGGTAGTATTTGGCTCGCAGAAGAGCCGTGTACTCCCTCCACTGAAGCGTCGGGTCAGCAACTCTACCCTCGCGCACAAGCTTCCACCAGTTTTGTGCCGAGCCCTTCAAGTAGTAAGCAGCAAGTCGTACCTTGACCTGCTCAGGTGGTGCTAGGGTTTCGAAGGCGGTCTCCATCTCGGAGATGTATGCCTCGAGCTTACGGGGATCGGTCTCCCCACTGAATGAGGGCGGCCTCAGATCAGCCAACGCCTTGACCCAATTGGTCTCTCGTGGCGGTGGTGGTGGTGGCTGAACTCCAGGCTGTCGCCCTTGCTGTATAGCAGCAACTAAGTCGGGTACCAGCTGAGCTACGGCGGCTGCAACTGCCTCAGCCATGGTCTGTGCCGTAGTATCATCACCCTGGTTACCCAAATCTCCAGTACCGCGCCCGCGGCCTCTCCCTCGTGGTCTACCTGCCATCTGAATTCATATGAACATCTCATTAGCATTATGCTTGCACACTTATCGGTCCAACGATTGTAACGCTTCCCGATAATAAGGTATCTCCACACTTAGTTAGTGGTCAACCTTCCCAATATGTTCACTTAGGTATCTGTAGTTAGGTCTCCTAACTCGGTATATCCCTAAGCTCGGTATTCTAGTCATCAGAGCGATACTTCGCTCTGATACCACTTTTTGTAACACCCCTACTACGCACATAACTATACTTGGAATCGCAGCGGAAAATAAACAACTAAACGGTAACTAAACGATTGGTGCTACAATGCCGTCAACCACCCACGTGGCTAACAAGGCTGAATAAATACAATTGTACCGGTCTGATGATCAGACTCCCGAGCATAGCACTAATTACCATATATATACATCAACATAATACCGAGTATTTACATAAATCCTTCACTGTATACTCCACTGTAAACCATCATAAACAAGTATATAACACGCCACGGGAGCACAGGCGCAACCCGGGCAACATCCAAAAGTACTCCAAAAGTAAACTACTCTCTAGGATCTAGAGCCACTCTGCTTCTTCGATCCTCATCCTGCAATAAAAATATGGAGCCCCCGAGGGGGTCAGCACCTTTGCTGGTATGGCTAACGCGCAGCCCATCGGCTACCGGGATACGCGCAACCAATTGTCATGATGACATGGTATTTATTTTAAAACACACAACACATACATATATAACATAACATGGGTATTGTACACATCATAACACACATCACAAACATACAATTCCTTTTAGGAAGAGAACCAACACAGTTAGTCCCCATTGAGAGCTTAGAGAATGTTGCCATGCTCATACTTAGCTCGTTACATAACTCGTTACCGTCCGGTTAGATTGAACGGTTAACTTAACACAAGGTGCCTCGGATATAGTGATCCAAGCACACCGAAACAAAACACATAGTATGCCCCTGTGGCCCGACGTGAGTCAGTAAAATAGCCTTGGTTAAGCTAAAGGGAAGGTTAGAAACCAAATTGGAAACTTAACCATAACATACAGAGAGAATCGAACCGGTTATGACATCGACTCCCATACTCACACGCGTGGCCGGAACAGACCGGACTCCTCACTTCCCCCGTTAGCCCTTGTTAGTAGTTCATCATTGAACACAAAACAATTCACAATCATAGGTCAAGTCTTGTTAGACACACACAAGGGAAGAGAGAGTCATACTCAACAACATAATGATATTTAACAACGGTAAACTCTTTACATGGTTTAATCTTACAAGTCATAAACACACAGAAAAACAAACAACACACAAGCCGGTGTAAACCGGTAGGCAACAGACTGCAAGAAAACCATACCTTGGTCCTTGCCTCGACTGATTTCCACCTTGAGAGAATCCTAAACACATTAGTAATGTCGGTTAATTATTTATTTAACTTCAAACTTACTAAGTATTTAACATGATTGTATGACATGTTTTAATGCCTATCTTACCCTAGGTTACCTTCATTATACACCCTAGGGTTAACTACATAAGTCACATTCTTTTCTGTTTTTTTTTTTTTACAAGTTTTAGGTCCGACCGGACTTGCCGACCGGACTTGTCCATGTCCGGTCGATTCCAGAGAGTTTCTCCCCTTCGGAAATTCAGCCCGACCGGACTTGCCAAGTCCGGTCCTATGTCCGGTCGATTCCAGTAACTCAATCCGTACAAAATTTTCTACTCCGACCGGACTGTAAGTCCGGTCCTATGTCCGGTCCATTCCAGAAGATAATTCTCACAGGGTAAACAGGTCCCGACCGAGCTTGCAAGTCCGGTCGCAAGTCCGGTCGGCCCCAAATCTTTGGTTTCCTTTTCACATTCAACTCCAAACTTCACCCCATATAACCTAGTACTTCCTAACCTCATTTGGGTACTTTAAACACAACTTAAGACATCCTTAAACACACATAAAACTCATTTTCTAATTCCTTGAGCCTTTACTTATTTCTTCACAAAATTCCTAACACTTACCATATTTTCTCCTAGTTTTTCAAGTGGTGTTTTGATACCTATGATGACTACTATCCCAAAATGCTTTCACCTTATTTTAACATCATCTCCCAAGCATCATCTTTCACAACTAATCCTTATATCCATCTTAACAATTCTTTTCCAAGTTTACACTTTCTCCTTGTTACCGAAGTTTGCCTAATAATTTACCTAAGTCCTTCTTACTCTCTAGAACACTTCCTAGTTCATCAAAATTCCTTTACAACATCTTGAACTCCTTATGCATTTTCCTACATTTTCTAAATCACCAAACCTTATGTAAACACTTAGAACTTCTTACTTCTTACCTAAATTTTGACATGGATTCCCCTAGAATATTACTAAGCCAAAACACTTTGTCTTCTCCATCAAACACACACAAGAACATCTAGAATCACCAAAAACACTCCCATACACAACTTCACCCAAATTTACACTACATCACAATATAGTGCATAATTTAAATTGCATGGCACTTAGGCCCTTAAAATGCATGGCTCTTAGGCCCTTAAGGTGCTTAAATCATAAACACTGAATTTCCACAATATATATGCCTTTAACCTGCAAATACACTCAACACACATATGCCTTTTACTAAGCTCTTGAGAACACTTTACTAAGTCATTCACCATTTGCTCTTTAGGTAGTTTTAATAAGCAATTATAGCTCATTTCTCCTAAGGCATTAAACAACATTAAGTTAGTAGATTTACCTCTTTTTCCAACACACTTCCTTCTTGTTTCCTTACAAAACCGTATGGTATTTTGATTCCTTGTCAAGTTCTAAACAATATACAAACATTATAATGAGTAATCAAGCTATAGGCTTCATCTCATTGTAAACCCTAATTTGACATTGTTTCAAAAACATTAATGTAGTTGTTTTACCTTGATCTTTGAAGAGAGTTTGAATATATAACAAGAGGGGACTCCACCTAGTCCATGAAGAGTTGAAATGAAGCTAGAAAAAAGTCACACAAAGAGCTATATCAATGTGTATTTTCGGTTAAGGTAAGAACATGGAGGAAACATGATTTTTCTTTGAGATTCCTTACCTAGAAGCAAAGGAGATCAACAATATGTCAAAATACAAGCTCAAGCTCCTTCAATGGTGGAACACCTTGGCACCGAAATGGAGCTCTTGGAGTTTTGAGAAGATAGGAATGAAGAGCTTGATGAAAGGAAGAGATTGGTGGTGTTTGTTTTTTATTTGGACAAATGAGCAAGATTTAACAAGTGGTCAAAGTGGGAGTTTCCATGGTGATAGTGGTATTACCGTGAGAGAACAAGGAAGAAGGAAGAAGAGAGGTGGGAAACCGTGTGAGCAAGGAAAGAAATGAGAATGAAGATAGGATTTGCTTTAAGGAGATATTTATGCTTATAAAGTAAAAAGGTAAGTTAATTAGTTTTCTTTACTTACTTATTATGATCAACTAAGGAGTGGTGAGTCACACACTTAGAAAACCGGCCCCCTTTATTAGTATGAGGGCATTTTAGTCTTTGTTTGTCAATTTAATTACTTAATACAACATATGTTATAAACTAGCTTGTAAAAGTTACTACTCACCTAAACAAGGCACTTAGACGTGAAATTTTTGATTTCCCATTAATATAGCCACCCAAATGTGATACTATATAGTACACATATATATTTAAGAGTAATGATGGACATTTAGCCATTCAAAACTCATTTACAAGACAATTTTTCAAAAACGTGCTTTAAGACTTCTTAAAGCACATTTTGTGTTTTAACTTGTTTTCAAGCTTGGTTTTCTTTGGTAATTGGTTTAATATGTTCATTAGTGTATAAATGAGGTCTTGGTAAGCTCATTAGGCCTTACTCAAGTTTATCCCAAGCTTAGAGCACATTTTAGCTCTTATTGACTTTAAAGCACATTTGTGTTTCCTTTTGTTTAAATTTGTTTACTAAGGTTTCTAAGACTCTTTTTAGTCTTATTACACCCTATTTAGGTGTTTAAACAACATAACTAGGTTTGGGGTATTTCAATAATTGCATAAGAATAGTACGGGAAAAGAAGCTTTTATAGCAATGGTGGAAAACACCATATGTGTATAATGCGAAGTGTAGAGTGAACAACACTCAAGGAGCATAAATACTCGATGAATAGCGTATTCAGTAGTCAACCAAGTAAATGGCGAAACATAGCGTAATGATAGAAATACATGAGCGGAAACTAATATAGTATTGGACGCCATGTAAGTCGATGTTGCATAATGAGTAAGAACATGGTGCACAGTAAGCGACCATTTACGAATATTGTTAAACAATGATATGGAGAGCAAGTGGAATTACGAGTTATACTCAGTGGAGACGAAAAGCAAGAGATGGTAAGCAGATTAGGCAATAAAGCCAGAAATCTCTACCATATGACGGAAGACCTCATGAAGAAGGCATTGTTTATCCCTATTGCAATTGCACAAGGAATGCACTGCTGGAAAACAAAGAATAAACAACGTTTTATTTGTCTTTTGGAACGTTTTATAAATGTTTTTTATGCCAGCGACGCAAATGGTCGAACCTCTTAAAGAATGCGTTGTAAGCGTTTTTTATATATTAATTTAAAAGAACGTTTATTGCTAAAGTGTTTTTTAAGGTGTGTAAGGTGGCGGGAATCTACGAGGCATAAAGAACGCTTTCATCTTGAAGCGTTCTTTATGTCTGACAATAAAAAACGCTTGTTTAATACAAGTGTTATTTATGAAGCTTTATAAAAAACGCTTATATTGATAAGCGTTCTTTATGACATTTGGCGCGAGAGTATAAGAAACGCTTATACATATAAGCGTTTCTTATATGGTCCTTTTTTATATTTTTATTTTTATACAATTTATTACCCTGCGCATAACACAAAATTAAATGTGCGCTACAATCATAAATTGCCATTCACAACCTGTTTGCGTTATATATATACCAGATCAACCAAACTGGTGAATTTTAACAGATCAACACCAGTACTTTGTTTGCATTATTATTATACCAGCACACATAGGCTTAAGTGTAGTACCGATCAACTACAACATTTGTAACTAGCTAGTTAACCAAACTACTAAAAATGGTTCAAGTTCGATCATAACAATACAACCATTTGAAAAAAGAAAAGATAGCTACGTGACTCGTGACTTCTTCTGATCTATTTAGTGCTTTCAACACATGTGTGCTCCTTGACAAACTTGAAATCGGCTTGTGAATAAGTATTGAGAAGAAATCAACAAGCTGCACGCGAGAATTATAAAAGCAATTAAGTACACCATTTAAACTTATCCAAACATACGCAAATAGTTAAATCACCAATTCAAACACAAAAGTACTTATAATACGTACCTGAGAAGAAATTTCCAATTCACTAAGATAGTTGTTACCTCTGTTAAAGATGAAAGTAGCGACGATCATGATGATTCTTCTACTGATACAAAAGAGACAGAAGAAGAAAAGCATGATACAAAAGAGACAGAGGCAGATACAAATGAAAGGATGAATGAGAACTCAGAAACAGAGAGGTTGAAGAAATTGGCTAAAAAGTTAAGTAAGGCTGCCATGAAGTAGAGTCCAGTGGAGATTAACGAATTACTGGCCCACTTCATGACCTTGAATGAAGAAAACGGTTTTCTAGAATAGTTATATGAGGAGGAGAAGAGGAAACTTAGTCGATTATATAGTGGCATGAGGGACTATATGAAGATCAAGTGGTACCAGATCGTCCGGTTGATGAGTGTCATGAATTATGGATGAAGATGGAGATGGAGAAGCTAGGCACTTCCCCATCTTCAATTTCGATTGGATTCGCATCTTCTTTCAATTTTGAACATCAATAGGTTTGAGAATCTTCAAACACTTGGACATGAATGTCTGTAGATGGCATGCATTCAATAGGAATACTAGCCACACACTGTTGATGTGGGGTGCATCGTACCTTTTAAAAAAACTAGATGATGATCCCTTGGCAATTAAAAAGATTGAGAGATTCCCCCTAAGTAGGATTCCCCCTGAGTTTTCATGCATGTTAAGCGTCTTTAACAAATGATAGCAATAAGTGACAGCTTTTATGCACAGTAAGAGACAACTTTTATGTTATACTATAACCATAGTAGAAAGTTTTCTACTACGGTTACAGTATAACATAAAAGCTGTCACTTATTGTGCATAAAAGCTGTCAATTATTGCTATCATTTGTTAAAGATGCTTAACATGCATGCAAACTCAAGGGGAATCATACTTAGGGGAAATCTCTCAATCTTTTTAATTGCCAAGGGACCTTTATCTAGTTTTTTTAAAAAGATACGATGCACCCCACATCAACAGTGTGTGGCTAGTATTCCAACTGACTGCATGCAATCTAAAGATATTCATGTCCTAGTGTTTAAAGATTTCTCAGACCTATCGATGTTCAAAACTGAAAGAAGATGCGAATCCAATCGAAAGTGGAGATGAAGAAGTGCCTAGCTTGTGCATCTCCATCTCCATCCATAAGTCATGAAACTCATCAACCGGGCAAATTGGTACCACTTTATCTTCATATAGCCCCCCATGCCACCATATAATCGACTAAGTTTCCTCTTCTCCTCCTCATATAACTATTCTAGAAAACCGTTTTCTTCATTGAAGGTGAAATACCCCAAACCTTGGTATGTTGTGTAAATGTTAAACTATGGTATTTAAAGGCTAAAAAGTGCCTTAGAAACATAAATGGAACATTTAAACCATGGTAAAACACAATAAAACACTAAGACACGGTTTGAGCAAAAACATGCTCTAAGGTTGGAGTGAACTTGGTTAGGACCCAAAGAGCCTACCAAGACTTGATAATGTTTAATTATGACTTTATAAGGCTAATTAAGTCCTTAGGAAACTTTGGTAGACAATGAAACCAAACAAAACACAAATAAATACCTTAAGGTCAATAAGAGCAAAAATGTGCTCTAAGCTTGGGATAAATGTGTATAAGGCCTAATGGTCATACCTATGCCTCATTTATATGTTAATGAACATATTAAATCAATTACTAAAAAAACCAAGCTTGAAAACAAGTTAAAACACAAAATGTGCTTTAAGAAGTCTTAAAGCACGTTTTTGAAAAATTGTCTTGTAAATGAGTTTTGAATGGCTAAATGTCCATCATTACTCTTTAATTAACATGTGTACTATATAGTATCACATTTGGGTGGCTATATCAATGGGAAATCAAAAATTTCACTTCTATGTGCCTTGTTATTGGTGAATAGTGATTTTTTAACTAGTTTGTAACATATAATGTTATAAGTGAGACAATTGAATAATAAAGTCTAAAGTACCCCTAGGTACTATTTGGGGCCGGTTTTTATGGTGTTGTGACTCACCACCCTTGTTAGTTTACTAAGAAAAGAAAGAATGACTAATTAGTATACTATTTGCTTTATAAGGATAAATATCTTAACAAAAGCAAACTTATCTCTTCATTCTTCCTTCTCTTCTCATTTCACACGGTCCCATTCTCCTTCTTCCTCTCTTCTTCTTGTTCTCTCTCGGTAATGCTACTACCACCATGGAAGTTCCAACTTTGAACACATGTAAAACCTAGCTCACTTAACCAAATCAAAAACAAACACCACCATTCTCTTAGTTAAGCCAAGCTCTACAATCTTGTCTCTTCAAAACTTCAAAACCTCCATTTCGGTGCCAAGAGAAACCACCATGGGAGGAGCTTGAGCTCACCTTTTCACATATTCATGTTCTCCTTTGCTTCAAGGTAAGGAAACTCAAAAAATCCATGTTTCCTCCATGCTTTCATGTTGTCCGAAAATTCACCTCACAATGGTGTATTTATCTTGCTTGTTTTTAGCTTCATTTGAATCTTCCAAGGGCTAGGAGGAGTCCTCTCTTGATAAGTATTCAAGCTCTCTTTCCATTCCAAGGTAAAACAATCATGTTAATACCTTAAGATAATATGTAACTAGGGTTTACAATGAGATGAAGCTTAAAGCTTATATACTCATTACAATGTTGGTATATTGTTTAGTTGTTGACAAGGAAGGAAATGCCTTACCGGTTTACAAGGAAACAAGAAAGAAATTTGTGAGGAAAAGAGGTAAACAAGCTATCTTAATGTGGCTTAATGCCTTAGGAGAAATAAGCTTATAATGCTTGTTAAAACTACCTAAAGAGCAAATGGTGAATGACCTAGTAAGTGTTCTCAAGGAGATTAGTAAAAGAACATATGTGTTGGTGTATGTATTTGCAGGTCAAAGGCATTATTTATGTGGGAAATTCAGTGTTTAAGGATTATGCAATTTAAGGGCCTAAGAGCCATGTTATTTAAGGGCCTAAGTGCCAAGCAATTTAAGTTATGCACTATATTGTGATGTAGTGCTATATGTGTGAAGTTTGTGTATAAAATGTGTTTGATGGATTTTAGGTGTTATTGAATGGATTAAGGTAAAAACCTAAGTGTTTGGATGTGAGTATATACAAGAGAAGCTATGGCCAAATTTGGGAAATGTGTAAGAAGTTCTAAGTGTTGTAAGTGAGTTTTGGTGAACTAGGAAGGGTTAAAGGTGAATGAATGTTTACTTGAGAAGGAAACATGTATTAAGGTGATTTAGAGTGAGGCAAGGATTTAGGTGTTGTCTTGGAAGTTCTAGGAATTCAATGTGTGTTTTAAGAATGTATTTAAGCCATGGAGGAGTTGTTTAAGATTTAGGAATGTTGATGTTCGAGGAACATAAGTGGACGTGGTAAAGTGGACTCCGGTGACAGGTATGGTTTTCTTGCAACCTGTGTCCTACCGGATTACACCGGCTTGTATGCCAATGTGTTTTTCTGTATGTTTGCCACGTTATGAGATAAATCATGAAACAAGTTTACAGTCGTTATTGTTATTGTATGTTTACGTGCCGATACCGGTAACCTCGAATGCGCTTGAAGGGCTAGTTAACCTCTATTAGGTAAACGTAGGAGAACGGTATCCGGTAACAACGTTTCCGACTTAGGGAACGTTCTAACCACGGCTATGCGTGAGTTGGTTATGTGATGTTTGTGCGTGATGTTTGTATGTGAATGTATGACTCTCTCCCCCCTTGTGTGCTTAACTCGGTTATGATACCGTATGGTGTGTGGTTGTGGTAGGCTCCATAATGGATCTCTAACTACTTATTTATAAGAGTCTATGGGCTAATGGGGGGTGAGGAGTCCGGTTGTTCCGGCCACGCGTGTGATGGATGGGGGTCGTTATCATATCCAGTTCGGCTCCCTTGGTGTATGTTTAGGTGGTATTCCAATTTGGTTTCAACCTTCCCTTAGCTTATCCAAAGCTAGTTTACTGACTCACGTCGGGCCATAGGGGCATACTGTTTGTTTGGTGTGCTTGGGATCACTATATCCGACACACCTTGGGTTTAAGTCAACCGTTCAAATAACAGGATGGTGATGAGGTAATTAACGAGCTTGGTATGAGTTTGGCAACAATCTCTGTGCTCATGGTATGGACTAACTATGGTGGAAGGATCTTAATGTGAACCGTTCTCGAGGTGATATGTAATATTATGATGCTATGCTATGCTTCCCTTGCTATGCTTTGGTATATATATATATATTGGATGTTTTAAAAGAACGCAACGTTGTCTTGTGTACATCGAAGCAAGAAAGGTTTGTTATGTTTGTTATGTGTGGAATGAGTTATGTTGTAGGATATGGAATGTGTGGATCATGGGAATGAATCCCAGTTGGTGACAAGAGGCATTTAAGGATAACCCGATTAATGGGTACATGCCGTTCGTTAAGGAAGTAGCTCCGTTTAGAGGAGAGCCACTCTAGGGTTTAAGGAATCATTGGATGATTGGTTAAGTGTGGATGTTTTGGTTATAGGTTGAGCCCATTGAGGCGAAATGCTATGTGTTGTATGGTTATGGCTTGTATGCATGATTTAAATATAATCAACTGCATGCTAAGACGACAATTAGTTGTGCGTGGCCCGGTAGCATGCGGGCTGCGGGATTACCATACCAGCAAAGGTGCTGAGCCCCTTGGGGGCCACCCTTTCTCTCCTTTTCTATTTCAGGTACAAGGAGCTGGAAGCCGTTCGAGAGTAGGACGGGGCAGATGATTATACATGGGTAGCCATTTAAATGGCGTGAGTATGATAGGCGTAGTAAGACCGAAATTGTTATCGGCAATAGTTTGTAAATACTCGGTACAGGGGAAGTGTATGTATATAATAAATGTTGAAGATGGAATGAGGATTGTATCGTGTAGTTGCTCGGGAATTTAGTCCATCAGACCGGTACAAATGTACATGTATTAGCCTTGTTAGCCACGTGGGTGGTTAACGGCGTGTAACACCATTGGAATAAGTAATGTGATGAGTTGAGTTTCCGCTGCAGATTGTTATTATGTGTTGGTTGTTGGATGGGGTGTTACAAAAAGTGGTATCAGAGCGAAGTATCGCTCTGATGACTGAGTTACCGAGCTTAGGGAATACCGAGTTAGGATTTAAGTACTTTGGGTTAAGGGTTGAGTGATAGCGTGAGAGATACGCTAGATAGGAACTACCAGTGAATACTGGAAACCTACTATATCCATCCCACCCTCCGCAAACCCTGTTTTATAACTTGGGAAAACAACGCCAGAGAGATGAAAGTCCTCTCTTACTCGGGAATACCCGATCTGGCTGTTAGTGAGTACCTTTAAGGGTACGGAGAACCTGTCATACGGTAGATCCCGAAAACTGGGAATCCCGGAGACGGTCTCCATCTGAACAATGTTAACCGCCTTTGATAGCGAAGAATGAAGGATTTTGTGTATAAGAGAATAGAATTTCTGGCAACCTGGGTCGACATGCCAAGCAGTCGAGAATAACCAACTTGCAACGCACCTACCGTGCAACAGGCAAGAAATGGATTAAAGAAACCCGAGACGAGTGTCTACGGGACCACAATTGATGAATAATACACCAACGGTATATCAACAGACAAGGGAACTACAATGTAGTGCCCAAATACGTGGAACGGACTACAAAGTGAATACAATACTATGAGAACGGGGTCTCCCAGAAAGGGAAACACCCTAGCTACTGATTATCATGTGAAAACAGTGAGAAGTTACCTAGAGGAGTATTTATCAAGGCAGTAAGATCAGTGAGGGCCAACAAGGCCACTGATGACAATATGGGGCGAAACAATACCACAATCGGTAGTGTTAAACCGAAGCCAGTTAGCATTGGCGCACTTGCCATAGTAAGTGCTGCTATAACAGAGCTGTTCGGGAAAATTTATAACCACTACGAAGTACTTGGAAAAGTACAATGAAGTTAAATATGATTGTCATAACAGTGGAGGGCCTTTAGCCTAACCTCTGTAATTGGAAACACACCATCAGCAAGAAGCTAGACTTGCTAAGGTAAGAAAGATGTTGTGAAACCATGGAAATTTTTTCTTTCAAACCTAATCTTCACAAACCCTTTTCTTTTCAGACCAGATTTTCTTTCAAACCAACACTTCTTTCCAACCTTCTTTAAAACCAAACCGTGAAACCAAGAGCACTGACAAGATGCAACAGTGGATAAACCTTCCCTCGATTAGTTCGGGAAGTAAGGAATGAATATGTCACGTGACATATTAATGGGAGTTTGACAACAGAATACTTCACCTAGGCGTTGACGGACACTACAAGTGTACCAACTTGTTGTGGGACGACCGCACTCCGCGATAGGAGCATGTGGGCCTGACAGACCTACTTCTAAGGTTAGTTGGGTAAGTAGCAATGTATCAAGTATGATACCCATATATGTATACGATAGAGTCCTTCCGACCCGGGAATAGTCGACTCCTCTACGGTCACATATAATTAAACAGCTAGAAAATACAAGGATGGTTGAAATTAGGAACTCAGTTAAGTGAACGAGATTAAAAGGATTGGCGAATTCCTTCAGGGGAATGTTTATAGATTTAGGAAGTGCGAAGTGCACAAACATTAAGTAAAGACTAGTATATGTCTTAAGGACCTCAGGATAACATGATAGCTGAAAAGCAGGGCAAGCAGATGCCTAATGTGGACACCTTATGTGCAACAACGGGATGAAACTCCCAGAATTAGTACCTACACTATCTGGAAATGTTGATCTTTACAGAAGAAGATAATAACAGAATGTACCAAAAGTTGAAATAAATGTAAGGCAATAACGTACGACACCCGGAGAAATCCTCGAATGGTGTGCGCATCAACAAATTGTTGAACGAAATACATGACAGAAACACAGGGTTGAAATTAACACCCAGTTTAGACATAATGTGGTCAGGAGACGGACTGACAAACCTAAGGGGCAATCCCATGAAAGGAACGGAATCAACGACCTTGTCATGGAGCCCACTACACCTCTAACCGGGTAATATTGTACAGAGAAGTACATGTGTGTGGACAGCCTACATGAGCCCTCTCAAGCAATAGGCTTATAAGCCATAAGTAAGATATGTTATATGAATTCGGTGATGGTAGAATTTTCTGTGGTATAAGTGAATAGAGTGGTAAGCGAACCACTGCATTAAGAGTGGGGATACCTCTCGTATTTGAGACCGCAGAAGCGGTAGTTATGTGAATCAAGTACAAGAAATAGTGGAGTATGGACCACGTTGTTATTACCCCCAGGTGATTTTAAATAAAATAACACGAAAGGAAGTGCTCGTACCAGTTTGTTTCACGCAGGAAGATGATAAGCTGATAGCAATCACCATAGGTGGTGAAGCTAAATGTGGAGCGAACAACGCTCAGAAAAGATAATGATATATTCAGGAATCACCAAATAAGTGCCAGATAACCTACTTAATAGCAGAAGCTAATATATGCGGATACGTTATAAGTTGATGCTATATAATGAGTAAGGATACGGTGCGCAATAAGCGACCGTTTGTTAGTATTGTTAAATGATAAATGGGAGTGAGCAGAGTTATGAGTTAAACCACAAGTGGAGGTACACATTAAGCGATAGCAAACGAACCGAGCAGTAAGCCGTGACAAGTTTATGTAATAAATTTCAGTAAAACACAGTGTAAATTCCTATCGCGATCGCATGAGAGATTTACTTCGAGAGTTCGCCTCTGCCTCTGTATGACTGAGTGTTTTGGTATTGCTCTTGTGCAGTAATATCAAGTGGATAGCTAGGATCCGACATGGTAATGGTGGAGGAATAATGTTATCTAAGAGGAGCAGTTGGATGCTGGCAGATATTCAATCGCACCAATAAAAAGTACTTGTATAAAACCAAACATGGAGACATGATTATCAGTAAGTGACTACAGTAGCACTAACTGCCAAATATCGGTATGGAATATACCCACCCAAATATTGTAAATAGCTGAGAGAAGCACTACACACTTGGTAGTACTTAATCTCAACCGACAGTAAGTCGGTAGAAGCCAAGTCATCATTGCGAATTACATAGTAGTTTATGCTGTAAGCTACTGGAGAAATGGATGGAAAATTGTGAAACTCACCGAATTCGCTCAGGGTAAGAGATACCATGCGTCCGGTTGAGAAACCATTGTTACCTAGATAAGGGTAATACATTGGAGCTGTTCAATACATTAATATAACGAATGGAGCAAACTAGCTCTATAATTATCAGGGTTGCGCAACAACCAGTGAGCCCATGCGTCAGTACCGGGTATACATTGTGAATACGAATGGATGGCTATTATCATACCTAAAAGCCTCACAGGCCAGGACCGAAACCGGTTATGAGTCACAACTCCAATGCGAATTCTTGGTTTAGGAACTAAACCGCGAATATGGTTAAGATCCTCTAATCAAATCCATTGTGTAATGGACCGCGTGGAAGTTAACACTTCACACGGCAGAACATTTTAAGCCAAGTTTAGTGATTGATTACGTGGGCGTAATCCCTTTTAAGGGGGTAGAGCGCAAAACCACTTAGTGTGTTTACCGTACAAGTGTACGTGGACTGGTTGTGCATAGCACAAAATGATTGTTATAATGGTTGGCGCGTGTGTTATATAACATACGCATTATTTGTGGTTAAATTGTGGTAATTGCGCACAGAGATGCGAATACCATTGTGGAAGTGGTTTTATTTTGTTAACAGTGGTGTGTGAGAGTACAAGTGAAGGGAGTAAAGAAACTCCCGGGGAACTAAAACCCCGACGGTGCATAAATGTAAACCATGTATTGTATTTTGATAAAAGATTATGTATATATATACAATGTTGTGATTTATGAAGGGCTATGAGACCGACATAGAACCTAGTGAGAATTAAATTCTCTAGGTAACTTGAATAAGTTGGATTTGGATGATGATTGATAGACGGAGTTTCTATCCCTTGGAGATGTTATGATTATGACTAGAGGATTCAAAGAGAAAATGGGCATGTTTTGAATTAATTGTTGGTTGAAAATGAAGTGGGAGGTGAAACTTGATTATCATGAGATCAAGGGAAGCCGAACACAAATTGGGGTGGAAAGATAGTTCAACACTGATGCTGATCACATCAGGGTTGGATGACTCTTGAAGCTCCCTGTAAGTGGTCACAAACAAACATGTTAAGAAAATACAAGGAGCATAAATCGGACTTGGATTGTGTGTGTTTTCAAAAGGATTTTCAATTGGTATTTTCAAACAATCGATTAATATTTTGAATAAAAGATCTTCTTATACTTAACCTCACAAGGAAATTTAAATTTAAGTGATTGTTTAATTTCCCAAAGGCACGGGGACGGAAGGCGTCCATCGCGACCGGGTTCTGCGGGATCATAGTGTATATCAGGGATATTTCTGATTGCTATACATGCTCTGACATGTTGTGTGGTATGTGTAATGAATGTTGTTTTGACTTGGACTTCCTAAAGTGTATACTATCAAGGCCTATGAGTCTAAATGTGTGTTGTTACATAGACCTATGTGTCTAAAGACTGTTATGTTATGGGGACCTATGTGTCCAAATGATGTGGATATGTTGCCCGGACCATTAAGTCCGAGGTTGGATGTAAAGGGTGGTTGGTAATGGAAGTGTTATGGCTATAAGTAATTCCCGTATTCTAATCCAATGATGCGAGGAAATGTGAACTTCGAGGACGAAGTTCTTTTAAGGGGGGTAGATTGAAAATACCCCAAACCTTGGTATGTTGTGTAAATGTTAAACTATGGTATTTAAAGGCTAAAAAGTGCCTTAGAAACATAAATGGAACATTTAAACCATGGTAAAACACAATAAACACTAAGACACCGGTTTGAGCAAAAACATGCTCTAAGGTTGGAGTGAACTTGGGTTAGGACCCAAAGCCTACCAAGACTTGATAATGTTTAATTATGACTTTATAAGGCTATTAAGTCCTTAGGAAACTTTGGTAGACAATGAAAACCAACAAACACAAATAATACCTTAAGGTCAATAAGAGCAAAAATGTGCTCTAAGCTTGGGATAAATGTGTATAAGGCCTAATGGTCATACCTATGCCTCATTTATATGTTAATGAACATATTACATCAATTACTAAAGAAACCAAGCTTGAAAACAAGTTAAAACACAAAATGTGCTTTAAGAAGTCTTAAAGCACGTTTTTGAAAATTGTCTTGTAAATAGTTTTGAATGGCTAAATGTCCATCATTACTCTTTAATTAACATGTGTTACTATATAGTATCACATTTGGGTGGCTATATCAATGGGAAATCAAAAATTTCACTTCTATGTGCCTTGTTATTGGAATAGTGATTTTTATAACTAGTTTGTAACATTAATGTTTAAGTGAGACAATTGAATAATAAAGTCTAAAGTACCCCAGTACTATTTGGGGCCGGTTTTTATGGTGTTGTGACTCACCACCTTGTTAGTTTACTAAGAAAGAAAGAATGACTAATTAGTATACTATTTGCTTTATAAGGATAATATCTTAACAAAAGCAAACTTATCTCTTCATTCTTCCTTCTCTTCTCATTTCACACGGTCCCATTCTCCTTCTTCCTCTCTTCTTCTTGTTCTCTCTCGGTAATGCTACTACCACCATGGAAGTTCCAACTTTGAACACATGTAAAACCTAGCTCACTTAACCAAAATCAAAAACAAACACCACCATTCTCTTAGTTAAGCCAAGCTCTACAATCTGTCTCTTCAAAACTTCAAAACCTCCATTTCGGTGCCAAGAGAACCACCATGGAGAGAGCTTGAGCTCACCTTTTCACATATTCATGTTCTCCTTTGCTTCAAGGTAAGGAAACTCAAAGAAAATCCATGTTCCTCCATGCTTTCATGTTGTCCGAAAATTCACCTCACAATGGTGTTTTATCTTGCTTGTTTTAGCTTCATTTGAATCTTCCAAGGGCTAGGAGGAGTCCTCTCTTGATAAGTATTCAAGCTCTCTTTCCATTCCAAGGTAAAACAATCATGTTAATACCTTAAGATAATATGTAACTAGGGTTTACAATGAGATGAAGCTTAAAGCTTATATACTCATTACAATGTTGGTATATTGTTTAGTTGTTGACAAGGAAGGAATGCCTTACCGGTTTACAAGGAACAAGAAAAATTTGTGAGGAAAAGAGGTAAACAACTATCCTAATGTGGCTTAATGCCTTAGGAGAATAAGCTTATAATGCTTGTTAAAACTACCTAAAGAGCAAATGGTGAATGACCTAGTAAGTGTTCTCAAGGAGATTAGTAAAAGACATATGTGTTGGTGTATGTATTTGCAGGTCAAAGGCATTATTTATGTGGGAAATTCATGTTTAAGGATTATGCAATTTAAGGGCCTAAGAGCCATGTTTTTAAGGGCCTAAGTGCCAAGCAATTTAAGTTATGCACTATATTGTGATGTAGTGCTATATGTGCGAAGTTTGTGTATAAAATGTTGATGGATTTTAGGTGTTATTGAATGGATTAAGGTAAAACCTAAGTGTTTGGATGTGAGTATATACAAGAGAAGCTATGGCCAAATTTGGGAATGTGTAAAGTTCTAAGTGTTGTAAGTGAGTTTTGGTGAACTAGGAAGGGTTAAAGGTGAATGAATGTTTTACTTGAGAAGGAAACATGTATTAAGGTGATTTAGAGTGAGGCAAGGATTTAGGTGTTGTCTTGGAAGTTCTAGGAATTCAATGTGTGTTTTAAGAATGGTATTTAAGCCATGGAGGAGTTGTTTAAGATTTAGGAATGTTGATGTTCGAGGAACATAAGTGGACGTGGTAAAGTGGACTCCGGTGACAGGTATGGTTTTCTTGCAACCTGTGTCCTACCGATTACACCGGCTTGTATGCCAATGTGTTTTTTCTGTATGTTTGCCACGTTAGATAAATCATGAACGAGTTTACAGTCGTTATTGTTATTGTATGTTTACGTGCCGATACCGGTAACCTCGAATGCGCTTGAAGGGCTAGTTAACCTCTATTAGGTAAACGTAGGAGAACGTATCCGGTAACAACGTTTCCGACTTAGGGAACGTTCTAACCAAGGCTATGCGTGAGTTGGTTATGTGATG
The DNA here is from genome assembly GCA_023374045.1 of Limonium bicolor. Taxonomy (NCBI): domain Eukaryota; kingdom Viridiplantae; phylum Streptophyta; class Magnoliopsida; order Caryophyllales; family Plumbaginaceae; genus Limonium; species Limonium bicolor. The sequence continues at coordinate 82,800,805 of CM041782.1, forward strand.
TTTGTGCGTGATGTTTGTATGTGAATGTATGACTCTCTCCCCCCTTGTGTGCTTAACTCGGTTATGATACCGTATGGTGTGTGGTTGTGGTAGCTCCATAATGGATCTCTAACTACTTATTTATAAGAGTCCTATGGGCTAATGGGGGGTGAGGAGTCCGGTTGTTCCGGCCACGCGTGTGATGGATGGGGTCGTTATCATATCCAGTTCGGCTCCCTTGGTGTATGTTTAGGTGGTATTCCAATTGGTTTCAACCTTCCTTAGCTTATCCAAAGCTAGTTTACTGACTCACGTCGGGCCATAGGGCATACTGTGTTGTTTGGTGTGCTTGGGATCACTATATCCGACACACCTTGGGTTTAAGTCAACCGTTCAAATACAGGATGGTTGATGAGGTAATTAACGAGCTTGGTATGAGTTTGGCAACAATCTCTGTGCTCATGGTATGGACTAACTATGGTGGAAGGATCTTAATGTGAACCGTTCTCGAGGTGATATGTAATATTATGATGCTATGCAAATTCCCTTGCTATGCTTTGGTATATATATATATATTGGATGTTTTAAAAGAACGCAACGTTGTCTTGTGTACATCGAAGCAAGAAAGGTTTGTTATGTTTTGTTATGTGTGGAATGATTATGTTGTAGGATATGGAATGTGTGGATCATGGGAATGAATCCCAGTTGGTGACAAGAGGCATTTAAGGATAACCCGATTAATGGGTACATGCCGTTCGTTAAGGAAGTAGCTCCGTTTAGAGGAGAGCCACTCTAGGGTTTAAGGAATCATTGGATGATTGGTTAAGTGTGGATGTTTTGGTTATAGGTTGAGCCCATTGAGGCGAAATGCTATGTGTTGTATGGTTATGGCTTGTATGCATGATTTAAATATAATCAACTGCATGCTAAGACGACAATTAGTTGTGCGTGGCCCGGTAGCATGCGGGCTGCGGGATTACCATACCAGCAAAGGTGCTGAGCCCCTTGGGGGCCACCCTTTCTCTCCTTTTCTATTTCAGGTACAAGGAGCTGGAAGCCGTTCGAGAGTAGGACGGGGCAGATGATTATACATGGGTAGCCATTTAATGGCGTGAGTATGATAGGCGTTAAGACCGAATTGTTATCGGCAATAGTTTGTAAATACTCGGTACAGGGGAAGTGTATGTATATAATAATGTTGAAGATGGAATGAGGATTGTATCGTGTAGTTGCTCGGGAATTTAGTCCATCAGACCGGTACAAATGTACATGTATTAGCCTTGTTAGCCACGTGGGTGGTTAACGGCGTGTAACACCATTGGAATAAGTAATGTGATGAGTTGAGTTTCCGCTGCAGATTGTTATTATGTGTTGGTTGTTGGATGGGGTGTTACAGAAGGTCATGAAGTGGGCCAGTAATTCGTTAATCGTCACCAGACTCTACATCGTGGCAGCCTCACTTAACTTTTTAGCCAATTTCTTCAACCTCTCTGTTTCTGAGTTCTCATTCATCCTTTCATATATATCTGCCTCTATCTCTTTTGTATCATGCTTTTCTTCTTCTGTCTCTTTTGTATCAGTAGAAGAATCATCATGATCGTCGGTACTTTGATCTTCAACAGAGGCAACAACTGTCTCCATCGGCCAAATTCGCTTGGCTTTTTATCTGATTTTCTCTATGATGTTTCTGAAGATCAATACCACTTGCTCTCTGCTATGTCATCCCCAAATTTTTTACTAGTGCTGTCCAGTTCGGATTGTTCGATCTACTGAAGCTTCCATAGCATATATACTAGTCAGAGGTGACTAAAGGAAAATGAGAGATAGAAGGTCGTGAAGGAAAATAAAGTTGGTGGCCTGGGCCCGTCCGAGTTCAATTTTTCTTAAAATAGGTGGATGACGATCGAAGGTGCTTAGGCGCTAGCCAAAAAATGTAGAGGGATACTAAAATAATAACTACAAGAAATTAAGAAGCTGTAATTAGAGGTCTCTAATATGGCCAATGGTGGTCATATATAGATTTCCAAAACATTAGAGGGTTAATGTGAAGGAACTTAAAAGTTTGATGTTGGTATTGGTAGAAACATAGATAAACTTCTGGGTGGATGTTAAGGTAAAAGCAATATGGGGAAGGGGACGTCAGGCAAGCTGACGATACCGTAATGCTATGTCTATATAATTAATTAACACACCCTATAGTCATCAATAATATGTTATACTATACTATAATATAATATAACATTAATACACTCTATAGTCATCTAACCAAATTAATTTCGCCATAACTATGTGGCTATATTTGTATGCATCCCGAAACGCATTATATTTGATGCCTAATATTAAACACATTATTTCCCAAGTCCATTGTACAACCAACAAGTAAAAATCAGCACATAGTACAAATTGATGCGCGCGATAGTTTGGTTTGCATGCAAAATTATTCCCAAACACACGTACACTTTATTTCACACTTTTAATCCCAAACAAACACAGTATATATGTTCTTGATTAACAAGTTTGGTTTGCAAAATTACCTAATTGCATAATAGAGGCGATACAAATCAGCACACGTACAATACAACAATAGATAGATGCGTGCGCAACATAGTTTGGTTTGCATGCAAAATTATTCCCAAACATACTTTATTTCATCATGCCTTTTAATCCCAAACAAACAGAGCATGTATGTTCCTGATTAACAAGTTTGATTTGCAAAATTACCTCATCAGCAGAAGAATAGAGGTGATACATCTAGCGCGCATGTATGTTTTTTTAGCTAGTTGGGGTTGTAAAATATTTCTATGTAGAGTGAATCTAGAGGCGCCATGCGTGCGACAGGGCATGTATGTCCTGTTCGTGCGATTTTGCAAACATTAATTACCGATCGAAAGATGATATGACAAAAAAGGATAGGCTTGCATATATATATATATATATATATCTATTCGCAGATTGAGGGCAAAATTACCGATAGCGAGAGGCGCCGATATCGATCGACACATGCATGTGGCCTACCTTCATCACCCCAGTTTTGCCGGAAAAGATAGAATATTAAAGATCGATGGTGAGTGCAGTATCGGGAGGGAACAAAAGAGAGGCATCATGACGGCAAATATTGGTAATTTCTGGGTCAGTGGTATCGATTGAGAAGAGATAGAGCTGGAGAGTGAGGTTTACAGAGTGAGAGCGAGGTTTACAGAGAGTACTGGGTAGGGGAACAGTCGCGATTAGATTGATGAGAAGACTGGGTGGGAGGGCGAAAAGTATTTATAATTTAGGTAACATAAAGAACACTTCACTTACGAACCGTTCTTTATGCTGATCGTAAGTAGCATAAAGAACGCTTCTTAACTGAAGCGTTTTTTATGTTATCGTGCCAAATGTCATAAAGAACGCTTCTTTTAAGAAGCATTTTTTATACGTATCTCTTAAAGAACGCTTTGTAAGAAAGCATTATTTTTGTCTTTGGGCGCGATAACATAAACAACGCTTTGTAAGCAAAGCGTTTATTAAGATGTCCCACCTATTATAAAAAAATGATTTACAATATAACCGTTTTAAAGGGGCGTTGTTTATTCTTTTTTTCCAGCAGTGATGGAAGTGTACTCCTAGTAAATTAACATGGTAAGTGAAGTAATAAGCCTCTAGACAAGAATACCCGATTGCTAAATAACCAATCCGTACTGGATACGAAAGTCGTGCAAACACACCAGTGAATATGACGCAAGTCAAACAAAACCATTGGAAATACCAACCGTCACAGTAGCTGAACCCCATCGCAACAAAGGCGGAAAGAGACTTATAAACGGTATAAGGACCGATGCATAGGAAATGCAAGGTCATACAAATGAATGAATACTTGCACAGGAACAAGAAGTGAGTGTGATTTCAGAAGGAACAATTAGGAATCAATGACTATAGTAGCACTGAATACCAAATATTGGTATGATATATACCGCAAGTGTTGGAAACAACAGAGGGGGCACTACATATTAGGTAGTAGCTTGACCTCAGCCGACAATAAGTCGGAAGAACCAAGTGAATAATCACAAAGATACATACCTGTACACACGATGAATTACCAAAAAATGGGATAGAAAATCTATAACTCATCAAATTCGCACACGGTAAGAGATACCACGCGTCGATTGAGAAACCGTTATCAGGAATAACAAAAGGGCTAACTAAGCCCTAAATTTATCAAAGTGGAGCAGCAGAAGCTAGTAGGCCATGATTCAAAGTTGAATATACCTAGTGAATACGAGTAAAGGGCGAATCATCTATGCCTAGAAGCCTCATAGGCCAGAACTGAAACCGGTTATGAGTTAAATGAACTCCAATAAGAATTCTTGGTTCAGGGACTAAACCGCCAAAATGGTTAAGATCCTCTGATTAGAACACATTGTATAATAAACCACGAGGAAGTTAAAACACTTCATGACGACGGAACGTCTTAAACCAATGTTAAGTGATAACATATGGTCGATTACGTGGGTGTAATCCCTTTTAAGGGGGATAGAGCGAAAAATCGCTTAGCATATGTTTACGTACAGTGTACGTGAACTACAGTGTGCATAGCACATAAGTATGTATTCTGATGACTGGTACGTATGTTATATGAACATAAGTATTCATTCATGGTTAAGTTGTGATCATTGTGCACAGAAGATGCGAGTACCATTGTTATAAGTGTACCCCCCTTGTTAACATTGGTGTGAGAGTACAAGTGTAAGGGAGTAGGGAAACTCCCGGGGAACTAAAACCTTGATGATGTATGTTTATTTGACACCAAATATAGTATTGTGCATTCCAATTTTGAAATATATATATATATATATATATATATATAGTATTGTGATGTATTAATGGTATGAAATAGATATAGAACCTTGTGGGAATTAAATTCCTTAGGTAAGTTGATTAGAGGAAAATTGAAAATAATTGATGGACAGAGTTCCATCCCTTGTAGATGTATTGCTTTGTGATTATGACTAGAATGATTAAAAAGATAGAAAATGGTAAATGTTTGAATTGGTTGCTTGTTTGAAATTGAAGTGGGAGGTGGAACTTGATTTGCATGCAATCAAGGGAAACCAAACACAAATTGGGGTGGAAAGATAGTTCAACACTGATACTGATCACATCAGGGTTGGATGACTCTTGAAGCTCCCTATAAGTGGTCACAAATAATCATGTTACGAATAAGATGCAATGAGCATAAAGAATTGGAGTTGTATTGCGTTTTCAAAAAGAATTTTCAAATGGTATTATTTTTTTTAAATAAAGGATTTTCTTCTACTTAGCCTCGTAAAAAGGATTTCTTGTTATTTAGTCTTTCTCTCGAGCCGAGGACGTATGAGCCTTTGTCTTCGGACCGGTGACATGTGGAGAATGCAACAAAATGTATGTGATTGTTTTGATCTTCAAAAGGACCGGGGACCGGAAACTGTCCATCGCGACCGGTATCTACAGGATCACAGTGTATAGTACTGGACATGGGACTCGAGGACTGGTATGTCTTATAGTCTTCGGACCGAGCCCATGGAGAGATGTAACAGAGTATTTTCAATTGCTATACATGCTAAGACATGTTGTGTGGTATGTGTAATAAACATTATCTAGACCTATGAGTCTGAAGGTTATTATGTTATCCAGACCTTAAAGTCTAAAGGTTTATACCAGGTGTATATGGATAATGTGAGATTTATGTTGTAAAAGTAATCCCTGTATTCTAATTAAAGGATGCATGGATGAAATACCCCGTAATTAAAAATAGTGATTAATTAGGCTAATAAATAATTTAGAAGCTTAATTAAGTATAAATAATCACAAGGGAACAAATCCCGAAGAAAACGGATCCTTAAAACGGATTAAAAGCACTAACGAACCTTAAAGCACGTTTTTCGAGGTAACCGAAAAAACGTGTCTTTAAGCGGGTCAAATAGACTCGTAACAATTTTGGTCAACTAAATAATCATTAATAAATATTAGTGAAGCTTTAGAACCAATAAAATCAATAAAATGAGAAAATAGTAAAAACTGTCAAAAACGGGAAGTTGTGGGGTAGGAACATAAATAACCAAAACTTATGTGTCCACCTTTAAAATAAAAAGTAAAGTTTGTGTGTGTGTGATGGGTGCAGCCGACCCCATCCCCTCCTCTCTCTCACACACTCACTCACTCATTTGCAAAAAAACAAAAATAATAAAGTAAAACACTCACTACTTTATTCTACCTCACACCCTCACACTCTCTCTCCTATCCCCTCATTCTCTCCTCACGTACACAGCCTCCCTCACTCTCTCTTTTCTTCCTTTCTTCTTCCCATGCGATTTCCATGGTGATTTGAAGCAAACCACAAAACTCCATCTTCTCTCCTCTTGTTACTCTATCAAACCTTCTCCAAAAATTACAAAAACTACACCATTGGATTCCTCTCATCAAGAGGAACAATTCCCTCTTTACAAAATCTGAAAAGGAGCATTTTCGTTTTTATGGGTATGCCCCATTTGGAGCTTCAAGACTACCATTAGCACCACCTCCTTCTCCTTGTTCTATTGAGGTAAAAATCTTCTTGAAACTCCATCTTTTTCTAGCCTTTGTGGGCAAAACGAACTTTAATTTAAAACCTTGTATGGTGTTTTGGTACTCTAGCCGATTTTGTCTTTGTTGGAGGAGTGGAAAAATTGTTCTTGAGCTATCCTAAGCATCACCTACATCCTTGCAAGGTAATGAAATCTCTAAACCCTAAAATATGCCTTAAGCTTCAAAGAATGGTTAAGAGTTAGTTTTAGTATTGAACTATGTATGTTGATGGGCTGTAGCCTTAGAGAGTTTGATTTACAAACCGGTGGAGAGAGAGAAAGAAGGAAGAAGGAAGAAGAAGGAAGGAGGAAAAGAAAACTAGAAGGGAGAACAAGGTAATGATACTCATCTTTATGTAGCTTTGTGAATGCTTATGTAACAGATTTTTAGTAATGAAAATATGTATTGTAAGATGGTAGTGTAATGGTAGTGTAACGTGTAGGAGGAAACAAGCTTTTAAACCTTTAAAAGACATTTTAAAACTCGTTAAAACATAGATGGGAGTTAATGTTTGAGTGCAGGAATTTAATGTTGTTAGTGGGGTATTTTGTATATGAGAGATGAGTATGTTGATTTTGGTTATAAACAGGTGGTATGATCATTTATGTGAGTGTAAACAATGTGGTGAGAGTATAAAAATATAGGGGAGACTATGGTGAAATTTACATAGGAATAGAACACTTAGTGAATTAGAAACTAGGTGGAAAATGAATGTTGTAACAGATTTTATTTGAGGAAGGTGGAGGGTAAGTTGAGAGAGATAGATAATGTATTCTAAATGCATTAGGAGTGTTAGAAATGTCAATAGAAGAGGGAGATGTAGAAGAGGAGTGTTAGTATCAAAATCTGTAGCAAAATGCATTAAGGGAGAAAACTGTGTAAGTGTTGGAGTGAAACTAGGAAAATTGTGTGTATAAGTTAGTATAGAATTGTGTAATGAATTAGGGAAGGAATTAGCATGATTTAGAGTGTTTAAATGGTACTAAAACATGTTAGGATGTATGTAGGAAGATTAGGGAAGCAATGAGTAAAATTGGGAAAAGAAAATAAGGGTTGTAGCAAGGTTCTGCTACCGTCCGACCCAGAGTCTGGATCGGACGGTGGGTCGGACGGGGCTTAAGAAACGATAATCAACCTTTCTGGAATGGTCCGACCCAGGACCGTGGATCGGACGTGGGTAGGACAGGCAAAAAAAAATAGTGGTTGAAGTTTCTGACTTCGTCCGACCCAGAGTCTGGGTCGGACAGTGGGTCAGACGGAGCTTGGACACGGGACCGAAACCTTCTGGAACGGTCCGACCCAGAGGGTATGGGTCGGACGGAAATAGTGCTGGGTCGGACGGGAAGAATTTCAGAGACGGGAATCTACTGGAACGGTCCGACCCAGGGCTTGGGTCGGACGCTGGGTCGGACGACCCATAACTTACAAAAAAAAACTGTAAGCTTATAACCAGTATATATATATATGTATGTGTACCCACCTATACATATGTACATATATATGTAAGTAAACCATTGTTAAGTAACTAGAAGTAAGAAAATAAAATGTAAGTATAGGAATGTAAAGACTTAGTAAGTATGAGTTAGGAAACGTAAGAGTAATCGAATTAAGTTAATGATAGTTAGATTAATCATTTGATTGTATGTATATCATAGGATTTGATTTGTGACACCGGAGGACGTTCGGAAACACGTACAACGGTGAACGGTATGAATTCCTCATGCCCCGTATGCTATCTTGGTTACTCTGATTTGTGTGTTGTGTGCTAATTGATCATCAAATAAGATAAATGCACGAATCGGAGTTATCATGCTTACTTGTGAATATGTAGTGTGGTATGTTGTGTATATTTTCTTTAAATCTCAGTTTGTATAATTCATGAAATGTATGGATGAATATGAATGTATGTATGAATGATATAATGTACTGTGACCGAACATGTTTGTGATTGGACTTCTAACTGATTCCTAACAAGCTAACCAATCTAACTTAAATTGGTAATTAAATTGGAATGAGTAAAAGTCCGATATAGCTTCGGCCACGCGTGAGGATGAGGAAACACAAGAGGTTGGATCCGATTCCTGACTCTTAAACTGGTCCGCGGCCCAAATCCCTTAAGTGGGTAGCATCCCGGATTGGTGAGTCAAGTAAATCCCGGTGGTGGGACGGTGTAGTCCCCGGGCCGGAGGTCATACCGACTTAACTTGAGTATAAGTAAGTAAGTAAGAATGAGTAAGTAAAGTAAGTGAAAGTAAGTATGTGCAAGTAAGAGAAAGTAAGTGAAATGAGTAAAAGAGTAAACAGCATTCCGATTAACCCGGATGCGTAACTTGGCTAACATCGTGAAGGTAAGTATTGTATGCACTATTGTATTGATGCCTTGAATTGTGTATGCATGTACATTGTATGAAAAACATGTATGTATGAAATTAATGAACCGCATGCTTAGTGGTCGTCAAATAGTCGGCGTGCCCTAGCTAGCACGCGGTATATGCGGAGTTTATGCGCAGCTTTTGCTGAGCCCCTTGGGGCGATGTTTTTACTACACGCAGGTACTCGCGAAGGTTGAAGATGAGGAAGAGGATGTAGCTTGTTTGTTTGATTTCTTTTTGGATTGTAAACAATGAATGATGATTGGTGTACTAAGTAGTACACGGCTGTAGCTTTTTGATTAGCCGGTGTACCATGGGGTACACCTTTTTGGCTATAGGAAGAATGGTGAATTGGGATAGATGAGTAGCCGGTAGAAACTTATTATTTTTGGTAGATTGGAAGGGGAATGTAATTGAAAATATTTTAAATACTCGGTGATCCAGGAATGTAAGAAGGTTATCTTTTGTATTCAGTAAGCAAAGTTTTAGTAGCTCGGTATACTTTGATCATCAGACCGTTACTGTAAGTAAGGTAAGCCTAGCTAGCCGTATGGGCGGTTAGCGGCGTTGTACCACCCGCCGTAGTAAGTAGTAGTATTCCGCTGCGAACTGATAGAACTAAGGGATGATCGGACGGTAAGCACAGGATTAGCGGTAGGGGTGTTACAATGGGAATTATGGAACTTTGACGACAAAGTTCTTTTAAGGGGGGTGGATTGAAATACCCTGAACTTAAATATGTTAATAAATTGTGTAATTATGTTATTTCAAGGCTAATTAATTCCTTAAGAACTTTGATGAAGAAAGAGAAGCCAAAAAAATTAGAAAACACTTAAAACACACAAAATGTAAAAACACATATTTAAATATTTTAGGAGGTATATAACCTCGAATAGGATCCGGGAGGGACTCCTAAATCTTAATTAGGCCTAAATAATATGTGAGAAGAATTCCTAAAGAAAACGGATCCAAATAATAGGTTAAAACGCTAACAGAGTCTTAAAGCGCGTTTTTGAGAAAACTAGAAAACGTGACTTTAAACAGTCAAATGACCCCGTAAAAATTATATTTGATCATATAACTATAATTAAACATTAATGGGAGCTTAAGAACCATTAAAATTAAAGAAACGAGAAAAAAATCCGGAAAAACGGGCCTGGATTAGTGAACAGTGTAAAAACGGGAACTTATGGGGAATAAATTGTAATAAGAGTAAAATAATCTCTAGTTTTGTAAAATAAAAATCTGAACTCTATTCCTTTATGTGTGTACATGTTTTTAATCCCCTCCCTCTGTTACATATTGAGTTCTACTTTAGTCACAAAAGGACAAAAAGTAAAAAAGTAAAGTACAAATATCACTTTTCTATTCTATCTCTCCCATTCTTTCAGCCCTCTCTCATGATTTCTTTTTCCTCCCAGAATTTATTTTCTTCCCAACTCCCTCCAATGGCGATTCCAAGTACCCCCACCAGCTCACACCTTCTTCCTCCATTTTCAAGCCTTAAACAATGTCAAAACAACAAAATAAATACATATTCTTGCTCACCTCATCTTGGAGCTTCTTTCCCTCCTTTCAAAATTTGAAAATAATGAAGTTCATCTCCATGGCTGTAGCTTAAATTGAAGGGAAGAACTCCATTTCATGAGCTAGTGAACTCCTTGTTTGTCTTAAGGTAAGAAAAGCTTGAAAAACCCTCTTCTTCTAGCTTTTCTTGTGACTGATTTTTTTACAGATTTTTGAACATCATTTCCCTCCTTATTTTAGCCTTGGTTATCTTCAAGAAGTGCTGGAGGCTTAGTTATTTTGAATGCCTAATACTCCTTTGGAAATTACAAGGTAATTCTCTCCATTTAATTACCTAAACAATCCCTTGTGTTCTAGGGTTTATCCCAATATTTTAGATGCTGTTTAGTGATTATTTTTGTTCCTTGGGCATTGGTCTTTAGTTTAACAATAACCCCATTCACCGGTTGGAAATCAAGAACAAAGAGAGGAGGAGGAAGGAAGTGAAAAGATGGACTTGAGAACTTAAGTTAAACAACTTACCTTGATGTCTATTTATAATGTTTTCAAGAATCTTGGGATGGGTAAGTGAGAGAATGAATAAAAAAACGTGTTGCAAGTGTGTTTGGTGATTAGAAGAGGAAGTTGTGATGATGTTTAATGCATTGTGCGTTGCTTGTGATTTAAGGGCCTAAGTGCCAAGTTATTTAAGATTATTTCACATAAGGATTATTGTTGTGATTAATGAGATGTGAATGAGATTGTATGCTGTTATAACCCACTAAGAGTTTGGTTAGTTTGAATTGTGACTATTTTGGTATAGGTGATGAAGATGATGAAATTTGGATGTGTTAGTTTAGTAACAAAGTTATGGTGAAATTTCGGTAGAAAACTAAGTGAATTAGGTGTTGTTATGAGCTTGGAGGGCCTAAGGCTATCTAGGAGTGGAAAGGAATTTGTTTGAGTTAATTAAAAACCTTGAGGTGTCGGTTGAAGAAGGATATTGAATGGTGCAAAAAAAAAAAA